>CM071571.1:195545249-195569673 GCA_036426205.1 Ascaphus truei
GCAGCGGTAAAATGGCACGTCTCCCCAAAACACAGAGCGGTAAAATGGCACGTCTCCCCAAAACACAGCAAGCGGGTTTAAAAAGGCAGCCTACCTGTAATAATGGCACCCCCGTTCTTCTCCCCCAAAACACGCAGGTGTAAAATGGCACGCCTCCCCAAACACGGATTCGGTAAATGGCACGCACTCCCCAAAACACGGAGCGGTAATGGCAGCCCTCCCCCCAAAACACACACGGCGTAAAATGGCAACGCCTCCTCCCCAAAACCCGCAACGGTAAAATGGCACGTCTCCCCCCCCCCAAACCCCAGCGGTAAAATGGCAGCACGTCTCCCCAAACACGAGCGGTAAAATGGCAGTCTCCCCAAAACACGAGCGTAAAATGGCACTCTCCACAAAACACAGCGTTAAAATGGCACTCTCCCCAAAACAAGACGTAAAATGCACGTCCCCAAAAACGGAGCGTAAAATGGCACGCCTCCCGCCCCCAAAAACGGAGCGGTAAATGGCACGCTCCCCCCAAACCACGGAGCGTAAAATGGCACGTCTCCCCCAAAACACGCGCGGGTAACATGCACGTCTCCCCAAAACACGCGAGCGGTAAAATGCACGCCTCCCAAAACCGCAAGCGTTAAAATGGGGCCAGTCTCCCCAAAACACGCCCGGTAAAATGCAGCACCTCCCCAAACACCCAGCGTAAAATGGCACGCCTCCCCAAAACCCCAAGCGTGTAAAATGGCACGTCTCCCCAAAACACACGGAGCGGTAAATGTCACGCCTCCCCAAACCCGCACGGTAAATGGCACTCTCCCCAAACACGGAGCGGTAAAATGCACCCTCCCCAAAACACAGCAGCGGTAAAAATGGCACGCCCTCCCCAAAACACAGAGCGGTAAAATGTGGGCACGCCTCCCCATAAACCCAGCGGTAAAATTGCACCTCTCCCAAAACCTGGAGTCGTAAAATGGCGCGCCTGCCCAAAAAAACCCGCAGCGGTAAGATGGCACACTCCCCCAAACACGAAGCTTTAAATGGCACATCTCCAAAACACGAGCGGTAAAATGCACGCCTCCCCAAAACCACGGAGCGGTAAAATGGGCACGTCTCCCCAAAACATACACGCAGAGATTAAAATGGCACGCCTCCATCCCCAAAACCCACGCGCGGTAAAATGGCACGCCTCCCCAAACCCGCAGCGGTTAAAATGGACGCCTTCCCCAAACACGCAGCGGTAAATGGCAGCCTCCCCAAAACACGGAGCGTGTAAAATGCACGCCTCCCCAAACAAACACGGCGCGGTAAATGGCACCTCCCCAAACAACCATGCAGTAAAAATGGCACGCCGTCCCCCCAAAACACGGCAGCGGTCAAATGGCACTCCTCCCCAGAAACACGCAGCGGTAAAATGGCCGCCTCCCAACACTAAGAGCGGTAAGGCGCCAACCAGAGTGGTAAAGATGGCACGCCCTGCCCCCAAAACACGAAGCGGTAATAATGCTCCGGCCTCCCCAAAACACTGAGCGGTAAAATGGGCAGCCCTCCCCAAAAACGACCGCAGTGGTAAAAATGGGCACGTCTCCCCCAAATCCGAGAGCGTGTAAGTGAATCAAACTCCTCCCCAAAACACGAAGCGGCTAATGGCAACGCCTCCCAAAACACGGAGCGTTAAATGGCACCACGTCTCCTCCCCAAAACACTCAGCGGTAAAAATGGCAGCGTCCTCCCCACAACCGAAGCGGTAAAAGTGGCACCCTCCCCCAAACACGGATCGTAAAATGGCACGTCTCCCCAAAACACGGAGCGGTAAAATGGCACCCCTCCCTTCCCCAAAACACGGAGCGGTAAAATGGCACGCCTCCCCAAAACACTGAGCGGTAAAATGGCACGCCTCCCCAAAACCCGCAGTGGTAAAATGGCACGCCTCCCCAAAACACGGAGCGTGACTCACAAGTGTGGATATAAACTACGTCCAAAACGGAGTCTGCGCTCGCTACATCGTTTGCATTTTTTTTTTTAGCATAATACAAGTAAAAAAAAGTACAAAAATCACAATATAATCAATAGTGCGATATAATAATATAATATACACACAGAGAAAGGGCCGCCCTTCGTCAGGGTGTCAGGCGTCTCTGTGTTTGTACAATATACACACAGAGAGAGGGCCGCCCTTCGTCAGGGTACGGGCGTCTCTGTGTTTGTATAATATACACACAGAGAGAGGGCAGCCCTTCGTCAGGGTGTCGGGCGTCTCTGTGTTTGTATAATATACACACAGAGAGAGGGCCGCCCTTCGTCAGGGTGTCGGGCGTTTCTGTGTTTGTATAATATACACACAGAGAGAGGGCCGCCCTTCGTCAGGGTAAAAGGCGTTTGTGTTTGTATAATATATTGCACTATTCATATTATTATATTGTGATTTTTTTACTTGTATGATAAATATAACACACTTTGCACACGACATACATTTAGAACAGAGTATTTCCCCCACTTGTGAGTCGGGCTCCGTGTCTTTCATATATATATCTATCTCCATCTCTACTTGGGGTATCAGAGTGGCTAGACCAGGGGTGGCCAACTCCAGTCCTCAAGGGCCATCAACAGGTCAGGTTTTCAGGATATCCCTCCTTCAGCACAGGTGGCTCAGTTGAAGACTGAGTCACTGATTGAGCCTCCAGTGCTGAAGCAGAGCGATCCAGAAAACCATACCTGTTGGCCCTTGGGGACTGGCGTTGGCCGCTCCTGAGCTTGATCTTGCAATATCTGAGATTCGAGTCAATGGTAGTTAACTCGGGATCAAGCTCCGACGCCCCTTATCAGAGACGTTGGTGGGTCCCGACCAATACAGGTAAAAGCAGATCCAGATATACTGTATATAGATTCCTTCAATGGTCGAACCCTAGAAGTAACGGGCACAGCATTACAAAACCTGGGTGTTTTCTAACCTAATGGGGCTTAGAGGTCCCTCTCTCCCAGTGTTGCCTGGGGCTGAGGAATATGTCATTTAGTAGAATAGAATAATGAAATATCCAAGCAGTCTGTGTGACAGAAGTATACATTGGCCAGCATGGCTGGAGTTGGTGTGTTTCCGAAAGAAGTCCCGTGTAAATTTCTTCAGACTTGTCACCAGAGGGCGCTAGAACAGAAGCCATTGCTCTTGGATGAGTGCGTGACCATCGGCTGTTCTGTTTAAAGGGAGTGCTGCAATGTGTGGTTTTCAGGTGCGCACTGTGATCCGAGAAACGAAGCCATCTTTAAGGCTGTGTGTCTTGTGGCCCAAGCGTTAATACCTAAAGCTAAGCTGTGGCTTTCCCAAAACGGCCTAGTCATAGAAGGCAGACACGAAGAGAACCGCTCTATATCAACGTGCACAGTCCAATACAACGCAGGTGGGCTGCAAATAAAACGAAGCTATTTCTCTGGTGGCTACTGATCCCAAGTACCACCGTTCTCAAAAACATTTGTGTTTGTTGTTCAGAGCGATTTGGAAGCACATTTCAGATACCAATGAACTATCTCCTTTTTTTAGTTGGTTTTAGTTCCCTTCTATCATTTTTGATCACAACTTAATTGGTCTTTATTAGTCCTCTGAACGAATGATGCGCGGCATAATTAGCATGAGGTCACCATGGGAGAGGCCATCGACGTCTTGTGCCAACATACAAAAGGATTTAAATGACATCGGTAAGTGTCCGCAATCGCTTTGATTTCTGTGAATTACAGTGGGACTGCACTGTCACGGTAGCTTATGACAAGATATAATGAACACCAAATATCTGGGTTGAACTGAACGAGGCTTAGATATAATAAAATATATTTATTCCTTAAAAAAGGTGAACACAGCAATATAGTACAATTAACAGACAAGAAGGTAACACTTACTTAGGGTTGGGGGATGGAGAAGTATCAGCTAGCAATTCTCCAGCAATCCGGTGACATTCAAGATGGTATCAGAAGAAGAACTAAAAACTGTAGGGTTGACACAGTTTATATACCTGTGTAACCCTATTCTTAACATTGAATACAGACTATTGGTGAACAATTATCTGTATCCAATCCCTAACGTGGAGACACAGATTAACCCATGCCCCCCAGCTAATTAGCCCATGTGTACTGGGACTCTATGGGTAGCCCCATAATTAAATCAGGGGCGACGACCAGTCTATCAAATGAAGTATCTGCATTGTTTGTAGGTGTAGACATAACACTTACAAACCACTCCAGTTTGATGATTCTCCACCCTCAGGTAACAAGTAGAGTGGCAGAGTCTGCTGATTAGTACTTGGTCGGTTGATTAGTACTTAGTGTAAACAATCAGGCAGTTAACTTTTGATCACAGTGCTTAGGCTCAATCAGCCGGCTGCCCTTCATGACCTATTAGCATAGCAGATGGAGTCTGCATTGTCAGAGCAGATCCAAAATACCATACATATACACTTTAATATCTACACATATTAATAAGTTCCATTCTGGTGCGCTCAGTGGGTCGAAATTTGCCAGTTTTTAATGCCTACAGTTTCTCCACACATTGGCCAAATATCAACTCTCTGTGACCTCCAGAACTGGAGATACAGAAATGCACTTTAAAACATTAAAATACAGGATTATAATGGAACAGGGGAACATACAGTTTCCTGACATGACAAGGTGTAAGCCACATTCCTGGACCGCAGTCCAGTTAACCCCTTGCCTCCCTGGTGAGGTCAGGGGTTGGCCATATGGGGTGCAACCCCTTTAATACCGGGCCAACCCCCCTCTCCCTCTACATGCACCTCCAAGTGTCTGATATCGTCTGTCATGAAGTGAAGGTTAAAGCACTAGTAAGACCACACCTTGAATATGAAGAACAGTTTTGGGCACCGCTCCTTAGAAAAGACATTCTGGAACTAGAGAGAGTGCAGAGAAGAGCCACCAAATTAATAAAGGGGGTGGACAATCTAATTTATGAGGAGAGGCTAGCTAAATTAGATTTATTTACATTAGAAAAGAGGCGTCTAAGAGGGGATATGGTAACTATATACAAATATATTTGGGGACAATACAAGGAGCTTTCAAAAGAACTATTCATCCCAAGGGCAGTACAAAGGACTCGGGGCATCACTTAAGGTTGGAGGAAAGGAGATTTCACCAGCAACAAAGGAAAAGATTCTTTATAGTAAGGGCAGTTACAGTGTGAGATTCATTACCCATGGAGACTGTGATGGTAGATACAATAGACACGTTAAAAAAAAAAAAGGTTGGATATCTTTTTAGGAAAGGTGTACAGGGATATAACAAATACATAAACATAGGAAGGATGTTGATCCAGGGAGTAATCCGATTGCCAATTCTTGGAGTCAGGAAGGAATTTATTGTCCCCTTATGAGATATCATTGGATGATGTGTCACTGGGGTTTTGTGTTTGCCTTCCTCTGGATCAATATACTGTAAGTATAGATATAGGATAAAGTATCTGTTGTCTAAAGTTAGCATAGGTTGAACTTTATGGACTTATGTCTCTCTTCCACCTCATCTACTATGTAACTATGTCACTTCCTCTTCTCATATATGTTGAGCGGATCCGCCGTGTGCTTGCCTACAGTTAGGTCAGGAAAGAATTGGACACAGACACAATTTTCATAATTTTGGCTCTGTACGCCACCACAATGGATTTGAAATGAAACAACCGAGATGCAATAGAAGTGCAGACTTTCAGATTTAATTCAAGGGGTTGAACATAAAATTGTATGAAACGTTTAGGAATTGCAACCATTTTCATACACAGTCACCTTATTTCAGGGGCTCAAATGTAATTGGACAAATGAACACAATCATAAATGCTTGAAGTCTGGAACGCATGGACATCACCAAACGCTGGGTTTCCTCCTTTGTGATGCTTTGCCAAGCCTTTACTGCAGCTGTCTTCAGTTGTTGTTGTTTGTTCGTTGGTCTTTCTGCCTTAAGTTTTGTCTTCAGCAAGGGAAATCCATGCTCGATCAGGTTGAGATCAGGTGATTGACTTGGCCATTGCAGAATATTCAACTTCTTTACCTTAAGCAACTCCTGGATTGCTTTTGCAGTATGTTTTGGGTCATGGTCCATCTGTAAAGTGAAGCGCCGTCCAATCAACTTAGCTGAATCTGAGCAGACAATATATCCCTATACACTTCAGAATTCATCCGGCACTTCTGTCTTCTGTCACAGCATCAATAAACACTAGTGACCCAGTGCCATTGTAAGCCATGCAAACCCATGCCATCACACTGCCTCCACCATGTTTTTACAGATAATGTGGTATGCTTCGGATCATGAGCCGTTCCAAGCCTTCGCCATACTTTTTTCTTCCCATCATTCTGGTATAGGTTGATCTTGGTTTCATCTGTCCAAAGAATGCTGTTCCAGAACCGGGCTGGCTTTTTGAGATATTGTTTGGCAAAGTCTAATCTGGCCTTTCTATTCTTGAGGCTTATGAATGGTTTGCACCTTGTGGTGAACCCTCTGTATTTGCTCTCGTGAAGTCTTCTCTTTATGGTAGACTTGGATAATGATATGCCTACTTCCTGGAGAGTGTTCTTCACGTGGCTGGATGTTGTGAAGGGGTTTTTCTTTACCATGGAAAGGATCCTACGATCATCCACCACTGTTGTCTTCCGTGGACGTTCAGGCCTTTTTGTGTTGCAGAGCTCACCAGTGCGATCTTTTTTTTTTTTTCTCAGAATGTACCAAACTGGTGATTTGGCCACTCGTAATGTTCCTGCTATCTCTCTGATGAATTTTCTTTTTTTTGCAGCCTAAGGATGCCCTGTTTCACTTGCATTGAGAGCTCCTTTGACCGCATGTTGTGGGTTCACAGCAACAGCTTCCAAATGTGAATGCCACACCTGGAATCAACTCCAGACCTTTTACCTGCTTAATTGATGATGAAATAATGAAGGAATTGCCCACACCTGTCCATGAAACAGCTTTTGAGTCAATTGTCCAATTCCTTTTGGTCCATTGATAAAGACGGGGCTAGATATTAAAGAGATGTAATTCCTAAACCCTTTCTCCAATTTGGATGTGAATACCTTTAAATTAAAGCTGATAGACTGCACTTTAAGCCCATATTCATTATTTAACTGTAACTTGAATTTATTTTGGTACAGAGCCGAAATAACAAAACTTGTATCCGTGTCCAATTATTTCCGGACCTAACTGTATATCTTGTAAGTATACAGTGCAGATTATCACCACATCGGGCCATATTGTCTCCTTTTGGTGATGTGCACCGAGGCAGCAGGTAGGAGTGGAACCGACTGCGTGTGACAATGGGAGAGCCAAGTGTTGTAATTACTCTGCGTATGTGAGAAGATGAGCTCCCCATCGCCTCGGTCCCTCGGGTGGTAGTTGTTCATGTCCGGCTAGGTTAGCAGTTCAAAGTTCTAGTGGACGTGATGACCCTGGAGAAGTGTAGATTTGATGTAGGTTGTGATACTGTAACGGACGTGCTCGCCACAAACCGGGACCGGACCGCGTGGCTGAGGTGGGGGTGTGAATACACAGACAGTAGACCACGAAGTCGATTCAAGATTGCGCAGTCCGTAGTCAATCGTAGCGAGGCAAGGGTAATCCATTAACACGCCAGGGTCAGGGTTGGAGACGGTAGTCGATGTCCAGGCTGGAGTTCAGCAACAGGAAGTCAGGAGCACACCGCTTCAGCGTAGCAGCTGAAGCGCGGGAATGGCCTCTGCACGAGGAGCGGGAGCGGTCCATGATAAGGTCTCTGCAAGGGGAAAATGCAGGTCTCAGGAGTAATGTAAGGCTGGCACTGGGGATCCAGTGCTTCAGCAAAGGTACCAGGAAGCGGACCTCTGCCTGGGGTGAATGCAGCAGGTCACAGGAACCGGGTAATGCTGGCACGGGGAATCCAGCGCTTCAGCACAGAAACCAGATAGTAGACCTCTGCCTGGGGTGAATGCAGCAGGTCTCTGGAACAAGGCAAGGCTAAGGCAAAGTAGCTTGTGGCAAACACAGTTACATCCAAGCGAACCTTGGGTTATTATCAGCAATGAGTCAAAGGGCAATAAGAAGGGCAGATAGCCAATCCCAAGACAGGGATGTGTGGGAATTCCTCCAATGCCAGAGCAGAGAGACAGAGTTGCAGTGATTGCAAGCACAGGTGATAGTGCTTGCAGATCCAAGTGCAAGAGTGAGCTCCAGCCAAAACCAGGAACGGATTCCTTACAGATACTTTGTGGCAGATCGACATTCAAGTTCTTCATGGAGGAAATGATGGTGTACAGAGCTTGCCGAACCTCCCCTTACTCTTCTTCAATTGTATTCAATTAGAAAACCATGCCAAAGACAAGTAAGACCATTTAGATCAGGGTTGGCTCACCCCAGTCCTCAAGGGCCATCAATAGGTCAGGTTTTCAGAACATCCCTGCTTCAACACGGTTTCAATCGGTCCCTGCTTCAACACAAGTGACTTAATTGGTCCCTGCTTCAGCACAGATTGCTCAATCAGTGGCTCAGTCTTTAACTGAGCCCCTTATTGAGCCACCTGTGCTGAAGCAGGAATATCCTGCAAACTTGACCTGTTGGTGGCCCTTGAGGACTGGAGTTTGCCACTCCTGGTCTAGATAAAGCCTAAAGAGAGATTTTGGACTTGGTGTAACGCCATACAATGACTTTATTTCCTCCTGGGATATCCCTGTAAAACAGGGCTCCGTTTTACTGATCTAGCATAACATGCTCAGAGCCTTTTTATGTTTTTGACCATTTTTAGCAGGATTATGCTCTGCTGGGATAAGGCTCATTAACCCTACTTTTTAAGTCATTGTTTGGTTGAAATAAAGAAATATAAAGTGCCCCTAGACTAAATGTAAAGCTGCTGCAATGTAAAGCAGTACTGGGTACTGCTCGCTTCCAATCGTCTACACGCAAAGGTTCCCAACTCCAGTCTTCAAGGACCACGAACCGTGCAGGGGCTGCCTGAGCTCAGGTGGGCCGATCACAATGCTTGGGCCCCCTAATCTAACGAGGATAGCCTCAAATCCTGCACCGTCAGGGCTCCTTGATGTTTGGCGTTGGGAACCTGTGTCCTACGTCACCGTGCTGCTTATAAAAAGCATTGGTATTTCCAAGAGTATGTTTGCCCACCCCCCAAATACTTCTAGCGCAGGCAACATGGTACACTCGGAAGGCAGCACCCAAGGCTGTTCAAATGGGCGTACGTTGCCCACATAGAAATGTTTTGTACTGGTAAGAGAGGGAGAGTGGGCTGCTGGGGCGGCCAGAGGTTGGTGGCCTCATGTGAAGACCCCCCCCCACCCCCGAGGGCCGCATGTTGCCCACCGATGTCCTAGCTCCCCCCAGACACCTGTAGAGCACTCTCTCCGGTGACCATGGCAGAAAGAGGCTGGCTCAGAGAATAGCACAAGATGTGCTCCGAGTTCCAGCAGGAGATTAGATCAGAGATGGAAGGAGGGATCTGAGACCTACAAGAACCGTCAACCGCAGGTAGGGAGTTGTCATTTAATTCAGAATCTAATGGGAAGGCGGCAGAGGAAGTGACGAGCAGAGTTTGATCCTGGTTATAATGACTGTTGTAAGTAACATTTTTAATAGTGTGGGGGTGAAGATTGGAAGGCAGGGAGGCCACTTATTTATTACAGTTGTCGAGACGGGAATGGTTGAGCGTGTGTTAGGGGTGGACTCCGAGTGACTGATGAAAGAGAAATGTAACAGAGGAAGAAACCACAAGACCAACTAAGTGACATTTTTGAGATGTAATGCCCAGGTCATGTTCTCTGATACATTGCAGTGGTCCCTGTTCTGCTGCATAACCGGCATGGAAACCGGGTTTGTGTGGAAAGTATGTAGGGCCCTATTGTGAACATCTTAAACTAGATGCACAGGGGACATCCAGAGCAATACGACTGATTCAGAACCGGGGCAGGTCTGGCGTGGATTGATGCATCTATGGAAACCAGGAGAGGCCACAGAGAAGTGAAGAGGTTCCAGAACAGAGTTTGAGGCACATGAACACCTGCATTATTTCAGTTTGTGATGCACCTCACACAGGATATCTGGGCCTCTGTGGAAGGCATGGTGAGGAGGGATAGGCAGGCACTGCAAGGCAGGCTGGGACAGGGGGAGCACAGTAGATGACTGACATAAGGAAGGAGGTCAGTAGTATACTGTACAATGTTTTGGGCTGCATCCATGCTTCCAAAGACCGCACTGTGGCGTGCGTGTGCGTAACGTCACCCGCGTTTTCTGGCCACGGTAGGTGCGACGTGGGGGGCGTGGCTGTGACGTCACGGAGCGGGCACACATGACCTGGCCATCGCGTCAAGGAATCCGTTTGAACGAATTCTTCGCGCACCGTGCGCCCCCTCCTGCTGTCGCGCGGTCTATGGGCGCGATCATTGCCCCAAGGCAGTGTGACCGCGCGGTCTTCGGCAGCATGGACGCCGCCTTAGAGAAGTTAAGGAGAGACTATACCCACCCCAACGTAACCTTCATGGTTAGACTTGTGTATAACACTAAAATGAAACTGACCATTATCCTATTTCAGTATAAAGACTGTTGTGTAAATAAACATCTTTCAATGCTATTTATAATTTATGATATTACAGCATATAATTCAAAATATTATGTTTGTATTAACCCGCCTTAGGGAAAAAAGAACCAGGTTGTCTCTTTTTTTTCCTCCCTCTCCCTCATCTTCCTGCAGCCTTCTCTCTCTCCCCCCCCGGGGGGGCACGGCATGACCAAGTGCAAATGCAAAACAGCGAGGTACACTAGCACACGGGGGGAGGGGGGAGGGTATGACCAGGTGCAAGTGCAAAACAGCGAGGAGACGCTAGGGATATTACTCGCTTCTCTAATACCCGTCTCCTGCTCCCGTGCCCGTACAATACCCGCGGGCCTCTGCTAGTCTTTGCTTTGCCCTTAGTGCAGAGGGGGTCATCTCCAGTCCTCAAGGGCCACCAATAGGCCATGTATTCAGGATATCCCTGCTTCAGCACAGGGGGCTCAGTCAAAGACTGAGCCACTGAATGAGCCACCTGTGCTGAAGCAGGGACTGATTGAACCACCTGTGCTGAAGCTGGGATATCCTTAAAACGTGACCTAATGGTGACCCTTGAAGACTGGACATGGCCGCCCCCTCCATAGTGGTGTGTTTGAGCCCACAGTGCCTGCCCTTCGTGGTCTCCCGTGGCACAGCCAGGCTCTGCTTCCAATCATTCTATTTATACCAGAGACGTCGCACCACAGCTTATTTATAAACCCCACTTTGCCGCGTCGCTGAAGCAGGGTGCGAGGTGCCCTTCCTTCCTTCACATTCATCGCGAGTGGCCTTTCCCCTGTCCTTTTTATTTATTTATTTATTTATATAACGTGTTACCAGGAAGTAATACAGTGAGAGTTTCCTCTCGTTTTCACGTATGTCCTGGGCACAGAGTTAAGACAAATAATACTTGGTTACAAATACAGTTACATAATGAGCAGGGTATACATTATATACAAGACATTGCGTGCACAGTTAAAGATAATATATATTATGGGCGTATGAAACAGTTACAGACCAGATTAAAATGTGAGACAGCCTTAGATTTGAAAGAACTTAAACTGGTGGTGGATGTGAGAGTCTCCTGTAGGTTGTTCCAGTTTTGGGGTGCACGGTAAGAGAAGGAGGAACGTCCGGATACTTTGTTGAGCCTTGGGACCATGAACAGTCTTTTGGAGTCTGATCTCAGGTGATAAGTGCTGCAAGTGGTAGGGGTGAGGAGCTTGTTCAGATAGCTGGGTAGCTTGCCCATAAAGAATTTAATGGCAAGACAGGAAAGGTGAACTTTGCAGCTAGACTCGAGTGATGACCAATCTAGTTCTTTGATCATATCGCAGTGATGTGTGTTATAGTTGCATTGGAGAACAAAACGACAAATTGAATTGTAGAGGGTGTCAAATTTGCTAAGGTGGGTTTGAGATGCCGAGCCATATACTATGTCTCCATAGTCAATAATTGGCATTAGCATCTGCTGTGCGATACGCTTTCTGACCAGGAGACATAGGGGGGATTTGTTCCTGTAAAGTACCCCTAGTTTGGCATAGGTCTTGGTTGTCAGGGTATCAATGTGCATCCCGAATGTTAAGTGGGAGTCAAACCATATGCAAAGGAATGGAAGCAGGCACACGGTCTTACTAAAGGTGCAGTTTATTGTGCCACCAAAGGTCCAACGTTTCGGCAAATAGATTGCCTTTATCAAGGAGAGGGCTACAGAACATGTTAAACATACCACAATATATACACAAATGGGTACTCACCCCCCCACGATCACTGCTGCCTTGCTCCTGGATGTCAACGCCCCCATCGTGACGTCAGGGCGCCAGCGCGACGCCGCGTGATGACGTCATGCACCACCAGGGGAGGAGGAGACAGCCTCCCCAATGCCTGTAACAGTCAAACCATATGCCCAGGTATTTAAAACTAGTGACAGGTGTTAGGGTGGTGTTAGCGTTGGTTCTAATCTGGAGCTCAGTCGCTGGAAGCTTTAAAAATGTAGTCTTGGTCCCAAATACCATTGTTACAGTCTTGTCAGTGTCTAAAAACAATTTGTTTTGGGAAATCCAGTTTTCGAGTCTCAAAAAGTCAGACTGAAGTATGTGTTGAAGGTCGGAGAGGCTATGGCTGTGTGCATATAGGATTGTGTCATCTGCATATATGTGTATTGAGGCTTTCTTACAAGCTGTGGGAAGATCATTGATGAAAACTGAGAAGAGTTGGGGCCCCAGAACAGAGCCTTGCGGGACGCCACAGGTGATATCCAGGGGGTTGCAGTTAGAGCCTGAGATGGACACATGTTGGGATCTACCTGATAGGTAGGACTGAAACCAGTTTAAAGCATGTTTCCCTATTCCAGAGCTCTGGTTTGTTAAGCAGGGTAACATGATCAACAGTATCAAAAGCCTTTGCAAAATCTAGGAATATTGCACCAGTGAGTTGACCATGTTCCATTCCACACTGGATTTCATTGCAAACTTTTAGCAGGGTAGTTACGGTGGAGTGTTTGGGGCAAAAGCCAGATTGGAATTGGCTAGGGAAATTTGTCTTGGTATAGTAATCGCTTAATTGGGAGTGAACACATTTTCCCATGACTTTGGATAGTATTGGGAGAAGAGAGATTGGCCTGTAGTTTGAGACAGTGTTTTCGTCCCCACTTTTGAAGATTGGGACAACTCTGGCAGTTTTCCAGTTTTTAGGGATATGGCCAGCAGACAGGATAGAGTTGACTATGGAAGCAATTGGTTTGGCAATGGCTGGGGCACCAAGTCGTAGGAACCTAGATTGTAGTAAGTCAGGTCCACATTGGCTGCTTAGTTTTAATTTGAGGAGCGCTTGTGTAATCTCCTCTTCGGATACTTGGACAAATTGAAAGTTGTGGGCAGTGTTGGGACGGGGTGGGGCTATGTGGGTACTCCCAGGATGAGGTTCAGGTTTGTGGTTTGGGCTGCGTTTCGCTAATAAGTTAGTGGCACATCCCACAAAGTAATCATTGAATGCATTTGCAATGTCGGTGTTTGTCAGAGTAATATCGCCCTTAGTGATATTACTTGGCTGTTGATGGTTAGAAGGCTGGAATATATTGTTGATAATCTTCCAGAAGTTAGCTGGGTTTGATGTATTCTGGTGGAGATTGTCAGAGTAATATTGTGCTTTTGCGTGTCTTGTTTGCCTTGTGCACATGTTCCGCAGGCATCTGTAGTGATTGAGATCCTTGGTAGTACCAGTTACTTTGTAGCTTTTCCACAAGGTATCCCTGAGCTGGTAGAGTGCTATAAGGTCAGTTGTAACTCATGGAAGGTGGGCCCCCCGTACCCTTATTTTGCGTAGTGGAGCATGGGTATCGCAGAGTTTTAGGAACTCTGATTGGAAATAGTCGAGCGCAGAATCAGCGTCGGGAATTAAATCTATTCTGTGCCATGGGCAGTTGGTAAGGTCATCCAGAAACTGTTAAAGTTTCTAAATGTTCTAGTGAGGAGAACATTAGGGCTTGAATGGGGCGGTTTAATTTTCCTTACACAGTACACTATTGCATGGTCACTGAAAATGTCAGGAAGGATGCCAGAGGATTGGATTCTGCTGGGGTTTGAGGAGAGAATCCAGTCTAGCAAGGAATGGTTATGAGATTTCAGGTTTGTCCGTGTGGGTTGGGAAATGAGTTGCGATGGGTTAAGTGACTTGATTTGTATCTGGATTTTGTGGTTTTTAGGGTGGGGCCAATTGAAGTTGAAATCCCCAAGAACTAGCAGCTCACGCTTCTTATTCAGAGAGGAAATGGAGCCAAGAAACTGGGTGATATCAGTCAGGGATTGTAGAGGGGCTTTAGGGGGCAGTAGATGCCAGCAAGCAAGATGGGCTTAGAAAAGGGGAGGCAGATTCTGCCCACTAGGATTTCAAAAGAGGGTGGGCTTGGTGGGCAATGTAACAGTGTAAATTGTAAGGTGTCTGCAATATAAAATAACACCCCTCCTCCTCTCTTTGACCTATCTCTCCTAGAAATGGAGTATCCCTGAATGGCGATATTTGCATCGGGGGTTTTAGGGGTTAGCCATGTTTCTGTTTCCTTATCCTATTTCACTGTTCAATCCTCCAGTAGTTGGAGGGCAAACTTGCATGTAGACCTGTGGACCTTCTCACCGCGGCCCATTAAATGAGCCTAAATTAGCGTGGCCTTCCTAGCGCGGGGTAAGGACGTAGCTTAAGGAGACCTGGTCGATGTTGCCGAACTTTGATGTTTTATCTCCCTCTCTGGTTACACCGCCTGCATTGAACCTATAGAACCGGGCTCTCCAACTCCTTTTCCATAGGGGGTCGATCAGAAACTAGGCGTAGGAGAGCCACACGCTTATTGTAACCTTTATATGTGATGCACTGAAACGTTCTGCAAGCATTTCTAACACCTGTTTTATATACATGTTCATTACATTAGAGATTGTGTGAGAAACTGCACTTAGCTACTTAAACAACAGGTATTAGCTGGAGCAGGACGTCCCGAGGCCCTACGCGCCCGTGTAAGAGCCCTACTATAGAACATATATATATATAGACATTATATAAAGTGACAATACTGCATCTGTGCCATTCTTGTCTTTTTTTTGTTTGTTTGTTTGTATTCAAAAGCAGCCGTTCATGTTGATTTTGTGCTGGGAGAGTATATCCGGTTTGATCCATGTTGAACATTTATATTCTGCAGTTTATGAAGCAGAGTATCTGTATGCTCAGGAAGTGGGAGATGATTACAAATGGAGGCGTTCCAGAGGTGAGCTGCACACAGGAGAGGTTGCATGCTACAGAAGCTGCTAAACGTTGGAGTGCTTTCACTCCGGGCTGGGATTGAAGTATATGTAGCCTAGTGGGAAAATACCCCCCCGCCCCGCCCAACCCCCCCACCCCCCCCCAAAAAAAATAACCCCCCCTGCTGCTGCCATTGTAACCGAGACGTCTTCCCAAAGAACAGGGTCAGCACTGCTAATAATTAGCTGTTCTCTGCCCATCAACCGGCTCTAAATATAGTTCACAAAGCAGATCAGGGCTGGGCTGAGGGCTTTATACCGAGCATCGTGGGGAGGAGGGGGAGGGTGGGAGGGTGGGAGGGTGGCCGGGCGGCTTCTCATGGTCACGCTCAGCTCTTCTCTGGCTGTTCTTATGTAATGCTTTGGGGGGCCCCATGTTTAATTCCAGGGAAGGGGGGGGGGAGAGAGAGTGAGCAGGAGGGCTTCGGGGTGTCTGAGTGCTATGGGGAAATAAGATAAAAGGGGAACAAATAGGAGTAGGGGGTGCAGCTAAAAAGTGACTGCTTAAGTCCTGAATAATTAGTAGCTGTAATCTGTACATCAACTCAGGTTTGTCTATTAACCCCCCGGTGCTTTGCAATGCGCGGCAGGTCACTGGCAGCGAAGTGGTTAAAAGGCACCCCAGTCCTTTCTGGGGGATCGCTGAATCTCCCACCGTGGGAAGATAATGGGGTGATTGCAGGTTGTACACAGGTGTTTTACCGTATTAGATTCTGTGTAAATTCAGTTAGATGAAGAGGTTGTCACGTTCACAGGAGTCAGATAGAAGAGCACCTGCCACGGCGGGAGAGAGGCAGAGGCGCAGAGAGAGGCAGAGGCGCAGAGAGAGGCAGAGGCGCAGAGAGGGGCAGAGGGGCAGAGGGGCAGAGGCAGAGAGGCAGAGGCCCTCTTACACCAGTGTTGGTGACATAGGACTTACTGGCGACATTTTTAATCTTCAAAAGCCAGTTCTCTCGAAATAGTATATATACACACACAGTATATATACACACACACCCCACAGTATATACACACACACCCCACAGTATATACACACATGTGTGTGTGTGTGTGTGTGTGTGTGTGTGTGTGTGTGTGTGTGTGTGTGTGTGTGTGTGTGTGTGTGTGTGTGTGTGTGTGTGTGTGTGTGTGTGTGTGTGTGTGTGTGTGTGTGTGTGTGTGTGTGTGTGTGTGTATATCAGTGGCTGTGTGTGTATCAGTGGCTCGTGTGTGTGTGTGTGTGTGTGTGTGTGTGTGTGTGTGTGTGTGTGTATATACACCTGAGGAAGGTCCTATACAGGACCGAAACGTTGGATTTATATGTGCCTGCTTTTTTTCAAATACACTTTTGCAATATCACACACACCACTGTATATACACACACACACACACACACCACCGTATATACACACACGGACAGAGCGGCAAATCAGTCACAGATGGCACTTACTTCCTTATACTTTGCATAGCTATTTGTTTGGTGTAAAGTTGACGTAAGCGGCCTGTGGGCTGAATATGTTCTGTGGTGTTACTGAGCTGCTAGATTGTCAGTTTATACCTTATTATGGAGCGCTGTATTGATCACTGCCGTCCCTCGGTCTCGGTTTATTCATTAAACCAGGGGGGCTCAACTCTAGTCCTCAACCCCCCCTCCCTTCCCCCAGTAGGTCAGGTTTTCAGGATATCCCTGCTTCAGCACAGGTCTCTGAATCAGCACCGGTGGCTCAATCAATCCCTGCTTCAGCACAGGTGGCTCAGACTTTGACTGAGCCTCTGAGCCACCTGTGCTGCAGCTGGGATATCCTGAAAACCTGACCTGTTGTGCTTGAGGACGGGAGTGGAGCTCCCCTTCATTAAACTCCAGAGGTGCTAATTGGGTGCCCTATCTCATTAATGTCCATGGGGGTTTCTGTGCTGTCGTGCCCTGATCAGCACTATCGCAGTTTAATTGATCCATGTTGAAGATGTATAGTCTGCATGAAGCAGTGAGTCTGTGTGCACTTGCAGTGGGAGTCTCTCTATTATAACATGTCATACATTCTGTAAGGAAACCGCCCCTAGCCCTGCCGCCTTAGGGGGCAGATAAACATGCCTGGGGTGCAGGTATTATCGGAGGTGTTGCAGAACGTCACACGGGAGAGACCCCTCGTCTGGCCGTAGGACACGCTTCCTCCCGTGTCCCCTTAGAGTTCCTGCCATTGGTGGTCTGTGCTGCTGGGAGGGGAGGAGGAGAGGCGGGGGGGGGGGGGGGAAAGAGGTGAGAGGTGGCTCCTCTCGTTACCTAAATCTTCCTCCCGTTGGGGAGAGATGACCCTGTATGTGTAAGAGACCCTGAATGCATTGTCCAGCTTCACAGGTCACTAATGCCGAGGTGGGGAATGTAATAGTCTCTTTGGTGCTGCAGGTGCCTCCAATCCATTGCATGGACTGGGATAGAGAGAGATACAATCAAGGCGATAGTGTGTGTGTGTGTGTGTGTGTGAGGCGTTGCGGTCCGCTGTGTCCGTGGTGTGTGTGGGTGTCGTTCCTGTGTAGTTGTTTGTTTCCCGTGTCCCCCGTCGTGTCGTTGGTGTGTTCGTGGTGTGTGTGTGTGTGTGTGTTGTAGAGCTTTTTTTCCGTTTGGAGTATTTTTGTATGTAATGTAGGACCCGGTGATAAGTTGGATATAATATTACAATGTATAGCATTTATGGGGGTAACGTTCAATCTGTGTAGATAATTGTTGGCAGAATATTCTCATTGCGTTTCTGTTTGCGGATTGCACTAACCTTCTGCATTAAAGAGGTGAGTTAGCGCTTCCGTTCAGAGAAACCCCCGTCCCAAGAATCGATGATATTCACACTAATGTCTCCAAATCCCTAATGACCTTGAGGAATCTCTTCTAAATCCCAGGATCCTACTCTCCAGGGGGGATCCTGAAACATACACCACAATCGGCCCACTGAGATTCCACCCCTCCAGCTGTCGGTGGAACAAGAAAGACTTGTATGCGCTCGGACAATATGGTATTAACAATAAATGTTCTGTGCAATCAAACCCTTCCAGATGAACATCCCCTGGAAATCGGCTCTGCTGCTGGAAGTTCTTCGATGCTGGCTGCAGTGCGATCACGGATACCTACAGAGGGGAACCAGAAATACAACGCCACCATCTTGCAGTATCCTTAAACTTCCGTGTTTGCCATTAATAGTGACGCAGTGTATTCAGTGTATCACTATTGATGGCAAACACTGAAGTTTAATTCACGATGGTGGCGTTCTTTTTCTTGTCTCCCTCTGTATGTATCCGTGATAGCAAGCAGCCAGCATTGAAGAACTTCCAGCAGGATTCATCCGGAAAGATTTGACTGCACAGAACATTTAGTGTATATGCCAAGTGTCCAAGCGCCATATAAGTCTTTTTTTCTTCCACAGTTTATACAATCTGGTTTCCCAAGAAAACCAGTTAGATTTTTTTTTTAGGCAGCTTTTGGACATAAAATGGAATTGGATATATATCTATATATCTCTATCTATATCAAAAAAACAAAAATGCCCAAAGCTACTTCCATTGTGACAAAAATACACAATGCAATACCTATATATCTCTTGTAAAAAGGGTCATTTAGTTTAACCCTTTGGCCAAAGTGTGTTAAGCTTGCTGCCACTTACAAGGCATGACCGTAGCAGGTCCTAACACTCCCTGGGTTAAAATTCTTATTTACCTGTATAATTACAGGAAGAATGATCACATTGGATCTGTCGTAACCTGGCAAAATGAAACTGACCTGCCAACTTGGAAAGTGGGGAGGGGCGAGCTTAAACCTTGGGGGGGAGTGGCCAATACCCTCCCAAAAGCAGCCGAGACCAGCTGCACACAGTTAACAATATCCACATGTATATCTCTATATATATCTATATCTCTCTCTCTATATCTCTCTCTCTCAATTATTAGTCCAATAAAAAAGGTATCACCTAATACTGAAGAACTCATTCTGCACTATCGCAACTGGACTAACACGGCTATTTTCTGACACATATATGTGTGTAGCGTGTGGTGCGTGTGTTGTGTGTGATGGGTGTTGTTTTTGTGTTGCTAACTGAGCTCTTTTTTATTATCTAAATACAGTTTTGGGGAGAAGAACTTTATGTTTAAATCTGACCTACTCATGTACGTTGGAAGATAAACAGATAGGGGCGGGTGAATCAGAGTCCTAACACCGGTAGTGATAGAGAAAGCGGTGAGGTTGGGTCGGGATCATAATGGCTTCAATGTGTATAGAGCATGATATGGTGGTAACCGTTCCAAAGTCTGTGTAGATAATAATGTTAGGTGTCAGGTAATATCTCAGACTTAGAGTTTCCTGTGTTTGCTGATCTGCCAGGCTCCTTCATGCATTAAAAATTGTGAAGTGTATCGGCGTTCCGTCTCAAGGAACCCCATCCCAGAATCCGAGCCTGGATATTCACAAGGTCAAATAATGGGGCTTCTCCAAATATACCTAAGATCGCGAGCACCTTGAAGGAATCCTCTTCCTACATCCCATGATCGCAAGTCCTGCTCGCAGTGGTTGGATCCTTAAAAACATATAAAAACACACAAAACCATACTGACCCCCACTGAGTTCGCACCCCTCCGGTCTGCTTCGGCTGGAACAAGACGGGGCGAACATTGTAATATTAGTACTTATACGCTGGCCCAGTTCTCGGACATATGGGTGATTAGAACATAATGTGCTGGTGCCCAACCTCAATCAAACCCTTCAGTATGAAAAATAACGTAAATCAGCACGTAGCTGATGGAAGTTATATCGATGATGGTGCAATTGACCGATCACAGGATAGACCAATCGACAGAGGGGGAACCAGTCAATACAACGCCAACCATATCGCTGCATATCCTTAATATTCCGTGTTGTCTCATTAATAGTGGGACGCAGTGGTTTCAGTGTATCACATTGAGGCAATACCACTTCAAGTTTTAATTCACGACTGTGTGGCGTTCTTTTTCTTGTCTCCCTCGGTATGTATCCTGATAGCAAGCAGTCCAGCATTGAAGAACTTCACATGGATTCATCCGGAAAGATTTGACTGCACAGAACATTTAGTGTATATGCCAATGTTGTCCAAGCGCCATATAAGTCTTTTTTTCTTTCCACAGTTTTATACAATCTGGTTCCTCCCAAAAAACCATTAGATTTTTTTTTTTAGGCATCTTTTGGACATAAAATGGAAATTGGATATAGTATCATATATCATCTCTAAATCACACAAAGAAAAACATGCCACCAATCTACTTCCACTTGTGGGACAAAAAAGAAACAATGCAGACTAACTATTCATAACATCGTGACTAAAAGCGGTCTTTAGTTTAAAAGTAAAAAGAAAACCACAAAAGCAGACACCCTTTGGCCACATTGTGGTATAAAGTCCTTGCTCCCAAAAACTTACAAGAGGAATGAAAACCGTAGCGCTGTGAATCCCAACCACTCCTGGCGCTTTTAAGAAATATTACGCCAGTTTAACGGTATAATTACAGGGACAGAATGAATCACCTTGATCGTTTCTGTAAACGGCAAAATAATGAAACTGCACCTCCACCATGGTGGAAGAATGGGGGGGTGATGGTCCAGAAAGTTAAAACCCTCTTGTAAGGGGTGAGCTTAACGGCACGAACAGTAGCCTCCTGCCCATAATGCAATAAAAGACGAGGCGAAGACCAATCTGGCACAAAGGTAAAATCACACCATGTATTCTATAGATATATATTGTCTCTCACTTCCTCTAAGGCTCATACTTCATCTTAAATTTTAGTCAACTAACAAAGGCTAAAGGTAACAAACCCTAACAATGAAGAAAAATACCTTCTGCACGTATCGCAATGGGACTAACCGGCTAATTTGCGACACATATATATAGCGCTATAGTATATGATATAGTATTATAGATATATAACTAATACTCTACGTAATACATATCGTGCAGATATACAGGCAGAAATTGCACTCCCAATAGCGTGCCTGGGTAACCCAGGTGCACGTCCCGTAGTAGAGATGTTAGTTGATAAACGTTAACCGTCGAACTCCACAGGACTATGGTAAACAAAATACTCCCCTCAAGTGATTGAGAATCAATGATGTATACTTTGGGAAAGCAAAAAAGTTAGATCCAAGAAGGACCCACCCACCGTCTTCGGTCCATTACAAATGGGACCCAGTTCTTCACCTACCAAGACTAAAAGACTATGTATCCCCCCTGAGAAGGTCCCATTCTGGGGAAACCTAAACGTAATGGTTCTGGATGTTTTTGGTCTTTCACTAATAGTCTTGTGATTTTCAACATTGAAGTGCTGTCTCTTGTATACGCAATCCTTGGGAACCGTATACTTAATTAAAGATAATACAGATAATATATTATATATACATATACTACATTATCGATTAATAGGTTTCACGGTGTATATCAGTTTATAACTCACACTTAAATCCCTGTAATCACATGGACCAATTATGACACACGGCTATATTTAGCTTTGAACCCCGCCCGCTTTTCATAAGCACTCATCATCCAACCCCGGATCCAGCTATCGGAACGCTGTTGGCCGTCTCCTCCACGTCTCGGAGGAATGGTATGTCGCAAGAGCCAAGGGCTGGAATGTCCAATTAAAAAAAAAACAAGGCTTATTTAGCTCAAAAGGCATAAGAAGAAGATGAGAGCTGTGTCCTGTCCGTCCCCCCCACCCCGTAGACAACAGAAAGAAATCAAACCCAGAGGGAGAATACATAATAGACACTCAAATTTGACATAGTGGTGAACAGCACACACTGAGAGATTACAAAAGTAAGCCCCTAGAAATACGGAAATACCGAGGGCGTTTATGTCGCTGGAGCGTGACATTTACGAAAGCAGAGCGAGGTTATCATAACCCCCGGACAAAGACAAAACCGGCACAAAAACGAATGACGACAGAGAAACTGACAAACCAAACAGAGGATCAAAGAAGATCATGTTTTTATATTATGTAGGCAACTTAACTATCCCCAGAATCCCCCCGGGTATGCGTTTAAGGTAGGCAGTACGTTCTCACTATGAAAGAAAGGGGAATTTTGGGTGGCGATCCCACAGAAGGAAAATGCCAAGAGCCGGTTGAATACCTAACAAAAAAACTCACACCACACGCATACATGCTTATACGGACCAGCTCATAGTAGTGCTGATATAATACTATACCTTCCTTCATCCAGATATAAACATAAGAAACCTGCAGAAATCCCCTGGATGTTTTGATTTATGAAAGCGGCAAAAAAACCGTTCCCCCCCCCCCCTCCCCCCCCACCACACCCAGCCCACACCCCCCCACCCCGCCACAACGTGGGACCGCCCCAACCCACCTACCCCCCAAAAAACGCAACCTCCCCATTGTCCCCCCTTCCCCAACGCCGACCGTCCCAGCAACCCACCGCCCCCCCCCGCAGCCCCCCCCTCCTACCCCCCCCACTACCACCCCCCACAAAACAAACAACCACCCCTGCCTCCAGAAGACACACATACTCCACGGCCACCCCTCCTGCCCCATTGATTAGACTTAGAGAGACTTAAGACCGCCATAGCCGACCGATCTCTATCCTTCTCCCCTTTCTCCTCCACGATTTTAATTTGTGCCCAAACCCCTTCGCGAGCTTCGACATAAATCCTCAATAACACTGTCTCCATTGATATGCGACCCCACGCCCCGTCCTCTCGCTTAGCCACTGCTTCAAGAACTGGTTCACAATAGCTTTTTACGTTTTTTTTTCTTCCTCTTTTTCTATTTATTTTATCATACTTTACCTTTATTTTTTTTAGTACAATTAATCTAACATATCCCACTAACACCATTCTTACATAGTCAACTAAGCCAACGTTCCCTAGTAGCGGCGGGAGTCCCCCATCTGATCACGCGTTTCTAGTCGCCTCTTTACAAACCGGTTCCCACGTTGGCTGTATCACTCCTCCGCGTCACTAACATGCACGGGGGGTTAGTTCATGGCAGGGCTATCCTTGGTTTTGCCAGTGTCCCCTTAGCTATCTGCTCGCTGAATGCAGGAGTGCGGCAGCTCTCCAGTCCCAGGGGCCACCAAACGGTCTGGTTTTCATCTCGCTTTTCCGCACAGTTGTGCTTAATACAAGTGCTCATCTCCCCAAGACTAAACCACACAGTACTGCAGCCCGCCTGTGCTGAAGCAGGATATTCCCTAATCCTGGACCCTGTTGTGGCCCTTGAGACTGGGTTGCCCTGAGCCTAATGGAATGCAGCATGTCTTAGATCTTTCATAGTCCGGCATGAAGTCCTGACAGGCTGCAAAACCTCTAGGGGACGCCAGATATTTCTGTGGAATCCTAAAATGGCTCCTCGTCCGTTCGCTATGGGGCACTTGAGGGCGGAGTACCCAACCACCACTTTCCAACCAGACCCCGTGGCTGTAGGCGAGTAGGCACCTGTAGTCAGCAAGGTGTGAATTTCATACGCTTGATCTCTCGTATGTATCCAGCTTGTGAATGTTACCCTCATTACCAGTGTGCTTTATGTCTTTCCCTTTAGGAATATGTTGCTGTCAGTGGCCACGAGGGGTAAATTGCTTTTCCTTTTGCCGAAGGGACGGCATACATGGGATGGTACACTATACTAATTCTCTCAATATAAACGATCATTTGCTTGACAAAGATGCGGTCACGTGGATTTTGGTTGGCACAAACCGTATATCAGTTCTGTTCACCTGGGTTTTGTATGACACATATAGGTACAGCTTCCCACTGGGTTTTTTGTATGACACAGTATCGTTACAGTTGTGTCCACCTGTGATTTGTAGACACGTAATATACATCTTCACGTGGTTTTGTATCTGACACAGTAATACAGTTCTGTTAGTTATTTTGTTCCCGTGTCAGGTCGTGCACTGTTGTCGAAGTCGACCAGCAGTTTTATAATAGATATCAGTTCTGTGTCACCACTGGGTTTTGTAATGACACAGTATACTCAGCTGTGATCACGTGTGGTTTTGTATGACACAGTATATATACGTTCTTTGGTCACGTGGGTTTTGTATGACCGAGATCCGTTGATAAGTTTCGTGTGTCCCGTGGGTTTGTATGACAGTAATACCAGT
>CM071571.1:195569702-195604945 GCA_036426205.1 Ascaphus truei
TATTATAATATATATCTATATATCTATATATAATCTATCATAATAGATATAGTCAGATAAGGCCCGTTGGCATACAATAGGTGCTGGTTAAGCCACAGGTGCACGTTCTCCATATAGAGAATGTAGTTATCGTTACCGTTCCTAAGGATTGGAAAACAAGAGACAGCACTGTACGGTATATACAGTTCTGTGTCACGTGGGTTTGTATGACACAGTATATACCGTTCCGTGTCACGTGGGTTTTGTATTACACAGTATATACCGTTCTGTGTCACGTGGGTTTGTATGACACAGTATATACAGCTGTGTCACGTGGGGTTTGTATTACACAGTATATACCGTTCTGTGTCACGTGGGTTTGTATGACACAGTATATACAGCTGTGTCACGTGGGTTTTGTATGACACAGTATATACAGTTCCGCGTCACGTGGGTTTTGTATGACACAGTATATACAGTTCTGTGTCACGTGGGTTTGTATGACACAGTATATACAGTTCTGTAAAACTCACACATGTACATGCGTCACTGTGCCAAAGAGCTTTCAGTGTAATTGGGGTAGGGCCACGTCCGAGATGAGGCTGTTCCACGCTGACCATTGCATTAATGTCAAAGCTACTCTCCCACTTTCCTAAAAGATGTTTCAAGCGAGGAATATAATCCGTGCAAATATTTACCATCCATTCTTCTTTTAAACAAAACGGGAGCAATTCACAGTGGTGTCAGGCACCGTTTCATGCACACCCGCTGAGTTATAAAGCACCTTTTGTCCTCAAAATCCCATATTGTCTGTTTTGTTACGTCCGAAATGTCATTTACTGCATAGTTTCTCCCCCCTAAAAATCAGGGTTTTCACAATAAAGGATTTACAGTCAAATCATCCAACCGTTTCCAGTAGCGCGGGAATCTGACACGCGTTCTGTCGGCCTCTTTAACACGGTTCCACGTGTGGCTGTAATCACTCCTCAGTCACTGCCACGGGGGGGTAGTTCCAGCAGGGCTATCCTTGTTTAGCGATGTCCCCTTAGCTACTGCCTAATGCAGGGGTGGGCAGCTCCAGTCCCCAGGGGCCACCAAACGGTCTGGTTTTCCGCACAGGTGGCTTAATCAGTGCCTCAGTCCCCAAAGACTAAAGCCACAGAATGAGCCACCTGTGCTGAAGCAGGGATATCCTGAAATCCTGACCTGTTGGTGGCCCTTGAGGACTGGAGTTGCCCTGGCCTAATGAATGCAGCATGTCTTAGATATTTCATAGTCCGACATGAGAGTCTGACGGCTGCAAAACATCTAGGGGAGGCCAGATATTTCTGGGGAACCTAAAATGGCGTTCCTTTCGCATTGGGCACTGAGGCGGAGTACCCCACCTGGGTGGCTGGTAGCGAGTAGCACCTGTAGTCAAAGGTGTGAATTTCATAGCTTGATCTCGTATGTATCCAGCTGTGAATGTTAACCCTCATTACCCAGTGTGCCTTTATTGTACTTCCACTTAGGAATATGTTGCTTAGTGCCACGAAGGGGTTAAATGCTTTTCTTTTGCAGAAGGGACGGCATACATTGGGGATGGGTACATATACTAATTCCTCAAAGATAACGAGCATTTGACACAGATCTGTGTCACGTGGGATTTGTATGGCACAAACCGTATATACAGTTCTGTGTCACGTGGGTTTTGTATGACACAGTATATACAGCTGCCACGTGGGTTTTGTATGACACAGTATATACAGTTCTGTGTCACATGGGATTTGTATGACACAGTATATACAGCTGTCACGTGGGTTTTGTATGACACAGTATATACAGTTCTGTGTCACGTGGGTTTTGTATGACACAGTATATACAGTTCTGTGTCACATGGGATTTGTATGGCACAGTATATACAGCTGTCACGTGGGTTTTGTATGACACAGTATATACAGTTCTGTGTCACGTGGGTTTTGTATGACACAGTATATACAGTTCTGTGTCACGTGGGTTTTGTATGACACAGTATATACAGTTCTGTGTCACGTGGGTTTGTATGGACCCAGTATATTACCGTTTCCGTTGTCACGTGGGTTTGTATTCCACAGTATATACCTTCTGGTCACGGGGGGGGTTCTGTATGACACAGATATACAGCTGTTGTCACGTGGGGTTGTATTACACAGTATATAACGTTCTGTGTCACGTGGGTTTGTAGGAAAAACAAGCACCGGCAGACAAGAGGGGGAATAGGGGTGCGGGTGTGGGGTGCTTTCTAGTTATTTTTCTTCCATATCTCATCTGCCTCACCCTCCCTTTTACTCCTTCCTTCTTGTATGACACAGTATATACAGTTCGCGTCACGATGGGTTTTGTAGACACAGTATATACAGTTCGTGTCAAGTGGGTTGGTATGACCCCACAGTTATACAGTTCGGGTAAAAACTCACACATGTACACTGCGTCACTGGCCAAAGGCTGTCAGTGTAATGGGGTGGTAGGGCCACGTCCGAGATGAGGCTGTCCACCGATGACCATGATTAAGGTCAAAGCTACTCTTCCCACTTTCCTTAAAAGATGTTGCAGCGAGGAATATAATCCGTCTGCAATATTTACCTATCCATTCTCTTTAAACAAAAACGGGAGCACTTCACAGTGGTGTCAGGCACCGTTTCATGACACACCCGCGGAGTTATGAAAGCACCTTTTGTCCTCAAAATCCCATATTGTCTGTTTTGTTACGTCCGAAATGTCATTACTGCATAGTTTCTCCCCCCTAAAAATAAGGTTTTTCACAAGTAAAGGATTTGCCAAAATATAAAAATGAAATGCCACTTATGACCAACGGATTTGTGCAGCCTGGGCTCTTTAAAAGCGCCCCAAGCATTTCTCATGTGACCCCCCTATATAGCACCCAAGTGCAGGGCGTGATGGGGAAGTAAAATCCAGCGCACGCCCAGACCCCCCCGGCACTACAGCTGGTAAGGGGCTGTTTTTTTGCGCAGCCATTTGTTGGTTCAGCCGCAAATCCAAACCTCCATGGCCAGGAAGCGGACGAATAAAAGGGGGAGTATGAAAGAAGAATGATAAATAAGTAATAATATTGGTTACAGCCAGTGCGCAGGGATGGTGCAGCGTCCTGGGTCGGGTTTCTCCTCTCCGTGACCTTCCCAGCCCCCTGACAGCTTGCTCTGCTGTAAAGCAGCTCATGTGAGTGCAAGTAATCACCCGAGGGCATATGTGAAACAGCGCCGCAGGCGAACAGTGCGGGGAATCGACCTGATTGTCCGCACGGAAGAGCTGGTTGCTGGTCGCGAGTCAGAGGACGGCTCGGCATGGAGCCATTATTGAACAGACCGGTTGTTAAATGGGTCAAAGGAATGGCCCGAGGTCTCATACCAAGTTCCAAGTGTGCTGTGTGCTGGGACGGCCTCCTTGCGTTCCGGGGCTAGGGGTGTCAAACGTTGGGGGGTGCGGGGCAGGTGGCAGAGGCCCCGCGCTTCTTCCCGAGGCATTAAGTTAAAATGTCGGAGGGTCCGCGGCGAGTCTGCAACACTCGACGTACAGGGTTCTTGTAGTATTGGAACGCGTCGCCATTGGCAACGCGACGTCAAATGCCGCCGCTGTGGTCATGTGACGTACGCGTCGCCATGGTAACGCACATCAAATGACGTTGCGGGCCCACGTGACGTCACATGACCCGCGACGTGATTTGACGCCGGGTCACAGAGAAGGGGGGGGGGTGCTGGTGAGCGCCGGGGCGTCGCACAGGGGGGCGCAGCTCCAAAAGAGATTGGGGGGCGTGGCAGTTACAGAGGCCCCCGCGCTTCTCCCCCAAAGCATTTAAACTAAATGCCAGGGAGCGCCCAAGATCTCTAACTTGCTTACCGTGGCTTCGGCCGACAGTTGAGTGACGCCCGTTCCTAGGTAAGAGGGCGTGCGAGCAGCGGGCTCAGCGCAGAAAGTTTATGCACCCTTGCATTTCTAGGCCGGGAGTGGCCCAACTCAGTGCTCAAGGGCCACCAACAGGTCAGGTTTTCATGGATATTCCCGGCTTCAAGCACAGGTGGGCTCATCAGAAGTAATTATGGTGGAGAGAGACTAAGACAGACCCACAGATCTGCTTACTGAAAGTTTCCAAGGATGTCCTGCGGAGCAGGGCTCACTCCCCAGTGGGCCTGTACTGGCACGGAGGGACCAGAACACAAGGAGCGACCTAGAACCGTCCTCTCTTCAGTCGTCATTGATTCTAAACTTAAGGTGATGTTATACGGTGCCTTTCGCACAGATGTTTTAAACCTTGGCTTGCCAGAGATCAGGGCAATGTGTGGGCCACAAGAAGGCGGGCGTGTAACGCTTCCATTTATAAGTTCTGCAGAGTCTATTCTGTAGAGCGAAACATACAGAGCTGTTGGGAGGGAGAACACCCCATTCTCTGTATAGCACAGGAGGCAGAAGCCCGGAAGGTTTTAAATAGCACACATCCTTCGTTTCTCACAGATGTTCGTGGTTGCTACAGCAGCCATTTAGAAGCTCCATCCATTAACAAAACTTTTTTTGAGCGCTGCCATTGACAACTTGATCACACAAAACAGATATTGTTGCTGTTTTTCAAACGGGCAGACTATTTAATCTGAAAGAGACTGTAACAATTGTGTTACACACGAGTATATAATGTCATTTCTGCTGCCGCATCCGCAGGTCGCAGCATCCCGCAGACTGCAGCATCCCGCAGGCTGCAGCATCCCGCAGGCTGCAGCATCCCGCAGGCTGCAGCATCCCACAGGCTGCTGCAGCATCCCACAGGCTGCTGCAGCATCCCACAGGCTGCTGCAGCATCTCACAGGCTGCTGCAGCATCTCACAGGCTGCAGCATCTCACAGGCTGCAGCATCTCACAGGCTGCAGCATCTCACAGACTGCAGCATCTCACAGACTGCAGCATCTCACAGACTGCAGCATCTCACAGACTGCAGCATCTCACAGACTGCAGCACACAGATGAAGGCGGATATTGCGTTAGGATTATGATTGACAGCTTTATATTTATAACAGGAGCACCAACCGATTGCCAGTTGGGTATGAACGTGGACTTGTACATTGCCACGTGGTTTACATATTATAAATAAGAAAAAAAGGGGGAAACGTGGTATTTCTGCTTTAAACCCGCTCGTCCCATTCTCTTGGACTCTTTTTGGTATTTTACATTCCCAATCATTAGATAGTGAAAAGAATCGGGCTATTCTTGTGGGGGGGGAGGCGGACCTCATGGGACCGGAATATCGGGGTTCACAAGAACATCCATGTAGACATTGTGTGATGGGGTTTGAATACTAACCAGGAGCAGAGATACACATTTCCTACCACAATTTGCCACGTACGGCTGATTTTATATGTGTTGTATGTTGGTTATAAAGTAATGTTACTTGGTGTCCTGCCACCTTTTTTGTACACAAACACTGCTAAATACAAATGTCCACCAGGAGCCATAAAGAAACACATTTATTCCGGCCCTCCAGCATTTGGCACATAAACTGGGGGTCTCCTGTCCATGCAGGACAGCACTGCGCCCAACGCACCCTACAGAGCCCATATACAATAAGAAGGTTACTGCACACATCCTGTTACCTGGAGAACGGCTTATTGAGTTGTGTATATACTTCCATACACACACTGCTATAGTGTTATTTCCCCTTTGGTGATCAAATATTTATTGAGATCAGTTTTTTTTTCGATGCGCAGCAATTAGGAGACCAGTCCCAAGCTGATCCTTTTTTAGCTGAAGGTTTTGAGCAGTAGCCAAATGGGCGCAGAAGACAGATAATGTCGCTGTGGGAACCTTCGCACACGGGCAGGAACGGGTACAATAAGTGCCGCTGATACTGTGCCCGCTGAGTAGGACGGTTATAGCCATCACTAGGCGAGCATGTGTATACGTATGCTGGGTTGAATGCAATCAATGTGGTGGTTTAGTGAGGAGTCCGTGGTAACTGCTTAAACTCTCGGTGTAATCTTTAGGCATTTCCAATCACATTATATTTATTTATAAATGACTATTTTCTAAGCGTATTAATGTAGCGTTAAACCCATTTTGTTTTAAAAGAGCAGCCCCCCTTTGTTTCCGTGGGGGGGAGGCAAGGGGTCTCCGTGTTTTTTTTATCTGCCCTGCCCCCCCTCCCCCAGTAACACCCTCGTTCTTCAGATACTTACAGGAGAAGGTGCCGCTCTTTCCTCCGTTACACGGGCCAATAGGAAGACGTCGCATCGTCCGTCGCTGCTTCCTATTGGCCCGTGTGACGCGGGAATGTAAATGCCAGTAGGGAACGGGCGGCACCTCCGGTAAGTATCTTCGAAGCCAGGAGGTCCCCGGAGGTGACATGAACGCACCTGAAAGCCACGCGCACTGATAGGGTTAAACGGGCCGTGGAAAGCAAAGTATAAGATTCTGACCATTTTGGGGGAATAAAAACGGCAAAGGACAGAACCTGAAAAGAAGTGCGACTGGTCCTTTAATAAAACTAAAAGGGTCTTAATCCCCCACTGCGGATTAGGAACATATGCAGACTAGATTAGCCTCATCAAAGCCCCACGTATGACCAGATGCAGTGTCGGGACAATCACAAACCTGATTAATACATGTCAAGGGCTTAATCACTTCACTGTCTGCCCTCTGTGCTCTCATTAACGCCGGCTCCTCGTCTCCTGCCCGTGTCACCTCTCGTGTCACCTCTCGTTCTTCTGTAGGAATGCAGCCCTTCTAATCTGTTACTTGGGGGTAACGCCAAAGGGGTCGTCCAATGGTTTCTCCAACTCTGCTCCCCAAAAAACCATCAATCGTTCTCCTCGGTCCCTATTTATTATCACTGCTAGAAGCTGGGCTTCAGATACGTATTTCCCAAAAGTGTGTGTGTGTGTGTGTGTGTGTGTGTGTGTATATACACACTACACAACAAGCAAACTAGCTGTCCCTCCCCTGTATGTGGTTTTTTTGTTTGTTTTTGAATACCTTTATTTTTCTATATTTTGCCTTTTTTCCAAGCAGAATCTTTATTTTAATTTTATTTTAAAGTACACTTTTCTGTTTTTTCCCCACAAAAGCTGTTTTTGTTGAGGACTGCCGGCTTAATCCCTTTGCCTCCTCCCAAGGCATTGCAGGCCATTTTGGCAGCAGCCCAGCTTAAAGACCCATATCCTAAAAAGGAGGCTGCTGCAGCATGAATCAGTACAGAGTATGACCATAACCTTCTCATCCCAGGCCGCGTGTACACACAGACTGCTCTAAAGGCCACAGTGACAGCGTAGAAGGGAGTATAGGATCCCCGTGGGGTGGGCTGCTCTCATCCTAACCCCTCTCTCATGTTTTAATGAGCAGGGTAGAGTATGAGACCGTGTGTGCAGTAGCGTGTTACACACATGTCCTGTCCCCGCTTCATGCTGCATCTGCCGTGTGATGTAACCCAGACCACTGGGGGGGGGGGGTACAAAACCTGGTCTGGATCAGCACCCTGCTGATGTGGAGCGGGCTGGCAGGTCATTTGGGTGTCGGCAGCGGGTTGAACATGGATAACCTTCAGCATTCCTATTTCCAGTGTCGCTGACCACAGGTTCAACACTGCGCCCGCATTGAACGTGCTCAGGCACTATATATTTCTGCGGGGGGGCTTGTTCCAGGGCACAGGGGTCACCCGTGTGGCTCATATCTCAAAAGGGAGATCCCGTTGCAACCTTAGGGGGCACCTGATGCTTTTGCGAGATCCTAATCACTGAGATTATGATCGTTTTAAAGCAGTAGTGACCAACTCCAATCCTCAACCTCCCCCTTCCCCCCCCCCCAACAGGTCATGTTTAAAGCCTATCCCAGCTTCAGCACAGGTGGTTTAGTCGGATTGGACCACCTGTGCTGAAGCATGGACCGAGCCATTTGCGCTGAAGCAGGGATATCCTGAAAACCTGACCTGTTTCGTAGCTCTTGAGGACTGGAGTTGGCCACTCCTGTTTTTATTTGTATATTGTGGAAGAGGTATAATGTTAAAAAATAAAATAAAAAGCTTTTCATGCAGCGGGGGCAGGGAGGGGGTCAGTGCCTGATAACATAGGTGCTACTGGGACTGATGTTTTAAAGAATTTCTAAACCGGGTTCAATAGATTTGTCGACCTTTTTAGAAAGCGTATTTTGTGCTCTATAAACAAAGAGAGAGAACCGTTTAACTAATCTTCATATATCCTCGTTTCTTAAAGACGGGGGGAAAGTCTGCTGGGAAATGAGGGTAGGGGCGTTCTTCACTAGCAGCCTCAGCCTTGGATCTCGGAATGGGGCAGAGTAGAAAGTTCTAGGTCTCCTGCAGCTGGTTCCTTGGGGGCGGGGCGGGGGGGGGGGGTCTATGTAATCTGTTTCTCCTCCCTTTGATACCTGTCTGATCTGTCTCTTGCTTCTTCCTTCCAGGCCTTGTCCAGATCCCCGTCAGTATGTACCAGACCGTGGTCACAAGCCTTGCCCAGGGCAACGGCCCGGTGCAGGTCGCCATGGCCCCCGTCACGACCAGGATATCGGACACCGTCACTGTGGACGGACAAGCGGTGGAGGTGGTAACATTGGAGCAGTGAATCTCCCGCCCAGGAAGGAGAGTCTCGATGTCACTTCCTGTTTCCCTCGCAGGGGGGAGTGGGGGCGTGTGCGCTGCTAGGCATACGCAAACCACACAGTTGCTTGGAGCCCAGAGCAGTGTAAGAGGACCCCCAATTCCAACCCCTCCCCCCCCCTTTTTTTTATCACACAGACTTGTGTATTAGCCCGTGCGCTGGTCTCCTTCTTTTCTCCTCTAATGTTTAATTTATTTCAATAAAAACCGACTCAATTTCTATTTTAACCCCTTGAAGGAACAGGCAGCGCACGGAGGTGTGTGAGCCGGATGACCGAAGTCCGTGAGCCCCAAGTATTTATACTGAGGGCCCCGAGCCGTTTATCCCTGTCCCAGATAGTTGGATCTAAAATTGACAACTTCGGAAGCAAAGATTTGGATGGAATGTGATTAGTCCCTTTCTTGCTAGAAGAGATTGGGGTAGATAATTGGTGCGAGATTCTGACCCCGCGTGCGTTTCTTGTCCAGCTGCCTCTTTGTTGCTGTTACGGAACATACGGAACGAATGGCGACTCTTGCGACGTGCGCAGCGCAATAAGGGGTTGTGTTAAACCCCCGGACTGCCTGAAAAGTCTGCGTTACTTTGCACCGCCAGCTCCAAACAGGTGCAATAGCACAGCAGCAAAAATGCAACATTACCCTTTCCCACCAACGGCATCGCACTGATTCTGGGCCGGACGTGCAAATCACTGTTAGGCTGGTAGAAGTAAGCTTTTTTTTTTTTCTGGCATATATTATGCAAATAAAGTTAGGTCGTTGATAAACCTGAATCATTGGCGCACGTGCAGCAGAAATGAATATCCGGGCCTGGTATAAGGCCTGTAGCCGTCACATGCTATTAATTTATGGAGACAAATGTATATTTGGCTGTACATCCTGGGTGCTGCTGCAGGTATGAGAGTCCTCGAGAGAGAGAGAGAGAGAGGCTCAGGGTAAAAAGCAACGCGTGTCCCATGTGTACGTCAGATAGTGTCCATTATAATGGGTTCTGATTAGCCTGGTGCCTTTGGGCCTCTCCATTAAGCCATTGTTCTCCACTCCCTTCCCTTTTGCTGCTGGAGTCCAGATTACCACGCTGGCCATATCAATGGCAATTTTCTATCGCAAAGTAACTTTTGTAAACCGTACCAGATTGGATGTCGGGTTCTTGTTAATTGGCACCCAGAATGGAATAGACATATCAGAGCTTCTGATGGGCTCAGAACTTCTTTTTATTCAGATGTCTTAGAACAGGGCTGGCCCACTCCAGGCCCCAAGGGCCACCATTAGGCCGGGTGTTGGGGATATCCCTGCCCCACCAACTCAAATGTTTGGCGGCCCTTGAGGGCTGGCGTTGGCCGAACCGGTCTTAGAGACTAGTAATGTTTCAGATCTTGCCTTCCATATACTGCCAGCAAAGAGGGTGAATTATGCCCCATTGTACATCCTGTCCAACAGGGGAAAACTCCGAGGTTCGGGGAAGAAAATAAGTCGCCTCGATCTTCCATTTTCTTGGGTGGGATGAAGGAATGTTGTGTCAGGGAGGAAGCAGCAGAATAGATATTTCCTTTTCAGGTAAATATTAGGAGTACTTGCAGATTAATTTGGCAGAGCCTCGATTGTTTATTCACCTTAATGAGCTGGACAATGAAGACGATGTGGTTCCCAGGACAGAATTTATTTCATACATTTGCTATCAGATAAGATGATCGAGAAATAATTTAACTAGTTTTCTGCAACCTTGTAACCCAAACTAGGTCTTCAATAATATTACATCGTTCACGGGACAATACCTAATCTTCTAAAAACACAACAAATGTGTCAACTTTTATATCTTAAGTAAATGTGAAAATATTTTTTTACAAATAGGACAGTCGACAATTAGGTGAAATCCTTTTTTATGTGTGTTGCTTTTAATTGCCGAATCATGATTTTTTTCTTATGTGCTGTTCATAAGTTCTAATTATTGATCATAGTATATTGGCAATATTTGTGAGTTATTCGCTCCTGCCGAAATTCCTCCCCCCCCCCCCCCCCCATATGTCTGGGAATGTTCCCTAACAGGCCAGGTTTTAAGGATAGCCCAGCTTCAGCGCAGGTGGCTCAGTCCTTGAGTTGGAGTTGGGGAGTCTTGAGGACTGGCGTCAGCCCCCTGCTGCCCTATTTAAGCCACATTCAGGAGGTGGTTTGCGCAAGGTTTGAGATAAATGAAGAGATCATTCTGACCTTTACTCCTATCTCTCGTGAGGGCAATAAGGCACTTCCGCTTTTGTGGCCGTCAAATAAACTGGGGGAGGGAGGGGGTAAGGCACAATATTTCATGGTCCGGAAACCCCCCAATAACTAGTGTGTTCGTGACAGTATGAAATGATGCGTCTCACCTCTAGCTTTGCTTGCGCAGCGGTGTGTTCATTGAATCACTTGTAGCCTCTTCTAATACAAAGTGTTTAAATCGGGACGGCGATTGGCGCACAGGCATAAAAAGGGCCTCCGAGGTTTTGTAGCGGGGAGAGAAATTATGAAAGATGGGGGTAAAGTCATTTTGGCTCTGTATTATTAACCCGTTTGTGCTCCTGGCACCAGAGGGGTTACTTAGGGTAGATTTGTTAAACCTCTCAAGCAAGTCACAAAAAACCCTCGGTCTTTTTCCAGTCCCGACAAAACTTTGCTTCCAAAATCCAACCCTAACCGCATTTTCCATGCAATCCCGCGCGGCCTGTGTGAATTAGCATTGTATATTTATTTTCCAATGGTCATCGGGTAACTTTTTCCCCGCGCCATCTTTACCCTCAACATCCTCGCTTGGCACCCAAGGACTTAAGAACATTTCGATCCCTTGATGTTGTTTTATATAAAACCGATTAAATGTTATTTGTATAATAAAATTTTCCTTTGTTCCTGTATGTATGTCTTAGGGGAAACTCTTATATAGAACAGGCTTGTACAATTATTATTTTATTTTTTTCAATCTGTATTGTTAAAAAAAAAAAATAAAAAAAAATGTCCAATTGGCTTTAATGTATGTTTACCGCAACAAAATGATGTTTTACTCACAGAAACATCCGGGGGGAAAACAGCACCGTTACAAAGCATTGAGTTCAGGTTTCCGCACTCTTCAGTGTATGCTGCATTGAGCAAATAAATTGTTCAACTTGTGTGTTTTGGTGATTTCGTTGTTGGTTATTTAACGCCAGAGAATGAGAGGTCTAATCCTTAACCTTATTGAATATTCTGCGTAGCCTCTTCTCGGGCCTGAAAAAGAGATGGGTTCTGTGCAGGTGGATGTAATGTACTCCGGCTCAGGGAAGAGGCTTTCCGGTTTATTAAACAGGGGCCCAAGCCAGGTAGGATTAAAATGCATCACGTTGTCAAGCAAGGAAGAAAACAGACTTGATGTTTGGCACTGCCAATCTGTTGATCCCAAATGGATATGCTTCCTTAAGTAGGTGTTCAAAGGTGGGTCTTAAAGGTGGTGAGCGAGGGTGCCAATCGGGTATTGGGGGGAAGGGCATTTCAGAGACGTGGGGCAGTTGGTGTGAAAGGTTTAAGGTGGGAGAGGAGTTTAGATACAAAAGGGGTAGAGAGAAGACATCCTGGAGCAGAACGCATGAGTGGGGATGGTGTATATGGCGACAAATCAGGGCTGACATGTAAGGGGGAGCATTTTGCTTAGGGATTTGTGGGAGTGTTTAAAAAGGGGGTTCTGTGTGACCATAAGGATGTGCAAACTGGGACATACAGAACATGCTACACACAGAGGGACACGAGGAGCTCAGGAGGAAAGAAAGTGGAAACCTTATTCTTTTCAATGGGGTTTTCAGGTACAGGAAAGGGTGAGCCCAAAAACAAACCATTTTCCCTTTCCTGGGGGTAGAGTAAACATTTTTATTTTGTTACTTGGCAAACGAAATATTGGCTCGTGTTGTCGTGACTTACCTGCACACAGGGTTTAAAAAGCACATGCATATTGTGTATTGTGTTCTTATTTGTCAGGCCACACAAGGACTCGGAGGATAAAGCTTTCGGAGCCGCGAGCAGGTGATGCAGAGAGGAGGCGGCGTATTTACCTGCCTCCGCCTACCTCTGAACAGACATGTTCGGAGCGATGATGGAGATGTCTGAATGTGAGACAAAGTCGCCTATGAAAGGCACAGAGCTGGTGTGTTCCAGCTGCCTTTCTATGCCAGCCAGACAGCTGTCTGAGCGAAATACATTCGGGACTCAAGAGACTGCAGTTAATGTACATTTTTATAAAAGCGGACCATTTAAACTAGCATTGAAGGTCATCTTACCCAGCTCCCAGCGCGAGCCTCGCAGTGTCTGCTTACAGAGATCAGAGGGAGCGCAGCATTTTTCTGTAAGCACAGGTATTGCAGTTAAAATGTGCTGTTTGTTGGTGTGCATTATTACGTTTTCACCACGCCAGGGTAAGGACTTGTCTCTTCAGATCTCTATGCATCCTTCATCACAACATTATAAAAGGAAAGAGAATGACTTTTATATTCACTGCTATTGAAAAAGCAGTGATCGTGAAGGGTTAACATTGAATGCACCTTGAAAAAAAATGTTATACTGTAAATACATTATTCGTATAAAGAAGAAGGGTAGCATTTCTCGTCAAGTCAAACTGATTAATATAGGGGTGCTCAACTCCTTCAAGACACCCCTCCCCCCAACAGGTGAGGTTTTAAGGATATCTCTCACTGACCGCTACCTGTGCTGGAACAGGGATATCCTTAAAACATGTCCTGTTGGGGGGAGGGGGGGGGTCTTTAGGACTGGAGTTGAGCGCCCCTACTTTAACGCATTGATGCAGACATCTCTGGCCTGAAACCTATAAGAAGAATTTAGGCCCCGCAGGGTAACGTGCCCCACAGTCTGTGCTGCTTCCTAAGATGCAGTGAGCAGGGCCGCGTGGAGAAGCAGTCTTTAGAAAAAGAAAATGTCACGCAAGAGATTTATTTACGCATCAATGTTTCTCTAAAGTTAGAACCTGCTGGTGTATCTCCCGGAGACGGACCTGCTCAGGGCGAGATGCTCAAACTATGGGGGTTGGGTAAGTGGGGCGGCACCTGTGATCGGGAACCCGTTACAAATGGTAGACAAGGGGACCAAAGCGCCCAAAACTCTGCACGGCTCCAGCTGGGCAGGAGGCCACCCGTGATCCTTTAACTGCAGACAGCAGCAAAGGCTGCTTATACATATTGTTACCCTACATGGGTTTTTCTGCAGACCGGTCCTGGGTAAAACAGGACATGCGGTGGCTTTATACAAAAGTGCCTGCTTTGCTTTATTGTAAATGCCCTTTATTGAGTCGTGAAAACGCAGCCCGGGCCCGAGATACCTGCGTGGGGCGGGGGCGGGGGCGGCGTGGGCGGCACCGACTGTTTTTTGCCAGGAAGACGAGACTGAAATACCAGCTGCTTCGGCGGCTTTGATGTTCATATGAAACCATCGCTCGCGTTTGGCATTAACCCTTTCCAGGCCTCGAGCATAGAAGTTGGGAAGCGCAGTTAGTATCTGGTTCTGGTAACGAGGCAGCGTCGGAGCTGGTTTTAAATGCCACAGCCCTTAAGGACACTAGGAGAAACGAGTGAGTGAGATGGGGGGGGGGGGGGGGGTTTCCAGAACCATTAATTAACCCATTCACAGTGTAGACAGGGCAATGCATTGCATGTTCACCTGGCAAACTTCACAACTCCAGGCTGGACGCTTTACTCCAACTGGCGACCAATGCAGGGCCCGGACTCTCAGCTGCCCGACGTGACCCCCGGACTCTCAGCTGCCCGACGTGACCCCCGGACTCTCGGCTGCCCGACGTGACCCCCGGACTCTCAGCTGCCCGACGTGACCCCCGACTCTCAGCTGCCCGACGTGACCCGGACTCTCAGCTGCCCGATGTGACCCCGGACTCTCAGCTGCCGACGTGACCCCGGACTCTCAGCTGCCCGACGTGACCCCCGGACTCTCAGTGCCCGACGTGACCCCGACTACTCAGCTGCCCGAGTGACCCGGACTCTCAGCTGCCCGACGTGACCCCCGGACTCTCAGACTGCCCGACGTGCACCCCCGGACTCTCAGCTGCCCGAGTGACCCCGGACTCTCAGCTGCCCGACGTGACCCCGGACTCTCAGCTCCGAAGTGACCCCGCGACTCTCAGCTGCCCACGTGACCCCGGACTCTCACTGCCCGACGTGACCCGGACTCTCAGCTGCCCGACGTGACCCCCGGACTCTCAGCTGCGAGTGACCCCGGACTTCAGCTGCTCGACGTGACACCCGGACTCTCAGATCGATTCTGCCCGACGTGACCCCCGGACTCTCAGCTGCCGACGTGGACCCCCGGACTATCTCAGCTGCCCGAGTGACCTCCGGACTCTCAGCTCCGACGTGACACCCGGACTCTCAGTGCCCGCACGTGACCGGACTCTCAGCTGCGACGTGACACCCGGACTCTCAGCTGCCCGACGTGACCCCGGCCTCTCACGATGACCCGACGTGACCCCGGACTCTCAGCTGCCCGACGTGACCCCGGGACTCTCAGCTGCCCCGACGTGACCCCCGACTCTAGCTGCCGACGTGACCCCGACTCCAGCTCCCGACGACCCCGGATCTCATGCCCGACGTACCCCCGACTCTCAGGCCCGACGTGACCCCCGACTCTTCATGCCCGACGTGACCCCCGGACTCTCAGCTGCCGACGCTGCACGGACTCTCAGCTGCCCGACGTGACCCCGGACTCTCAGCTGCCCGACGTGACCCCGGACTCTCATGCCCGACGTGACCACCCGGACTCTCAGCTGCCCGACGTTGACCCCCGGACTCTCAGCTGCCCCGTGACCCCCCGGATCTCAGCTGCCCGACGTGACCCCCGGACTCTCAGCTGCCCGACGTGACCCCCGGACTCTCAGCTGCCCGACGTGACCCCCGGACTCTCAGCTGCCCGACGTGACCCGGCACTCTCACTGCTCGACGTGACCCCGACTCTCAGCTCCCGACGTGACCCCCGGACTCTCAGTGCCGACGTGACCCGGACCCAGTTGCCCGACGTGACCCGGACTCTCAGCTGCCCGACGTGACCCCCGGACTCTCAGCTGCCCGACGTGACCCCCGGACTCTCAGCTGCCCGACGTGACCCCGGACTCTCAGCTGCCCGACGTCACGCCCCGGATCTCATGCCCGACGTGACCCCGGACTCTCAGCTGCCCGACGGACCCCCGGACTCAGCTGCCCGACGTGACCCCGCGACTCTCAGTGCCCGACGTGACCCCCGGACTCTCAGCTGCCCTACGTGACCCCGGACTCTCAGCTGCCCCTATGCCCCCGGACTCAGTGCCGCGTGAACCCCGGACTCTCAGCTGCCCGACGTGACCCGGACTCTCAGCTGCCCGACGTGACCCCGGACTCTCAGCTGCCCGAGTGACCCCGGACTCTCAGCTGCCCACGTTGACCCCGGCACTTCAGCTGCCCTAGGACCCCGAACTCTCAGACCTGCCCGACGTGGACGGAATCTCAGCGCCCTACGTGACCCCGGCTCTCAGCCCACGTGACCGCTCTCAGCTGCCCGACGGACCCCGGACTCTCAGCTGCCGACGTGACCCGGACTCTCAGCTGCCCGACAGTGACCCCCGGACTCTACAGTCCGACGTGACCCCCGGACTGCTCAGCTGCCGACGTGAACCCCGGACTCTCAGCTGGCCCGACGTGCACCCGGGACTCTCAGATCGATGACCCGACGTGAACCCCGGACTTCAGCTGCCCGACGTGACCCCCGGATACTCAGGCTGCCGACGTGACCCCCGGACTCCAGTGCCGACGAGGACCCCCGGACTCTCAGCTGCCCGACGTGACCCCGCGACTTCAGCTGACCCGACGTGACCCCCAGATCTCAGCTGCCCGACGTGACCCCCGGACTCTCAGCTGCCCGACGTGACCCCCGGACTCTCAGCTGCCCTACGTGACCCCCGGACTCTCACTGCCCGACGTGACCCCTGGACTCTCAGCTGACCCGACGTGACCCCGGCTCTCAGCTTGCCCGACGTGACCCCCGGACTCTCAGCTGCACCGAAGTGGACCCCCGACTCCGCTGCCCGACGGACACCCCGGGAACTCCTCAGAGCCCGACGTGACCCCGACTCTCAGCTGCCCGGAGACCCCAGGACTCTCAGTGCTGCCTACGTGACCCCCGGATCTCCAGCTTGCCCGACGTGACCCTCCGGACTCTCAGTGGCCCGACGTACCCCCGGATCTCCGCTGCCGATGGACCCCACTCTCAGCGCGACGTGACCCCCGGACTCTCAGACTGCTCGACGTTTGACCCGGGGACTCTATATGTTGTCTGACTCCGAATGTTTCTTGACCCCCGGATCTCGATGCCCGACTGACAACCGGGCTATAAGGGCTCCGACGTGGACATTGTTCTTGTTGTTTACTTGCAGTTTGATCTGTCGCGTCCGACGTGACCCTATAGGACTTTTTGTATGTGTTTTTCCCGCTTTGTTGTATATCCTTTTTTACTCCTTCTTTTCTTTGACTCTTAGCCTCACGACGTGGACCCCGGATCTCACTGCCCGAAGGGACCCCCAGTGGACTCTCAGGCCCGACGTGACCCAGACCTCAGCTGCCCGACGTGACCCCGGACTCTCAGCTGCCAGACGTTGACCCTCGGACTATCAGCGTGCACGAGTGACCCCAGGACTCTGTTGCCCTACGTGCCCCCCCGGACTATAAGAGCCCTACGTGCCCCCGGACTCTCAGCTGCCCGACGTGACCCCCGGGGAACTCTCAGGCTGGCCCGACGCCTGACACCAGGAATATCAGCGCTGCCCGAAGGACCCCAGGACTCTCCGCTGCCCCCGAGTGACCCCGACTCAGTGCCCGACGTGACCCCAGGACTCTCAGCTGGTCAGACGTGACCCCCGGACACTCAGCTGCCCGACGTTGACCCCGGACTCTCAGCTGCCCGAACCGTCGACCCCGGGACTATAAGTGCACGACGTGACCCGGACTCTCAGCTGCCGACGTCGACTCCACGGACGCTCAGCTGCGACGTGACCCCCGGACTCGCTCAGATGCCCGAGTGACCCCCGGACTATCAGTGCCCACGAGTGACCCCGGACTCTCAGGCCCGACGTGACCCCCGGACTCTCAGCTGCCCGACGTGACCCCTGGACTCTCAGCTGCCCGAGCAACTAGTTATGAGGTTAGCAGGAGCAACGTGCAGAGTTTCCCACTAAAACTCGTGTGGTAAATGAATGTAAGTATATAGATAGTACCGATGTTAACAGCAACAGAACACAATATGAGCGAGCATTTAAACAGTCTTCGTATAAATTCAATGTATTACTTCTTTGCAAACTTTAATGTGTTTTGGGTGATTCCCAGAGATAAGCGAATTTTTGGGGGCGAGTTTGGATCCGCAGCGGACCGGCCAGTTCCTCTGGCCCGCGGATCAATGTCAAGAAGGGCGATTCGCGTTTGCCGGATTTTTCATTATTATTACCAATACGCTGCGCGGATTGCGCCACCCGCAGGCGGATTTGTAGAACCCAAGCTGCGCATTCAGCAATCCCCAAAGGAACGCGGAATCGGCGGATTGGATTCTACGAATCCGTCCACGGGTTTTATCCGATGGCGGTTTTTGAGGCGTCCGTGCGGATTGAAACTGGCCAGATCCGTGTGCCAGATTTTACACCGGGAAACGGATGTGGGCGGGTTCACTCATCTCCAGTAACGCCTGTCATTCACGCCAAATTGTACCTGAATCATTGCCCCAGCTTAAACCAGCAGCATTATAGGGTAACCGTGTAACACGTTTCTTGCATAGCAGTGATGTGCACACAGTGCTACATGAACCATTTTACAGGTATGAGGTTAGTGGCCCAACGGCTCACAATTTAACAGAAATAATCTGACTTGGTTACAAGGATCTGACAATGGGGTTTATGGCAGGATTTCCCACTTCAAAGATAGTACCACTACCACAAACCAATAGAGCAGTGTCAGTGTGGTACCTTTCCCATGGAGGTACACCAGGTCCTGCACAGCAGTATTCTATATTGCGGTGCCCTCCAGATCACTGGATTCTGCTGACGAAACAACGACAGCACAAACAAGCGCAATATTCAGTGACAATATATTTTCTTTAACCTTGAGATAATTGGTCGAAAGAAAGAAATCTGTTTCGAAATGATATAAATAGCAGTGCCCGCAAATTCTACGTAAAGCGCCGCGGACATTGTCAGCCATGTAGTAACAGCGCTCAAAGGCCCTGATTACATATACTGCGAATATGCCTTCTCCTTGCTAAGTAACATGTGAGAAGGTCAAGGTCAGAAGGTCACGAGGAGACTGGGATCTGGAACGGAGTCACTGGCTTCAAAGGGCGAGTTTCCTAACCACCAGCCCGGGCACACAGGCGTGTTCCTAACCTCCAGCCCGGGCACACAGGCGTGTTCCTAACCTCCAGCCCGGGTACACAGGCGTGTTCCTAACCTCCAGCCCGGGCACACAGGCGTGTTCCTAACCAGTACGGGCGGGCCCCTGCTGTAACAGTACTCAGTACGGGCGGGCCCTTCCAGCTGGGCTGTAATGCGTGTTTTCTTTTATGTAACCATCACCCAATCTCGAGTAGATACACTTTCAGGTTCTTGTATGGAAACTGTACAACTTTGACCTGGAACTTTAACCTGTATATAGAGAGACTGCAAAAATGTTTATTAGTTGCATACAATACTTGCCAATTGTTTCATTACAAATATCATAGTCTTTAATAATTAGTTCCTTTGAACTGCTGATACTTCCCGTAAGTGTCTCATAGAGAGATCATTTATATCAGAGTAAATATTATATTATCTATGCCTAGGAATAAATTCCTGTAACAAATAATTTACCTGCGAAAGCTTGATAGCTTTGTCTACATTATATTGTCTGCAGATATCTCCCTTCTCTTGTTCACATATAACCCATTTACTATGTGAACAGTATAAAACATTAAAAACAATAGCCAGACTGGGAGACTATTGAGTCCTGTCCAAACATATATCATTATAACTAACCCTCCGTGCCAATCGGCTTCATAATACAAAATAGTCTTGGAAATAGGGTCTTTGAGATTTATATGTGCAGCGATTTTAACAATAGCTACTGCTTATAATAAAAATAAAACCTGTAGTAGGTGTTTATATAGAATAGAAAAACATTTTAGATTTAACATTTGCATTTAAAACCTTATGCTGGGAACACATATAATTTGCCATCAAATTATCCTGCTGTATCACTCCAACAGGAACCATCAATATACCAAATAAACTCTGGATTTCTTAGAGATATATTCTTTAAAATGAGACATTTTAGATAAAAATTCAAAATGGGACACCTTTGGAGAGAAATAGTAAAAAATTATAAAATACATCATATATTCAGTTAAGTTTACAGTACAAAAATAATTCCGTATAGGACTACACACTAATTCTCTGTACTGTATTTTTTGCGAAGCACTGAGTACACTTCTGACACTATACAAATAAAAACACTCACTCAGTATTATCTATTTTTATAACACAATAAAAAAAAAAGATATATATATATTTAAATATATATATATATATATATATTTATACCTGGTGACACACTCTTTGCATCACTGCAACACTGGGTAACACTTTTAAAACATTACACTTGTATATATTACATTACACTACATATTAATCCTAAACATTATACACTAAAAATATTATATACTATAAAATGACATTATACTCCGTAACATACAATACATCTATAAATAATCTGCTCAGAACAGAAAAAACATTTGACCTACAGTATTGAGCAGCTCAGAGTTTAAAAAAAAAAATGAAGCTTCTCTCGCAGCCCAATGCAGGCTAAAATTTCCATGGCAAATACACAGCCAACCAACTTTACAAAAATAACAAAAAAACACATATTTCTCCCCTATCCTAATTAAAAAACACAATAGTTTGATCCTGTAAACGAAATTAAATAAAATGTCCTTTTCTTTTCTTATTCTTCTGGAATATATCTACACATTCTTTAAACTGGAGAAGGTGCGGTTATCTGGGCTTGAGCAGAGGGAGAAAGAATATCTCCTGGTTTTAAAAAAACTCACTCGTCTGGCCAGAACGAATTAACTTTTTAAATTCTACCAGTAACTGGGCTAATTATAAAAATAGTAAAGATCAAATGATCTTTCCCGCTTATGCCCATTCTTCTTCCTCCTGCCTCTTTTCACAGACTCCCAAACTCCCCTTTGTCCAGTGTTAATCACTTTACATTGTAATGAATGGGTGTACCATTTGAAAATTTTTAACTTCATCGCGAGCAATTAATAACATTCTTATTTTTGTAAACACTTGCATGTTCCTGGATAGTAATTTTGTATTCATATAATAAACCGGCATCCCCATTATTTAACTCTCACACAAAACTTACACACAGACAGGATTGACCCCGTTACAATTCATTAGCATATTCAGATCTGTTTTTTTTTTACAGCTCTTGTGAAGGGCATAACAATAAATTGCCAGCACCTAGACTGCTTCTGTATCAAAAACCTGAATCAGCCACTTATTGCTGTGGGGAAAAGGGAAGGATATTACCACAGACACACAGGGATTACTGAAACAATCAACCCTTTTACCCTATTTATACTTGAGAATCTAATAAAACATTTTAGGGATTCTTTTTAGGCAAAAAAAACCCTTCTGTTGAGAACAATGAGGGGCACCGATGGACTGTGACATTATTAGTGCCAGTATGCACTCATACTTGGTTAATCTGGCATTAGACATTTGGGTTGCATATCTTAAATTTAGATTGGGAAAATTGTAATTTCTACTTATTTACTCTATACCTTTTTCCAGCCAATGCCTGCATCTCTTTTAGAGGCTTTGCAATTTCTGACAAAATATCCTGACATTCTAACACTTACACTTATAACACTTTCTTTTCCTTCCTTCATCCCTATCCTATGATCTATTCTGAGCCTCAGTTTTATCTTGTAAATAAATATTTCTAATACCTTATCTCTCTTTTACACAACCTCTCTCTGCTAAAAAAATAATTTTTACTTTTTAAAACTTTGCATGACACCAAAAAGCCACACTAAGCAGTGCTTACCTACATTCTCGCTGAGAAAAAACTAAATACCATTTGATTCTTATTCCTACGAAAAATAATTTAATAAGAATATACTTTTCTATTCTTATTCTTGTAACTAATCTGAAAACGTTCATAATATACATTAATTACTTTAAAACTAATTGAAAACACTTTAGAATCCTAGCAAATTTCTATCTAGATTAATGATTAACTCCTATCTCACAGACATGCAACCTCTTCTGTGTAAATTCCAATTAAAACAGTGGGGGCTAGTGCTGCAGCTGTGGGACATGAGAGCTGTTTTGATTTTTAGGTTCAGTCTCTCATATTCCTTGCAATTAATATAATTTGGAGTTAATTTTCTGACCCATCTTAACTTTTTCATATAGAACTTTTGTCCACACAGGACTTTTACTTTTCCACATAGGATTTGTACTTTTCCACACAGGATTTCTACTTTTCCACACAGGATCACACAGTTTTTTGCTTTTTTCCCCTCACACTGTATTTCTCACACAGAGAATCACAAAGTATTTCTCACACAGAGAATCCACACAGATTATAACTACTGCAGAATTACGTTATTTCACACAGCTCACACAGGATGTACCTACCACAGAGTGTAACACAGATTGTATCTTTTGATTCCCACACAGATTATATCAATTGATTCTTACAATAACCTACTCATTATCGGAATTCCATCACCCAGACAAGACTTCAGAGACATCACGTCCTCATGAAACACCCAACTCCTTAAACGAAAGGCATTAACAGATGCCTTACCTTGTGAGTTGAGTGTTCCAGTGAGAGCCATCCGTCTCCTTTGGTCTAAGTGTCCGAGATTTTGGGTTTCTCATCCTCGTCGCAAACTGACAATGTTACAAACTGACAAACGGGGTTCATTTGATAATAAGTAGTTTATTGCACAGTATGATCATACTCATTCAAAAGTCTATAAGACTCTCTGCCAGGGAGTGTCCAAGCAGGCTCTTTTATACATTTTTGGTTCCTTTGTCTAAAATGTGTTACTAGGCAGATTATACTAACCACTCTTTAATTCTTAAACCAGTCATTTTATAGCTCATTAAACCTGGTTAGAACTGGCCTCAAAACAGCTATGAATAGGTACCTGGTACACACTATCACTAGGAATGAGGCGTTACTTTAGTCACAGTCGTAAATCTACTTAGAAGCGAAACCTCCCATCTACACACCACACACACATTCTTACTCACAAAATGGATACTAAAGACATAACTGACAGGAAACTGAACATCGCTTTCAATCCTTCTCCAGAGACCCCCCCCCCCCCCAGTCCATTTCAGTAATATATCAACAGTATCTTCATTTCAGTAATATTATTTTGTCACCTGTACATGGCTTCTCTATATATAGTAGATTCCCCTGTACATGACTTCTCTCTATATATAGTATATTTCCCTGTATATGGCTTGTCTATATATAGTATATTTACTTGTACATGGCTTCTTTATATATAGTATATTTACCTGTACATACGTCTCTATATATAGTATATTTACCAGTACATGGCATCTCTCTATATAGTATATTTCCCTGAACATGGCTTCTCTATATATAGTATATTTACCTGTACGTGGCTTCTCTATATATAGTATATTTCCCTGTACATGACTTCTCTATATATAGTATATTTATCTGTACATGACTTCTCTATATATTGTATATTTCCTTGTACACGGCTTCTCTATATATAGTATATTTACCTGTACACGGCGTCTCTATATATAGTATATTTACCTGTACATGGCTTCTCTATATAGAGTATATTTACCTGTACATGACTTTTCTATATATAGTATATTTAGCTGTACACAGCTTCTGTATATATTTACCTGTACATGACTTTCTCTCTATTTAGTATATTTACCTGCACATGGCTTCTCTATATATAGTATATTTACATGTACATACTTCCCTATATATAGTATATTTCCCTGTACATGGCTTCTCTATAAATAGTATATTTCCCTGTACATGGCTTCTCTATATATAGTATATTTCCCTGTACTTGGCTTCTCTATATGTAGTATATTTACCTGTACATGGCTTCTCTATATATAGTATTTTTCCCTGTACATGGCTTCTCTATATATAGTATATTTCCATGTACATGGCTTCTCTATATATAGTATATTTACCTGTACATGGCTTCTCTATATATAGTATTTTACCCTGTACATGGCTTCTCTATATATAGTATATTTCCCTGTAGATGACTTTCTCTATATATAGTATATTTGCCTGTACACAGCTTCTCTATATATAGTATATTTACCTGTACATGACTTCTCTATATATAGTATATTTCCCTGTACATGGCTTCTCTATATATAGTATATTTCCCTGTACATGGCTTCTCTATATATAGTATATTTACCTGTACATGGCTTCTCTATATATAGTATATTTCCCTGTACATGGCTTCTCTATATATAGTATATTTCCATGTACATGGCTTCTCTATATATAGTATATTTACCTGTACATGGCTTCTCTATATATAGTATTTTACCCTGTACATGGCTTCTCTATATATAGTATATTTCCCTGTAGATGACTTTCTCTATATATAGTATATTTGCCTGTACACAGCTTCTCTATATATAGTATATTTCCCTGTACATGACTTCTCTATATATAGTATATTTCCCTGTACATGGCTTCTCTATATATAGTATATTTCCCTGTACAAGGCTTCTCTATATATAGTATATTTACCTGTACATGGCTTCTCTATATATATAGTATATATAGTATATGAACCATGGCTTCTCTATATGTAGTATATTTACCTGTATATGGCTTCTCTATATATAGTATATTTCTCAGTACATGACTTCTCTATATATAGTATATTTACCTGTACATGGCTTCTCTATATATTGTATATTTACCTGTACATGGCTTATCTATTTATAGTATATTTACCTGTATATTGCTTCTCTATATATAGTATATTTCTCTGTACATGACTTCTCTATATATAGTATATTTCCCTGTACATGGCTTCTCTATATATTGTATATTTACCTGTACATGGCTTCTCTATATATTGTATATTTACCTGTACACTGCGCTATATATAGTATATTTATATGTACATACTTCCCTATATATAGTATATTTACCTGTACATGACCATTTCTATATATAGTATATTTACCTGTACATGGCTTCTCTATATGTAGTATATTTACCTGTATATGGCTTCTCTATATATAGTATATTTCTCAGTACATGACTTCTCTATATATAGTATATTTACCTGTATGGCTTCTCCGTATATAGAATATTTACCTGTATATGGCTTCTCTATATATAGTATATTTACCTGTACATGGCTTCTCTATATATAGTATATTTCCCTTAACATACTTCACTATATATAGTATATTTACCTGTACATGGCTTCTCATATATAGTATATTTACCTATACATGACTTCTCTATATATAGTATATTTACCTGTACATGGCTTCTGTATATATAGTATATTTACCTCTACATGGCTTCTCTATATATAGTATATTTCCCTGTACATGGCTTCCCTATATATAGTATATTTACCTGTACATTGCTTCTCTATATATAGTATATTTACCTGTACACGGTTCTCTATATATAGTATATTTCCCTGTACATGGCTTCTCTATATATAGAATATTTTCCTGTACATGGCTTCTCTATATATAGTATATTTACCTGAACATGGCTTCTTTATATGTAGTATATTTACCTGGACATGGCTTCTCTATAACTAGTATATTTCCCTGTACATAACTTCTCTATATATAGTATATTTACCTGTACATACTTCCCTATATATAGTATATTTCCCTGAAAATTGCTTCTCTATATATAGTATATTTACCTGTACATACTTCCCTATATATAGTATATTTCTCTGTACATGACTTCTCTATTTATAGATATATATAGTATATATACACCTGTACACGGCTTCTCTATATATAGTATATTTACCTGTACATGTCTTCTCTATATATAGTATATTTACCTGTACATGACTTCTCTATATATAGTATATTTACCTCTACATACTTCCCTATATATAGTATATGCTTATAGTACCGCTGTAACACTGCTTATAGTACCGCTGTCACACTGCTTATTGTACCGCTGTAACACTGCTTATAGTACCGCTGTCACACTGCTTATTTTACCGCTGTAACACTGCTTATAGTACCGCTGTAACACTGCTTATTGTACCGCTGTAACACTGCTTATAGTACCGCTGTCACACTGCTTATAGTACCGCTGTCACACTTCTTATAGTACCGCTGTAACACTGCGTATAGTACCGCTGTAACACTTCTTATAGTACCGCTGTAACACTGCTTATAGTACCGCTGTAACACTGCGTATAGTACCGCTGTAACACTGCTTATAGTACCGCTGTAACACTGCTTATAGTACCGCTGTAACACTTCTTATAGTACCGCTGTAACACTGCTTATTGTACCGCTGTAACACTGCGTATAGTACCGCTGTAACACTGCTTATAGTACCGCTGTAACACTGCTTATAGTACCGCTGTAACACTGTGTATAGTACCGCTGTAACACTGCGTATAGTAAGTATCGCCCAGAACGCCTCATGGAATAAGACAAGGAATAGCCGGCTTGGAAACTTAATATACAGATTCCATTTACTGATGAATTGAGTTATATTTGTTTCTTTGTTACAAGGACTTATTTTATTTGCTACATTTCTATATTGTCATAAGACGGCCCATGAGTTTTATCTGAAACTCCACCGGTCCTTCCCTTATATAGTGTCACGTGTCAGACTAGCAACACATCCTGATATATATATATATATATAATATATATATATATATATAAAACAGAAAAAAGAAGTGCTACTATTTGTTTCTGTTTTATATATATATGTGTGTCTGTGTGTCTGTGTGTCTGTGTCTGTGTGTGTCTGTGTGTGTGTGTGTCTGTGTTTTATGATATATGTATCCCTGCCTTAGTTCCTCCAGCAGGTCCCTATATCCGGAATGATTTGTGGATTCAGACAGTTGGGAGATTACCGCGCCCTGCTCAGCATGAAGTTACACCTCAGTAATGCGTTGGAAGGTGCTGTCCATGTGCTCAGTTACGGGGCGGCTGCTGTATGACCTGTGACCTCAGGTGTACAGAGAAATCCTTTATCTCAGTCCTACTGTACCACCTTCAGCCACTGATGGTGAGAGACCCCTTTGGCGCCTTGAACTCGCTGACTCCTTTGCTGCCAGAGACCTGCAATGCAATGCATAGTTTCCCACACCCCAAGTATCGCCCTCCTACCAGGATACAGTTGGGGTAAAGAGTGTTGAGTACAGCAGGGACGGGACCAAGTCCGGTCCTCAAGGGCCACCAACGGGTTCTACTTTCAGGATCTCAATTCTCCAGCACAGGTGGCTCAATGAGTGGCTCAGCCGAAGACGGCATCACCGACCTGTTGGTTTGCCTTGAGAGCTGGAGTTGGCCACCCCTGCAGTACTGGCACGAGAGGTCCCCGCATAGGAGACACCACCCTTACAATGTGTGCTAACAACATATGTGCCCTGCAGCCCTCGCCATGTCACCCACACGGCAGGGAGACCGCTCCTTCTTGCTGTAGGCCGTGCAGAAGCCGGTGGGATCCTGTCTCCGTACTCGCCGAGGGCTGTCCTCCCAGGCTATAGTTGGCAAGTCTAGAACCACCGGATCCACATAGCTCACCAGTGTGAGTTCTACCATTGCCAAACACTGCCAGGGAAGCCTTTATCTCTCACGTCCCGTGCCTGCCAAGAGAGAGAAGAACAACATGAGTACACACGCCATACGCAGTCAGTGCTCTCTGTTACTATACACAGACTGATGTCTCTGTATACAAAGCTGGTCAACACACGTTAATCCGTCAGAACCACACAAGCTGCTATTCCTTTGCTGGTAAGCTCTTTGGGGCTGAGATTAATTTCCCATGTGTGTACCCCAATTATATACTCAGACCCCAAGTATATCTGTAGCTCCTTGTATTTTAATATATCTCACTGTGAAGTGCTGTATACACTGTGGGCTTTAGAAAAAGAAACAATAATAGTAATGCAGAAACCTTTCCTTCTTTACAACTGGAATATATGTATGGGGCAGCACTTTTATATATACCACGCCTATTTAACCCCTCATAACCTAAAGGGTCAGCAACTGGCACACCGTTCTGATGCTGATAACAAAAAAAATGACATTAAAAGGGTTAAATCCCAGCACTGATTATATATGTTCTGATATATTTATGTTCTTATCTATATGTTCTGGTTATTTGGAGCCATGGCAGTCATGTTCTGGGTTGTGTTACTCAAAATCGAGGAACTTTAAACTGGATGTAAGAAAACAGGAGGCCATCTTCAGTATGGATTGATATTTCAGTATGGGTTGATATTTCAGTATGGGTTGATATTTCAGTATGGATTGATATTTCAGTATGGATTGATATTTCAGTATGGGTTGATATTTCAGTATGGATTGATATTTCAGTATGGATTGATATTTCAGTATGGGTTGATATTTCAGTATGGGTTGATATTTCAGTATGGGTTGATATTTCAGTATGGGTTGATATTTCAGTATGCATTGATATTTCAGCACGTCCATCTTTTTTTAGAGTGGTCCAGAACATAAAATATCTCTTTGTCTCTTTAACGACTGAGTTTGTTTTGCCATTGGCACCAAAGGAGTTAGGTCACATCCCATTTAATGTAAGTAACAGGAGCTGTGAATCGTCTCATAAAATGAATTAAATATAATGAGCTGGATCTATACGGTGGATATGGGTGTGTCTGTATATTGTGTGTCTTTGGGACTACACCCAGTATCCCAGCTGGGAACCTGGCGGGGTCTCAGGACTGCCTCTTACCCAGGAATCCCGCCTTTCTGCACGTTGATCGCTGATACCACTGGCCCTTGGTGGAGAAAACAGAAGCCATGGAAAGATGTTGGGAGTTAACGGACGTTCCTTCCCATTTGGAAGCACAGAGCACATATATCAGGTGATTTCCTGTGTGGCTATTCGTGTAGGGATGCCATTGAGGTTTCTGTTTAGAAAATAATACAGCATTGTTTAAGAGCTTCGCTAAGAAAAACTCAAATGATTATTTCTCCAGTAGAATTTGACCATGATGTGTGCGAGCAGAACGGAGAAGAGAAACCGTCTGCTATTTTGTTTTTTACCATTTGTTGTGCATCTATTATTATTACTGCTATAATTACACATAATGGAATACCCAGTTTTCCGAGCTCACAAAGACATCGAGCCGTATGGCTGAGAAACCTGAGACTTACGTTCCTCCTGGAATTAGGCCCACGAAGGCCCAGGAGACCTTCCTCAGCACATTCACCGCCATGGAGACCTCCATTAGCTTCCGATTCACTTATCTGTGGTTCCATTTCGTGCTGTCAGAAAATCCTAACCTAATGAATACCCTCGGCCCAGACTATTGGTGGAAGTATGACAGCTGGACCCATGACGGTCCGTCTCACTTCCTCTGTAGTGCTGCAAATGCTTCTCAAAGTGCACGAACCAGACAAGATAACGACGTACTAGAACCGCGTTATCGATGAGAACAGATTCCTGCCTACTCGGCTCAGAAAATGATTTTTCCATTTGCAAACTGTTTTTTGCTTTGCCTTTGACCCTTTCACTACCAGTTACATACAGTGCCACCTAACTCCAGGTCAGCAAGGGGGGATGGATCTGGTTTTGCGTTCCTATGTTATGCCCTGTGAGCAGAGTTGGGGTAGTAGTGAAGAATGACAGGCCTGGAACATTAGGACACAGTCTCTGAGGCTCCCAGGAAACCAGTGACATGTCCGTGTTCCAAGACCAGAGGTCAGCCTTGGGTACCAAAGCAAGATGACCAACGTTTGATGGCCTGGCCCCCTAAAACTGTCATAAAAGTAATAATCATTGTGACGATTGGTGCATGAAAGGGGCCTTGTCCTCTCTGCCTTTTTTGTCACTCCATGGGGTTAATTCCCTAAACTGTGTTAGTGTCGATCAGGGAACTAATGCACAGAAACTCCCATTAAATGGGCGTTTCCATACATAAGTGCCTGATTGGCACTGACTCACCTTGGTGAATCCCAGGGTATGTCTCCTTTGGCTTTGATACTTTTTGCATAAACCAGTATCCCCAGCCCGACCTTCTGGTCCACCTTCCAAATCCATCGGGCTCCCCTAAAATGCATGCCCTGGTTTTGACATTAGAGTGGTCCATGCAAAGACCTAAACTGGTTCCAACGTTCCCATCTAAACTCCGGCTGGGGGAACAGTCCAGAGAACATGGTGCCCAGATCTCCAAATCCTTTAGCCTATTTGCCAGAGACTTGCCATGCATTGAGTAATCATGGGTTGGAGGCCTCTCTGCCGGCAAAAGGACTATGAAATAGCAGCCCATCCTGTCACTTGGGCTCGGGTAAATCCCTCATCTAACCGAGCACGCAGCAAAGATTCCAAGGCTACAGGGATCAATTCTTAGTAACAAAGTCGTTTTGTTTTTTAAACTCCCAGGGATGGGCACATTTCTCCCTAACAGGAAACAGCGGGAGGATTTTACACGGAAACTTGACCAGGACGAAGAAAGGGAAGTTACGCCATTTGTAGAAAAAGGTTCATTGATGTTGACCAAGTAAGTTAACTGTGGGTCACAATCGGAGTGAGGTGTCCCTGTACTGTCACAGGGGCTGTAATACAGGGGGTCTCAAGTCCAGTCCTCAAGACCCCCCCAACAGGTCAGGTTTTGATGATATCCCAGCTTCAGCACAGGTGCCTCAATCAGTGGCTCAGTCGAGCCACCTGTACTGAAGCAGGGACTGATTGAGCCACCTGTGCTGAAGCAGGGGCTGATTGAGCCTCCTGTGCTGAAGCAAGGATATCCTCAACATTTGGCCTGTTGGGGGCCCTTGAGGGCTGAAGTTGAGGCCCCCTGCTGTAATGCGTTTCTCCTCATTCGGCAGCGAAACAGGTGAAATACTGGGGGGTTTTAATGGCTTATAACGCTCCTCATAGGTCGCGCCGTATGTAGATGTTTGCAGGTGTCTGGGGGGTCGCTTTACTAAAAGTCTCCCCGCTTCAAAACGCGGGGCACAAATGTGCGAAGAATTGCACTGTGATAAATACGGGGCTGTTTTTTTGCCCGGGCTGTTCCCCAGTTTTAGTAACTACACCCAACGAGTCGCCGAGGAGCTTACATCTACCTTTTGGTAAAGGAACATACAGTCTTCTGCCGTAACGAAGAACCCTTTCCGGTGCTGGGGGACACTGCACACCTTTGTGAGTCAATGTGGCGGAAAGGGGGCTCATGCCAGAAGACTGATTAGTCAATGTGGGTCAAAGTGACCAGGCGAAGGTCACATGGGGCTGACACAGGGATTAGAACCAGCGCCATCTGCCTCAGAGGCCACTAAGCCACGTTCCCCGTATCAGTTCTAATTCTAGCTCACATGCAACGGCCATGGTACTATCTGCAAAATGCCTCCTAAATCCTAACCCCGACAGCTAAAACATTATAATCCCCCCCCCCCGCAAGACCTACTCAGCTAATGATTAAGTTCGTGTAGACCGGTGGTGTGCAACTGCCTTCCTCAAGCCCCCCCAACAGGTCAGATTGTGAGGATATCTCAGATTCAGCACAGGTAGCTCAATCTGTCGCTGCTTCAGCACCGGTTACTCAGTCAGTCCCTGCTTCAGCTCAGATGGCTCAATTAGTGGCTCAGTCTTTGACTGAGCCACTGATTGAGCCACCTGTGCTGAAGCTGTGATATCCTACAAACCTGACCTGTTGGGGGGTCTTGAGGACGGCTGCTGCCCACCCCACGTTGCAGACAGTTCTCTGATCTTCCCTTTCTTGCATCAGGATGAACTTTTAATAGAAAAGGGCGAATTGTTGTTTGTTTTATCTACCCCTCATTGAAGTCTATGAGACAACTACAGCTTAACCCACCAGTGAGACGACCTCCCAAGGCCCGGAGACTCAGAGTCAGAGCGGACAAGTCTGAAGATGCCCAGGACATCCCCCTAGCAGCAAGGGGGGCGGCCCGGAGCAGTCAGAGATACACGGATAATTACCACGAACGCTAGGAAATAAAGGGCCACGCTCAGGCCACGCACAGGCTCGGGATTCCGCCACTGATGGGGATAAGGACATTGCAGATTGTATACCGGGTTCTTCTCTGGGTAATTGCATATTCCTTATTGGGGTTCTGATTAACCTCTTTGTTGCCACAGCCCTGCGTTGCCCCCTCCCCCGCCCCCGGTGTGGAAGGGGTTATGAACGGCCATATTACCTGAGTCCAGTTGCAGCTCATTCTGTCTTGTCCTATATTGGCACTACACATAATTGCTCAAAGTATATGTACAAAAGCAAAAATGTGCTAGTGCCAAAGTAGGCCACACAGAGTCCACGCCTCGTAGTCCATGATGCAGCGTCCGTGGTATATGCCCTTGGATAGGCTTCCGACCACCCGTATACTGTAGTGCTGCCTGCTGTCCAGCAGTTGGAGGTGGAATGACTGAAATACATATAGTCACGTGGGTCTGAAATTCGGTCTTCACATATACTTCTAATATACACATGGGGGGGGGGGGGGTTATTCATTCAAGTGCAATAGTGCTGATCAGGCAGCACCCCATGGAAACTCTCACTGACTAGAGTGGAAATTTCCATGCGGTAGTGCCCGATCGTCACTGCCGCGGTGTAACGAATAACCCCCCCGTTTTAAGTACCCATGGGTCTCCGTAAGAGCTTCCCCATTTCCACTTAGGGAGATATCAAGGACCGAGGACCCAAGATCAGTGAGATTTGGGAGTTCTGTCCCCACAAAATAGCATTTTATTGAAAAAGTATTGAGTTTTATCAGAGAGACTCCATCAAGGCCTCTGGGACCCCATTGATATATGGGGACACGTATCAAGGCAAAAGTGTTGCAATTCTGAAACTGCACCAGTGAGTGGGTATATCAACACGAGAGGGACTTAATAGGTATGGTATTGCAATATAGAATTATTAATAATCATAATGAGTTATTTAATTTCTTATGGCTACAGGCATTCCCATCATGTAGTATCTCCAAACACACGTTGTTCTGATTGGACTCTTCCACTGAGCACTGGGGATCAGCAGATGCTGGCGCACTTGCGGGCGATGTCTTGTGGTTCTTTCTCTGCTCTGTTTATGGCCCTATGGTAATTCACTGATTTTGTGTTTTCACAGTGAATTCTACCAGTGCCATACACAGAACAGGAGGGATGTTCGCCCAGCGAAAGTCTGCAAAGTAAACCGAGGCCATCGGTGGACACTGCTCGGCCTTTTGCTGAAGGTTATTCTGTAGGCCTGAGATAGTCGGCCCAATGCCCGAGATGAGACTTACAGGCGAAGAAGATCTTTGTGCATTATATCTGGATGTATCCGCAAAACACAAACCACACGTACGTTTATTGTCATTGAGGTTGTATCATTGGTTATTGTGAACCCTAAAGGACTCTGCAAAGCATTGGTTGTAGATTTACTGTGCTCCAATTCAGGGTGTTTGGGTTACCTGCTATTTCAATGCCAGGAGTAAAAAAAAAACCCCCAATTATTCAGGCTCTGCTTAAAAATACCCGTACACATCGCTCACATTCAGCTGGACGACTGGGCCTGCCTCCCTGCCACGTCCTGCTCATTCCCTGCCACGCACTGCTGCCTCCCTGCCACGCCCTGCTCCTTCCCTGCCACGCCCTGCTCCTTCCATGCCATGCACTGCTGCCTCCCTGCCACGTTCTGCTCCTTCCCTGCCACGCCCTGCTCCTTCCCTGCCACGCCCTGCTCCTTCCCTGCCACGCCCTGCTCCTTCCCTGCCACGCACTGCTGCCTCCCTGTCACGCCCTGCTCCTTCCCTGCCACGCACTGCTGCCTCCCTGCCACACACTGCTGCCTCTCTGCCACGCACTGCTGCCTCCCTGCCACACCCTGCTGCCTCCTGCCTCCCTGCCACGCCCTGCTGCCTCCCTGCCACGCCCTGCTGCCTCCTGCCTCCCTGACACTCACTGCTGCCTCCCTGCCACGCACTTAGGGGAAAACTGTTCAGGTTGGAGTTGTAAAGAATGATACAATACTTATGTTCAGTCGGGTTTTTTGTTGGGAAAAAGGTACATCCCTAAGCAATGACAGCTACAACAAATAATGCAGCTTTATATAAAGAAACGTGGCACAGGAAGAGCTCTCTCTCCCTGTTATTATTCCAGCCACATTCCTAATCATTTTATAACCAAAATATAACGTTTCCTGTTAATACCCTAATTTCCCTGTCTCCTCCCAAAACATAGCCCTTTAAAAAGTATAAAAAGATAAAGGGAAAAAATGGAAGTACTGTATACTGTGACTGTGTATTAAACAGTAATGGTACCTGGGGTATGTTAATAAAAAAAGGCAGTGTTACGGTGGGTGCCATTTATAGACTAAGCCACACCACTCCACTATCCATACCCTTTGTACGATGTCTATAGGGGACTTAGGGGATATCTTCCAACATATAACTGTTGGGGGAATCGTCCCAACAACTGACGTCTGATCAAAAAATATCCAGGGAGAGCAATAGTTATTAACTGGACATCACACTTCTGATAATATACAGCAATAAGGTCAGAGCTGGAGCCTGTGTTGGTGCTTTCTTATCACAAAAGCAAAAACACCAGGAGAAGAAGGTATCACCAGGAGAAGAAGGTATCACCAGGAGAAGAAGGTATCACCAGGAGAAGAAGGTATCACCAGGAGAAGAAGGTATATCCAGGAGAAGAAGGTATCACCAGGAGAAGAAGGTATCACCAGGAGAAGCAGGTATCACCAGGAGAAACAGGTGTCACCAGGAGAAGAAGGTGTCACCAGGAGAAGAAGGTATCACCAGGAGAAGAAGGTAACACCAGGAGAAGAAGGTATCACCAGGACAAAAAAGTATCACCAGGAGAAAAAGGTATCACAAGGAGAAGAAGGTATCACCAGGAGAAGAAGGTATCACCAGGAGAAGAATGTGATTACAGCTTCTCCGGGTTACCTGTTCCCCTGGCATTAACTCCAGCACTTTAACCTCCTACCCATTTTGGGTTTTTTTCCGCTTCTTCCCAGTGTTCCTGGCCATCACGTTAAACCAGATCAAAATAGACCCATGTGTATTACCTGCTTCCCGCCGTGTACACCTTCTTCTCCTGGTGCACTTCTTCATCCGTGACAGTCCCCTGGATAACCTGTTCTCCTTGGGGATACCGTTCTTCTCCTGGTGACTTCTCTTCCGTGATGACATAACTTCCTTCTCCTGGTGATACATTTTCTTACCGGTGATCACTATTCTCCTGGTGATACCTTCTTCTCCGGTGATACCTCCTTCGTACCAGGATGCATTCTTCCATCTGCGTGGACACCTCTTTCCTGGTGACACTTTCATCTCCAGGTGATAACCTGTTTCTCCTGTGATCCCT
>CM071571.1:195614442-195641041 GCA_036426205.1 Ascaphus truei
TCACTATTTCTTTGTCTCTTTCTTTATTTATTTCAGATATTTCATCTATAGATCAGTGTAAATAATATATATATATATATATATAATATATTAAATATATATATATAGATATATAATATATATATATTATATATATTATATATATATGTGTATGTTTGTGTGTGTGTGGTGTGTGTGTGTGTGTATGTTATGATATATATGTGTGTGTATGTTATGATATATATATCATTTCTATTCTATTCGATTCTATTTCATATCAGTTCGTTTCTATATGTGTGTGTTTATGTCATGTAATAATCATGAAAATAGTATCACCACACACACACACACACACACCCACACACCACCCACACACACACACACACACAACACACACCCACACACACACACGCACACACACACACACACACACCACACACACACACCACACACACCAACACACACACACAATATATCTATAAAATACTACATATATAATATATACCAACATAAATATGACGATTACATGACATATTTGTATTTATTAACATAAAATACAAGCCGTATATTGCATTCTTACTCCTGTCCCACACATAATTGAAGGTAGTTTCGAGTTTTTCATATTTCATATAAGGCTCAATAACATTCTTTAAAATGACAGGGAAATTAAATTAATAAAATAAAACCGTGGAATTCCTTTGCAGATAGCAGATCGGTTTTAAACTGCTTTTGTGCGTCATTTTTCGTTATTCTGAACATGTGAAAAAATACCTGTTTTCTTGTATAAACGAAAGTATAAAAACACTAGCACACACAATTACACCACATTATATATATATATATATATATTATTAATATATATATATCTAATAATCTATAGCTATATCTATATCTATATCTATGCTATATCTAATATCTATATATATATATATATATATATATATATATATATAATATATATATATATATATTATATATATATATTATCATATATATCTAACAAAAATAATAGATATACGTTCTGTGGCTAACGAAATGCTTTTATTTTTTTTTTTCGTTCTAAATTGTTTTATTTGTGCTTTTTATTTATTGGTACTGATACCTCTACACTATATATATATATATATAATATATATATAGCCAATAAATTACTTGGTTACAAATATTTCCCAAAAATAAGAAAAAAATATATATATATACACACACCACATTCATTGTAACACCGCCGGAAGAAAGATCAGTGTATCTCGAAGCTCCGCACAAAAAAACATTTGCGTTTAGCCACAGAACGGTATCATCTATTTATTTTTGATTATTGAAGCTCGTAACGACGGTACTGCTACCCTTACGTGTGTGTGTGTGTGTGTATATATATTATATATATATAATAATATATCTATATGATGTTGGTTTCGTTTATCCCCAACATTAATTTTCTATTTCATTTTTGCTTAAACATAAGACGGATGCTTCTGCCATGAAACCTGTATTCAAAATGATGTCTTTTCTAAGAGCTGGTGTTGTTATATATTATTATCATTGTTTTATTTCTAGTAATATTATTATTGAAAACAAAGCAGCTGTAAATATCACTCAAACCAATCTCTTTATCTATATATATATACGCTATAAAGATTGTTATGGAGATTCCCTTGTTTGAATTCGACTCTAGACCCTGTACACATACTTACTATAGTTTTGGATATTGCATTAAAAAAAACTAGAACATTCTTAATGAAAATATCCAGAGAATGAAGGTGACAATAAAACGATCTTTAAAAAAAGACTACCATTAATACAGGTTGATACGCCATATCAATAAAACAACAGACAGTTTTACATAAAACACACGACACACATAAAGCAATTATTGTAACCCCACATACACATACTGTATATAAACATTAATCTATTTGTTATTAGTGGGGGTAATAACATTTATCGTTTTGTGCCATTTCCATTTATATATGTGATATCATAGTATTAAAAAAGTGCAATCTTACGTGCAAAGGCAGATTATATATATATAATAAGAGGAGAGAGATAGAGAGAGATAGAGAGATATAGAGAGAGAGAGAGCGCTAAATATATATATATGTTATTATAGCAAATAATCATCTATATTCTATATCTATCTATATAATATATATAGATCGATATCGAATATAGATATATAGATTAGATTATTTCGATTTATTCTATATATATCTAGACTCTCTAATCTACTCTCATATATATATATATATATATATATATATATATATATATATCATAATGATGTTGAATAGTATATGGCGTTTAAATCTTATCCAGATGTCATTACCAAAGGCTAGTTGTGAGCTAGCTATAGAAGGTATATAGGATTATAGAGGACATATAAGATTATAGAATGCATGTAGAATTATAGAAGGTATATAGGACTATAGAAGACATATAGGATTATAGAAGGTATATAGGATTATAGAAGGTATATAGAACTATAGAAGGTATAGGATTATAGAATGTATATAGGATTATAGATGACATATAGGACTATAGCAGACATATAGGATTATAGAAGGTATATAGGATTATATAAGTTTATATAGGACTATAGAAGACATATAGGATTATAGACCTCAGGACTAGGATACCTCGCATTTCCTTAGCCGCTTTAATGCTAGAGAGTCTGGCAAGAAAAGCAATGCAAAATGCGCTGAGAAATACCACCCTTAGGGCACTATGGAGTTGGGCGATCATCAGACGGACATCGTCACGTGGTCTCACTGACACACAGATGGTTGGTAAAGTTTGTAACATGTTTTGAGCAATTAACCCCTTCAACAGATAAGAGATTTGGGGGGTATGTTAGGCATGAGCGCATGTCCAGCATGACACCCAGACCAAAGCTGGGAGGGTCAGTGCAGGAGAGGAGGGTGACCCCATGTATAATCCCCCCGGTTTGCACAAGGGGTGCAGGAATAGGGACTCTGGAACAAGACTTGTTTCTTTGATACATGGGGGGCTGGGCTTTGTTGTACCAGTTTTGCAGCAGGGAGACTTACTATGACTCCAAGTGATACTTCAGATAACGCTGAGCGTTCCAGCACAGAAGGGGTTACACTACAGTAACACTGTAGCACTGTATTGTAGCTCCCTGCAGCACCGGGAGGGTTAATACAGAAGAGCACACGCCCTCAGTGCATTTAATGGGGTTTAAGGTGATGGAGACAAATAATGCAGAGGCTGCCACGGACCCACCATCCTGTCCCATATCCTATCCCATCATCCTATCTATCCAATCCTCCTATCCCATCATCCTATCCCATCATCCTATCCCATCATACTATCTATCCCATCATACTATCTATCCAATCTCCTATCCCATCATCCTATCTATCCAATCCTCCCATCCCATCATCCTATCCCATCATCCTATCCCATCATCCTATCCCATCATACTATCTATCCAATCTCCTATCCGCAGGTACAAACAGATTCTCCCCGTGGATTTCCAGGTTATTCCTGATAGATTGTGGAGCCAAAAATGTAAAAAATAGATTATATCAACCTGGATAGGAAAAGGCGGACATGCAGGAAATCGGCAATATTCTGCAGTTTCTACAGTGTGAGGTTGCTACTTACGTGTAGAAAACCCAGCAAATGTCTGGCCTTTTTCAACCAATGGGAGATTCAGTTTCGTTTCTCTCAAGACACCTTTCTGTCTGATAGGGCCAAGATTGGTTTATTCTCGGCAACCTGGCAGGTGGTGCCTGCTGTGGCCTGGACCACTTCTCGCCCGGCCCAGCTCGCTCCTGGAGGTTTTTACTGACGTTATGGTTGAGTTTAAAATAATTATTTGACCTCAGAGCTTCCAGCCTGACAGTCGAATATTCTCTCTTCGAAGTGCAACAAGGTTCCAATGATTTGGCAACATGATTGAACATATGGATTCAGTTTTAAATATTTGATGGGCGAAACCAACTGGGTCGACAAGGCCAAATCCATGATTTTCTGAAGAGGATTAAAAGGCTAATTGAATGATGGACTGACTCGTGTGGCCGGCCCAGAGACTTGTGCCGCGATGATTGATCTCGTACGGTAAATCTTAGATTGGCGTAACGTTAGGGTGAGCAGTTGTCCCGGTTTAGCCGGGACAGTCCCGGTTGTTTAATGTCTGTCCCGGCTGCCCTGCATTCTTTAAAATGTCCCGTTTTTTTTGTGGCTGTTCCGGTTTTGGCCATCAGAGCAGGGGGGGCAGCAGAGAGCAGAGAATGCAGGAACAGAGCAGAGGCCGGTCTGACTAGCTGCAGAGGGTGGGGGCGGGGTTAGAGGCAGAGTGTGGGGGCGGGGTTATTACACTGCTGCACTATTACACTGCTGCACTATTACACTGCTGCACTATTGCACTGCTTGTACACTAGTTGGATATAAAATAACATTTCTCTTTAGAAGAGAGTCCTTGTAACAGTGATTTGAATCCAAACTATTGATCATTCTGCAGGAAGTAAAACCCTTCCAAACAGCTTTTCCATGTGAACATACCTCCACAGTCTCATGCTCTAATCTGGGGGCACTTCCAAGGGGGCTAAATATGTTTAACCCTCATTTAAGAAATCTGATTCCCCCCTCCCCCCCTCCCAAGATGATAACTAGCTAACTTCCTTCCAATCATCCGACCAGTATTGGGTGCATCATTGTTACCGGCTGCTGCTCGCCACCCCGCATAACTATCCAAATAAATAAACCGAGTATCATCTCATTAAGTGCCGCCTGGCATACGAGATTGCAGAAAATATATCTTTTTCATTGTGGTTACTCTCTTTGCAATGGTTTTATCTTTCCTTTATATTCTGGAGATATCTTGTACATGAAACCGCTACCGACTTTGCTGGTACAAAACCAGTCTTTTTTGAGCATAGACCAAAATTTGTTACATTCCCGTGAAGGAGGAATTTAGAAAAATAATAATAGGTGTCTGTAATTTAGAGAAGTGCTCTGGATTTAAGTGTTTTTCTCAAACAGCTTTTGAGGCGATTGCTCCTTCCGCAGCTCCACAAGATTCACGTTGGATATTAACTGTGGATATCTTACAAATCTCCTGGTTTCAGGTGTTTTTGTTTCCTGATAGATATTTGTGTAACTCAGTAAATAGAACAAAATGTTTCAATCTGTATCGTGCTCACAATATCTTTCAGCTGGATTACCCAAGCCCCGGTCCCTATGCGTCTTCTCCAGGCCATAGATGGGGAGGAGGGGGGTAACATGCAGTTACTGGTACATCACCTTTTCTTCAAGTGAATGGAAGGTGACACATTGTTGACTGTGTAACCAACTTCTCACTATATTGAACAGCGGGGGGGCAGGCCCTTAAAGCAGCAGTCCAAGCTGCCATTTTTTTTTTAATTCCCCTTTAATACGTGCAGGACTACAATCCACACAAGAATAAGTAGTTAGCGAAGTTGCAGATCGATCAGTTCTCCTGTGATCGATCGGCGAAGATTCGGCTCGGGGGGGGGGGGGTTCACTAAATGACCGGAGAGGCGTATTCTGCAGTCAGTGTGACTTTGTAAATGGATGCTATAGAAACAAAAAAAAAAGTCTTGTTACATTATAATACATTAAAAATGTCATTCAGAGATGTTTTTAAAAAACCAAAATGCTTCACGTATTTTCTCATAGTACAGAACTGATTTATTAAGAAGAAGAAAGCCAGGCACATGTAGGATATTGCTTGGTCTGCAGCTTTAAACCTGTTCCAGCCTCTCAAACATAGTACCATACAGCAGACACCAGGGAGGCTACTGTATTTTGCAATGTATCCCAGCTGCAAAAGTGGGAGAAAAAATTGCACCAGGTTTACCAAAGAATAAACTCAATTATGATACAATGGGATTTTTTTTGCTTTTATAAATCTCGTACAATGGGTTTGCCGCGCTGTATAGACTAGTGATACACCGAGCACCCGGTAACTACCCGGTAACCGGCGCTTATTTAGCTACCCGGACATTACCCCGACCCGGCAGCAGGGGGCTGGGCCCGGCACCGGGTAATGTCAGAGTAGCCGAAAATACATCATCACTTACCTGCAGCCGGCGACGGAAGGTGAGGAAAGACCGCGGCGACATCTGGGAGCAGTAGCCGAGGTCCTGTGGTGATGGCAGCAACAGAAGTCTGTATTCAGCCGGCAGGAGCAGCAGGAATACAGCGCACAGCCGGCAGGAGCAGCAGGAATACAGCACACAGCCGGCAGGAACAGCAGGAATACAGCGCACAGCCGGCAGGAGCAGCAGGAATACAGCACACAGCCGGCAGGAGCAGCAGGAATACAGCGCACAGCCGGCAGGAACAGCAGGAATACAGCGCACAGCCGGCAGGAGCAGCAGGAATACAGCACACAGCCGGCAGGAGCAGCAGGAATACAGCACACAGCCGGCAGGAGCAGCAGGAATACAGCACACAGCCGGCAGGAGCAGCAGGAATACAGCGCACAGCCGGCAGGAGCAGCAGGAATACAGCGCACAGCCGGCAGGAGCAGCAGGAATACAGCACACAGCTGATACCAGTGTGAGCCGGGGAACCATATAACCGGAGCAGGAGCGTTCCTATTGGACAGCCGGGGAGGAGCCGGCTGAACACAGACTTCTGTTGCTGCCACCGCCACCAGGAACTCTTCTGCTGCTCCCAGATGTCGCCGCCGTCTTCCTCACCGTGCAGGTAAGTGCCGGCCGGGTAACCGGGTACCAGGCTGAATAGAATGATTGATTTTGGCCCGGTTACCCGGTTTTCTAAAAAATTTGGACCCGGTACAACACTAGTATAGACCCCAAGATGAACTTTCTATTTTAGTCTGCAGGTTAAACACTTTAAATGTAATTATTATGTTTTCATTGACATTTAAGGCAGGTTCCACCATAAAAAAAACCCAAGTACTCTTCTGTAACTTAAAGCTGCAAAACATGTGAAATCTCAAGGGGGCTTAAAAAAATTATCAGTTCTGTAATATGAGATAATAGTGGCTGATTTTTTTTTTTTTGTTTTGTTTATTCAACTCTTAATGCCATTTTTAATGAGTTTTAAAGCATCTTTTGATGTCTATAGCAGGCTTTATCCCACCTCCCCAGCAGTGCAAGAGCTTTGCAACACTTTCCTGTTTGTGATAATTTGTTGCCATTGTTCCCAGCAGTTTGAGCTTCAAACTGTCACAATGATAATGTTACCGTAGTAATATAAGGATACATTGTAGCTGCTGACTTACACAGACTAAAAGATTGCTTGAAATTTATATGATAGTATTTGTTATTTATATGATTACCGCATGTAATGACGTACAGTATGTGAAGAAAAGAGCCACCCCAGGGCCCCCTCTTTTTTAACGGGCTGTACCCAATCGATCGAGGATCACACTGAAGGGGGGGAGGGGTCACGTCCCCTCCCTGTCACATCCGGGAAAACTGCTCACACTGTTCACTGTATCACAGTCTAAGCGCTTTCAAAACTAAAGCTGTCTGACATTTTAATCTGGTCTGTAACTGTTACATACGTTTATAACATATATTATCTCTAACTGTGCAAGCAATGTCTTAAATACAATGTATAACCCTGCTCACTTAATGTAACCGTGTATTTGTAACCACGTATCTGTTATTATAACTCTGTGCCCAGGACATGCGTGAGAACGAGCAGTAACTCTCACTGTATTACTGCCTGTAACACGTTATAACTCTGTGCCCAGGACATGCGTGAGAACGAGCGGTAACTCTCACTGTATTACTGCCTGTAACATGTTATAACTCTGTGCCCAGGACATGCGTGAGAACGAGAGGTAACTCTCACTGTATTACTGCCTGTAACACGTTATAACCGGGCCCCAGGACATGCGTGAGAACGAGAGGTAACGCTCACTGTATTACTGCCTGTAACACGTTATAACTCTGTGCCCAGGACATGCGTGAGAACGAGAGGTAACTCTCACTGTATTACTGCCTGTAACACGTTATAACTCTGTGCCCAGGACATGCGTGAGAACGAGAGGTAACTCTCACTGTATTACTGCCTGTAACATGTTATAACTCTGTGCCCAGTACATGCGTGAGAATGAGAGGTAACTCTCACTGTATTACTTCCTGTAACACGTTATAACTCTGTGCCCAGGACATGCGTGAGAACGAGCGGTAACTCACTGTATTACTGCCTGTAACACATGTTATAATTCTGTGCCCAGGACATGCGTGAGAGCGAGCGGTAACTCTCACTGTATTACTGCCTGTAACACGTTATAACTCTGTGCCCAGGACATGCATGAGAGTGAGAGGTAACTCTCACTGTATTACTGCCTGTAACACATGTTATAACTCTGTGCCCAGGACATGCGTGAGAGCGAGCGGTAACTCTCACTGTATTACTGCCTATAACACATGTTATAACTCTGTGCCCAGGACATGCGTGAGAACGAGAGGTAACTCTCACTGTATTACTGCCTGTAACACGTTATAACTCTGTGCCCAGGACATGCGTGAGAACGAGCGGTAACTCTCACTGTATTACTGCCTGTAACACACGTTATAACTCTGTGCCCAGGACATGCGTGAGAATGAGAGGTAACTCTCACTGTATTACTGCCTGTAACACGTTATAACTCTGTGCCCAGGACATGCGTGAGAACGAGAGGTAACTCTCACTGTATTACTGCCTGTAACACGTTATAACTCTGTGCCCAGGACATGCGTGGGAACGAGAGGTAACTCTCACTGTATTACTGCCTGTAACATGTTATAACTCTGTGCCCAGTACATGCGTGAGAACGGGAGGTAACGCTCAGTGTATTACTGCCTGTAACACATGTTATATATAAATAAATCAACATGATTGCTCTGAAGAGTGGTCACGTGATTCAGAAGTGACAGAGGTGGCACAGCTCTCTGGCACTGAAAAGGTTAATGTTTTATGTCTTACATTTATGTTTGGGCATCAGCCCTTTGAGGACACTTTGCTGGAGATCCCAGGAGCTGAAGAAGATGGGGACCCTCGGCCCTGATGGGGTCATTGGTTTTTATTGACTTCATTAATCCCGTCTGTGCCAATGAGGCAGCGAAGGCTTCTCTTATTAACCAACGTCCTTCAGTCATCATTGGGGAGGATGGTAAGATTTAACCCCTTGCCCTGCTAGCCTCTTTGGTATACAAGTCAGGTAGGGAGGTATATATTTACCCCTCAGGGGTCAGCTGGTCATGTGTTGTCCATGGCTAGCTGGCCATTTGGGTCACTAAGGGGTTGATATATTACACAATATATAAAAGTACATTAAATTATCTTTATGTATGTGGGGAAGGGGTAATGTTATTTTAAAATACCACTTGGTTATCCCGAAATACAGATGTAGCCAGATTTAATAATCACGCTGCCAGGTGGAACCCATTCAAATCTGGCTACATCGGTAACGTTACCCCAACACCAATGAGCCAGTTAACGTCACGTTGTTTATTTTTTGCATATTATCATCATTAACCGTTCCTGTTTTCCACAACGTCACGTTATTTCCTTGATATAACAGTTTGGTGAATACGCCTCCCAAAGGACATTACCGATGAATGCATCCTCGCTGCAAACCCACGGCAAACTCCCAAACTGCACCAGATTTCTCAAACAATGAAATCCAACTGGTTTCAATGGAGATACTGTAGGTTTCCTTAATAAATGCAGTTCAGCCGTTTGTACCTTGATGAAGGGCATTATGCCGGGAATGTGTAGGTGTGTACTCTAACCCCTCTTCGGGGGTTGTGTATGATCCAATAAAGCTTTTTATATCTTTCTATATGTGAGCCCCCTCTGGATCCTTAGTTTTGCCATACGGTAGTGCGCTGCTTGCCTCCACTTGCTGCCTTCCTATCCAGCAGACTATAGCACATCCCAGGACCTTCCCAGCGGAACCCAAGGACTGACGGGACAGATTCAAGATTCACCAAGTGAGTTCTGTCAACCTGCCCATGCTTTGGATGATGTCACATACTGGACATTGAAGTTTTATATGGGGAGATGTTTATGGCGCCATCAGGACTATCTGAGTTTGCTGCTACTGGCAACACTAGGCACTATTCTACCTTACATACATAAATCATCATTCGTTCCTTGATTTTGGGAAAGAGGTCCTCAACCTTAAACTAATTGCTTGATGGTTTATATGGTCACCGTGGCTGTCTGAACTCTGGACTCACACTTGTTTTTCCCTAAATAAGTCCCCACGGATTCTGATCATAAAAACATCCAGTTTCTGCTTCACTATCTCAGTAAAATGCATTACGGCTCAAGTCACCCAAAGTATGATGGCCTCCTGGACGGGAGACCTGGGATGTAATGCTGGCAAAATCCAATGTGATGGTGATACAGGTTACACGTTACCTGTGGGGAGATGCAGCCAGTCAGCATGGAAGAGTGGAATGGGGTGAAACCATGTGTCAGGTGTCCAAAGGGGGAGTGCGGAAGAATCCACTCGCACCTCGAACCTGAAAGGAGACACATTGGGTGAATGGAAAGCTAATGGAAGTAGAATGAGAGAAGAAAGCAAGTGTCAAAGCGTTAGACAAATCCCAGAGGAATAATAGGGGCTTTGAGATCTACGGGGGCTCTGAGATCTACAGGGGGCTCTGAGATCTACGGGGGGCTCTGAGATCTACGGGGGGATATGTTTTGCCCTTTGCTATAATAATGCTCAGAAGAATAGCAAGTTAGTGAATCTGTGTGCGCCAATGCGTAAAACCAATGTGTAGGGTTGTGCAGTGTGTGCATCATAGTCTTTCCCACAAAGAAAACAAGAAGCTATGGGTGGAGTCACAAAAAAAAAAAAATTGTGGGATCCAATTGGACCGGAACACACAGATCCACCTCCAGGTCTTGTACTTCCAAAGTTGTGACCACGACCAGATGTGACGTAATATATGGAATCAAGCAAAAAAATTAATTGCACCTCCATTGGAAGTACAAGACTGGAGGTGGAGCTGTGTGTTCCGGTCCAATTGGATCCCCAATAGACTATCTTTGGACATTTTTAGGCGCCGGCTTGTATTTGTTTTTTTGTGTATTATAACGGACTTTGTTTTTGGGTCAGCATCTCTTGGCAGCCTTGCCTTATTATTTTAAGGGATCTAAGTGTTCATATTGTTGTACACTAATAATTATTGTTTAGTTCTTAGCGCTATTATCACCATTTTTTTTCTCTTTTGTATGGGTGGAGTCAGTGGCAGTCAGAGGCGCAGATTTTGTCCACCATAACTGCATCAAAATTGACCTTTTTGATGTCAAACAACAAATGCAGGTAGACGCAGACACATACATGAACATGGTCTCGCTGATGACGCTTCTCATCAGTCAACAATGTATGTAATTGATGAGCTGTGAATTTGATTAATGGTACATTTTGAGGGTAGTGGTAAGAGGTTAACAATGAATATATCTCCACCGTTTATGTACTTTTTAATTGGGTTTCCTTAAAACTTGCAATATGTTTATAACATTTAACTTAGCATAACTCATTGAAATACAGTGTCAATTATTACATAATATTCAGACATATTAGTCATGCATACAAAATATAAAAAAATGGGGAGAGAACGGGCTTGATGAATATTGAGCGCAAGAGAGTTCCATAGGTAAGGAGAGATGGGCGAAAAATGTTTAAAACATAACAGAGCTGTAGAGGTAAGTGGTTCAATCATTAGAAATCCCTGGATCAATCATAACATGAGAGATCAGAGGTGAGATATATGGGGGTGCAGAGGGGTGTAACGAGAGACCAGAGGTGAGATATATGGAGGTGCAGAGGAGTGTAACGAGAGATCAGAGGTGAGATATATGGAGGTGCAGAGGGGTGTAACGAGAGATCAGAGGTGAGATATATGGAGGTGCACAGGAGTGTAACGAGAGACCAGAGGTGAGATATATGGGGGTGCAGAGGAGTGTGGGGCCTTAAAGGGAAGGTAGGAAAATGTTGTAGTTTATATGGAAATGTATAGGAAACCAGCAGAAAGAGTTCAGGAGGTCAGAAACAGAAACACGTCTGGAAGAGAAGGAGATAAAGCATTTTGAAGAGATTGTAAGGGATAGAGGTGTGAAGCAGGGAAGTCAGTGAAATAATTGTTGCAGTAATCCATATGGGACAGAACGAGGCCTTGCATTAAAGGAGCAATCCCAGGCGGCAATTTTGTTTAAAAATTTTTTTTTTTTAAATATAGAATTGAATCAGTGGGTCTCCAGAGCTGAACCTCATTCATTTCAGCTGCGGGACCCTCCACTTCTGGAGATACCTTCAAAGTAGGTGCCAGTAGCGGATCTGGCTCAGCAGGCAGGGATTTCAGGTTTGCAGCATCACATGGGCCAATAGGAAGCTGCACCAATGACGTTTTGGCTTCCTATTGGCTCGCGAGCTTTGAACAGCAGACATATTGTGAACCATGCTTGTCGAGTAGAGAAGCTACCTGCACATAATTTGCAGGTAAGTATCTCCGGAAGCAGCTAGTCCCCGGAGCTGAAAATAAAGGGGTTCCGCTCCAGAGACCCCCTGCTTCAACTCTATGTAAAAAAAATACTTCACCAAGAGCAGCTGAGACACTTCTTACTCTGTTACTGCATTAGAGGTGTAAGTGGTAGAAGGAGAAGGAAAGAGAGGTGTGGAAGGGACAGGGGTTTTGGGGGAGGGAAGGGGCTGGGGTTCTTCAGACCATGACTTTATTTCTCCTTCACTGAAACATGCTTCCCTCCTGTACCTTGTGGATGCCCTGAATGTATTTTCCACGTATCTATCACATACTCAAGGATTGGTATGTTGAGTATTTTACCAAGAGAAAGAGGAGGGGGGTGGGGGGAAGAGGTGCAATATTTGGTCTGGTTAAGTCCCACTACAATATCATCCATTAGTTACTGGTGTGTAGTGGGAAGAGACAGCATGTCCAATGTTTAACAGAGATCCCAAGCATTGTTCACCTGTAAGATGGACATCCTTTTTCATCTTCTCTTCCCGTCTCCACTTGGCTCTCCGGTTTGAAAACCAAATCTGGTAGAAGAAATGTGTATTAAAAAAATAAAGTATTATTCTTGCCCAACGTAAACTGCACAGAGTCAGCGTCACTTTAAAGGCACGTTGAGGTCATTCCCAAAGTGGCCGCATTTTTATCCTACACATTGTGCCCATCGCCACCCAAGGATCCTGGGCAACCGCTCCGGTGTCAGACGATTATCTCTGCAGAGGATCCAATCTAGAAGAATGGGCCGCTGCAGAACTGCAGGTATCTCCAGAGCCGCGGGTTAAAGCTTCTTCCGCCACGGCTCCGGAGAAAGTAAATCTGAAAAGCAAATTTCAGACTGGGGAGCAGAGCCGGCTTAAAATCTAGCGGGTCTCGGTGCCGGGGGAGAGCCGGGGCCTCTTGTCTTGGCAACGCGATGCCCACCATGTCAGATTGTCATGCAATGTGACGCCTCGAGATCAGAAGATGCTGGAGAGGAGAAGCCGGATAAGAAGGTAAGAGGCAGATACAGGGGCCTGGCTCTCTCACACGGCGATCACTTTCGCTGTTGTGCAGTAGAGTACGGGGTCTCTGTAAGCGCGGGGCTGGGGGTGACTGCATTCAAACCGGCCCTGATAGGGAGGATCATTTGGGGTGAGAGTCCAGTACATGTTTAAGCCGCTCAAAACTCCTTGATTTTCAAACATAATGGATACATTGGCCTATAAAGCCAGGACACACAGGGAATGGGTTTGGGTAAGTGAGTGGGGTGAATGAGCATCGCGCTGGTAAAGTCCCTGCATTTGGAGCAGGTGACCCTTGCTTAAATCCTAGTTTCACTCTCCTTGTGACAAGTAACTTGTTCTCCCTGTGCCTTGCAAACACAAATTAGATTGTATGCTCTATGGGATAAGGACTCACCATGGCTTCAAATTCTATGTACACAGCTACATACACCGTCAGCACTATGTAAGACACAAATGTTATTCTTTTATAGCACTATTTAATTGTAACAACTGTCTCAATTGTTGCATTTTTCCAAGGTAAAAAAAAAAAAATGACAAAGGCCGCCATCTTTAGAGGGCCCAGAGAAAAAGCTTTTGAAAGATCGATATTACTTTCAAATAAAATCCGGGGAAGATTTTATAATCAAATGTGTGATCCGAATAAATGAGGGAATGTGACGGGAAAGTAGTTGATACGGATTTGCTTTGGGACAGGGTGCTAGTTGGACAGCTCCCTAATATGGCCCTGATTTCTTTAGCTGTACAGTACATATTAGAACAGGGGAGCGCAAACTAGGGGGGGCACAAGATTTGTTTGGGGGGGGCGTGGCGTTAGGCCTGTTATATAGTGGCTGCTTGCGCTACGCCGTGAGCGTGCATCCGGCCGACAGCGGGGAAGACGGGGAAATAAAGATTTTGCGCCGCTACCGGCTCTGAAATGTATGTATGTGTGTGTATGCATGTGTATGTACAGTATGCATGTGTATGTATGTATATATGTGTGTGTATATGTGTGTCTGAATGTGTCTGCACAACGTTAATAAATATTTTATTTTTACGAAAGTGTTTTTTTTTTAATAAATAATATATTGCACACACATACATATACATACACGTACATACACACAAACACACACAAATACATAGCTCAGCATACACACAAAGCATGCGGCACGTGCACGCGCACTCTATAGAACAGCCCTTACAGAGGCCCCACGCTCTTCCCCAAGACATTTAAATTAAATGCCAGGGGACTGCGCAAGGCCTCTGTAACTCCATTACCATGATTCAGCCCGCTTTGGCTGACATGTTACCATCTGACGTGTTACCATGGCAATGCGGCATCCAATGACACAGCGGGATCATTTGATGCAACGTCACCATGGCAATGCGGCGTCACATGATGTAGTGGGGTCACGTGACATTACATGACCCGCGTGGCGTCATTTGACGCCGGCACACAGGTAAGGGGGGGCCGCGAGCACGCAGGGGGCGCAGCACCAAAAGTTTGCGCTCCCCTGTGTTAGCGGCATATTAATGCATCTGGCTGCAAAAGAGGAGCCAAAGTGAAAGTGGAACGCAAAATAACCATTTCCAGAATGGAGAGAACGGCAAAGTGTGAGGAGATTTCGGGTTTCTCATCTGGAGAAATAATAATGCTGGGGGAGGGGCTTCGGGTGCTGCTTGTTACTTTGTTTCCTTGTAACATGTTACTCACATGTGACCTTCTGTATGGCATACAGGGCTGTATTATTAAGCAGGAAGACATATCACTGCCCACTCACCGTCTCTTACATTGAGATTAGCGCTGCTTCATACAGTATGGTCCAGAATGACATTTCCAATGATTTTGTTTGTGATCTTTCACAACTGTCCAAGTAACACCACATGGGGCCCTTACACAGTATTACTGGCTACTAGTTTTCTCCACAATCAAATTAGCTAGTCCAACATGACACAATACAAAGGTATGATGGCTTTGCTTTGCAGCAACATTGTTACATAGAAGATGAGGTTGAAAAAAAATACATCAAAATGTGCATCAAATTCAACCTCTGCTTCATTAAGTTCTTTCAAATCTAAGGCTGTCTCACACTTTAATCTGGTCTGTAACTGTTTCATACGCTCATAATATATATTTTCTTTAACGGTGCACGCAATGTCTTGTATATAATGTATACCTTGTTCATTTATGTAACTGTACTTGTAACGATGTATTATTTGTTTTACTCTGTGCCCAGGACATACTTGAAAACGAGAGGTAACTCTCAATGTATTACTTCCTGGTAAAATATTTTATAAATAAATAAATAATTGTGATTGGCCAAGACAGGCGTCCTATACGGTGATTTCTATTGTTCCGGAAGAAGACAAACTCAAGCTCCAGTGATGCATCTACTATATATTTGTGAAATCACTGTATGTCTGCGTCCCAAGGGTCAATCGCATTGGACCTTGGGCCTGTCACTCCTGCTCAGGCCATGCCCGCCCCCGCACACCTCTCATTGGCCTACGTCCAACACCAATGCCACACTGTCCCACCCCTCACTGACTCTCATTGGCCTGCGTCCAATGCCCGCCCCCGCACACCTCTCATTGGCCTGCGTCCCACCCCTCACTGACTCTCATTGGCCTGCGTCCAATGCCCGCCCCCGCACACCTCTCATTGGCCTGCGTCCAACACCAATGCCCTAATACTTCCACACTGTCCCACCCCTCACTGAGTTTTGGGAACGCTTTGCTTTTTGCAACACCTAATCCTCTAATCCTCAACCTGCTCTGGGGCCACGCTTCACAGCTATCAAAACCTTCACGTCTGCTACCACAGACTGCCGAATCAGGTACAGCAGTGTTTCCCAAACTGTGCGCCGCGGCGCCCTGGTGCGCCGCGGCTTGGCTAGAGGGGCGCCGCGATCAGGGCCGCCAGCAGCGGGAAACAAGGGCTGCTAGTCATTAAAAAAAAAAAAAAACCTCTGAGGGGAAGCAGAGAGCGTCACGTGACCGCTCCCATCCAATGGGGGCAGCCGCCCGGCATTGCAACTGCAGAAGCCACCAGACAGCCACCAAGGGTGTGTGTGTGTGTGTTGGTGTGTGTGTGTGTGTGGTGGTTTTTGGTTGGTGTGGTGTGTGGTGTGTGTGTGTGTGTGTGTGTGTGTGTGTGTGTGTGTGTGAAAGAGTTGTCTGTGGAGGGTGCGGCTCTGGTGTGTGAAAAGGTGAGGGCTGCAGGGTGTGTGTGTGTGGGTGTGTGTGTGTGTTGAAAAACGGCTGCAGGGTGTTGTGTGTGTGGTGTGTGTGTGGTGGTGTGTGTGTGTGTGTGGTGGTGGTGTGTGTGTGTGTGGTGTGTGTGTGTGGTGTGAAAACGGGTGCAGGGTTGTGGGTGTGTGTGTGTATAATGTGTGGTGGTGTTGTATAATATGTGTGGTGTGTGTGTGTGTGTGTGTGTGTATATAGTATATAGTTAGATGTGTGTGTATGTGTGGTGTGTATTATATATTATAATGTGATGTGTGGTGTATATATTGTGGTGTGGGTGTGTGTGTGTGTGGTGTGATGTGGTGTGGTGTTGCGTGTGAATATATTATTTCAAAGTTGACAATGTTAATAAATATTATTCTCACGTCTTTTTTTTTTTTTTCATTTTTAAATATTATATAAAACACACACAAACACACACACACACACACACAACACAACAAACAACAAGTACCAATGACCACACACACGTGATACCCGCTACCAGCGCGCTGCTGTCTCCTCTGCCAGGACAGCGAAAAGCTTGGTAGAGCGAGCGGCAGCAAGCAAGAGCGAGCAGCAGCACCTAGCGCTTACTATGTCCCAGGAGAGGAACTATAGCAGCGCTGATTACAGATGCAGGGGCTTGTGAATCTGTTCAGCCCGGCTCAGCGAGCTGAGAGAGAGGAGGCCCGGCGCGCAGCTGGGAGAGCAGCACCGGGGAGACTGAGAGAAGGAGGAGAGAGGAGAGTAGATGAGTCAGAGGCAAGGAGAGAGAGTGAGAGAGAGGAGAGAGGATAGAGGAGGAGAGAGAGCAGGGGGAGAGAGAGTCAGGTGCAGTGACGGAGGAAGCAGGAGAGAGAGAGAGAGAGGGATCGAGCTGGGGTGAAGAGAGAGAGAGATTGGGAAGGGGTAAGGAGACAGAGGATGAGAGAGAGAGAGAGAGAGAGGTGAGTCAGAGAGAGGAGTAGAGAGAGAGAGTGAGAGAGGATGAGTGTGTAAGAGGAGAGAGTAGGTCAAGAGAGAGGAGAGTGAGGTCAGAGAGAGAGAGGTGAGGTCAAAGAGTAGAGAGAGGAGGTCAGAGGCTGGCAAGAGAGAGTGGGTCGAGATAGTCAGAAGGAGTCAAGAGAGAGTGGCAGAAAGTGAGTGTGTGAGAGAGACCCAACGTCGCACTGCAAGTTAGGTATGTATATACACCTTTGTTTTACTTTGGGCGCCGCGTAAAATCCTGATCGCCTTGGGGAGCCTTGAAAAAATTCTGATTGCGGGGAGCCTTGAACCGAAAAAGTTGGGAACCACTGAGGTACAGAATCACACACAACGCACAAACACAGCAACACACACATTCACACAACACCAAACACTGCAGACTGCCTCTTCAAACCCCCCTCCCCTCCACGCCACACATCTCCCTCCCGCAACGGACCGCGAGGCCGCGCCTCCACTCACACACCATGGCAACGATGTCCCTCCCCTATCCCGCTACCTCCACAGTGTGTAGCTCCCGCGAACCGCACAGCACGCCACATCTCCTGCACCTCAACACAGCTCCCTACCGCAAACGGACCGCGAGGCCCCCTACCCCCTACACCATGCACCAATGTCCCTCCCCCTATCCCGCTAGCTCACACATGTAGCTCCGCGAACCGTACAGCACGCTCACATCTCCCTACCGCAACCGGACCGCGAGGCGCGGCCCTACACTCACACACCATGCAACGATGTCTCCTCCCCCTATCCCGCTACCCACACAGTGTAGCTCCCCGGACCGCCAGCACGTCCACATCTCCTGCACCTCCACAGCTCCCTACCCAACCGACGCGAGCCGGCCCCCTACACTCACACAACATGGCACAGATGTCCCTCCCCCTACCGTACCTCACAAGTTAGCTCCCGCGTACCGTCACAGCACGCTCATCTCCTGCACCTCACACAGCTCCTACGCAACCGAACCGCGAGGCCGCGTCCTACACTCACACACCATGCAACCAATGTCCTCCTCCCCTATCCTGCTACCTCACACAGTGTATGAAACACCTACCACTGAAATCAGATGTTCGTTGAAATAAATATGTTTTCCAACTATTTTATGTCGTATAATGTCACAACCACACCCACACAAAACCCCCTCATACACACCACACACACACACAGCCAAACATCCTGTCATTCTATGCCACACACCTACACTCAAAAACATGCCATTTTTAACATGTGTATGACCAACACAACACTCACCACGTCACACACACACATGCCTCATACACACACCACACCGCCATCACAACACCAGCAACACACACACCATGCTCTCACACACACCACACACCATGCACCATGTCACTACTCCCGCTATCCCGCTACCTAACACACTTACACTCCGCGCAACCACCACGTCCTGACTCTTCCTGCACCCTCACACATCCCTCGAAACCGGACCGCAACGCCGCGGACTACAGTCAAACAGACATGCCACCAATGCACACTCCCGCTACCTAACAAACACTGTATGCAAACACCTACCACTGAAACTCAGCTGTTCCTACAAACAAATATGTTTTCCTAACAATTTTCACTGCTGTATAATTTATTCTAAAACACTTCTCACACCCACCACTCACACACACACTCACCCACACAAAACCCCCTCATACACACACACACACACACGCAAACATCCCTGTCTTCGATGCCACAATAACAACAAATCACACCTCACCCCTTTCACCCTCATAATACACACACTACATCAAAAACATGCAATTTACACATGTCTATGACCAACAACCCATCAACACGTCACACACACAACATGCGTCATACACACACACATGCCATCACACACGCCAATACACACATGCTCTCACACACCACCACACACCTCACAACAACACACACACAAATACAAAACAATCACCACACACACCACTATGCAAACGCCACACCGCACCAACAACTCACCCACTCACAACGTACTCACACACACACCTCAACCTCCTCTCTGTAACCACACAAAACAACAACATTCAACATAACTTAACACTACCACACACAACACAACCACACTAAACAAAACACACACCCAACCCACTGTTCCAATTACCTACCCTTCACATACACACTACAACTGAATACAATGCACATTTACACGTCTCACCACCCCACTCCCATTTGCACAATCAACATCCCACACACACAAACATATACACACCACAACACCTCCGCTACTAACACACCTAGCACAAATAAATCACCTTTCCTTTCAATAACATATTTAACACAAACATTACTATTTACACATCTGTCTAATTTATTGCACACAACACTCAACTAACCACACGACACACACACTCACACACCACACACTCACTATCACATCACACACTCACTACATCACACCCACACCCCACCACATCAACAATCACAACAATCAATTACATACACATACCACACCCACCCACTCAGTCACCCCCCCCACTCACTTAGTCACTCAAAACTCACTTTCTCACCCACCCACTACTCATTCACCCACCCACAACTCAGTCAAGTCACCCCACCCAGTCCAGTCCCCCACCCAGTCATCACCCCCCCAGTCAGTCACCCCCCACTCTCACCCCAGTCAGTCACCCCACCCAGTTCAGTTCACCACCCAGTCAGTCACCCACCCAGTCAGTCACCCACCCACATCACCGATCACCCACCCAGTCAGTCACCCACCCCAGTCAGTCCACCACCAAGTCGCACCCACCCAGAGTCAGTCACCCACCCATCAGTCACCCACAGTCAATCAGTCACCCACCCAGTCACTCAGTCACCACATCATCAGTCACCCACCCCAGTCACTCAGGCACCACCCATTCAGTCAGTCACCCAGTCACCCACCATTCAGTCAGTCACCACTCACCACCCACTCAACCACCATCACCCACTCACCCACCCAGCACTCATCACCCACCAAGTCACCGTCATCACCCACCATTCAGTCAGTCACCCAGTCCACCCACCACTTCAGTCAGTCACCCACTCACCCACCACACTCACCCAACCCAGTCACCCCACTACCCACCAAGTCCAGTCCACTCACTCACCACACCAGTAGTCACCCACTAACCCACCCAGCAGTCCATCACTCAACACCCAGTCAGCCACCCCTCACCCACAGTCATCCCCATCACCCAAGCAAGTCACCCACTCACCAACAACCAGTCAGTCACCCACTCACACCAGTTACGGATAAAAAACCCTCATACCTTTTAACAGTCCATCCATCAAGGCACATGCCCGTAAGACGATCATCTTCCCCCCTCCTACGTACCCTTCGACCCCGGTTTACCCCCAGTCATCCTTAATATTCCAACTTGTACTTAACATTTCCCTAACTACATCGGCCTCCAAATCCCTTGTCGCTCAAACTGCTCATACCTTTTCCCTACTTTCGACAACCAGAAATACCACCCCCCAAACAGGCAGTTTGCTACCCACTCACCACCCACCCCACGCGTCACCCACTCACCCACCCAGCCTTCAGTCCCCACCACACTAGTCCCCACCACAGTCAGTCACCCAGCTCACCCACCATCAGTCAAGTCAACAACTCACCACCAGCACCAGTCCAATCACCCAGTCAGACCCACTCACCACCCTCAGTCACCCACGCCCCAAGTCAGCCCACTCACACACCCGTCGTCACACCACTCACCCATCAAGCAACAGTCACACCCGTCCGCACCACTCACCCACCCAGTCAGTCACCCACTTCCCCACACAGTCAGTCACCCACTACACCCATAGACCACCCCGGCAGTCACCCACCAGCAGACCAACCACCGTCAGTCACCCACTCACCCACACCAGTCAGTCACCACTCACCCACCCAGTCGTCACCCACTCACCCACCCAGAGATCACCCCAGTCAGCACATCCACAGTCTAACCACGCACCACCAGTCGTCCCATCCCACCCATGTCAACCCCACACCACCCAAGCAGTACCTCACCCACCCAGTCAGTCTCCACATCATCACCACCAGTCAGTCCCACTCATCTCCCACTCAGTCAGTCACACACCACCCAGTCAACCCACCAGTAAGCAAACACTCACCCCAAGTCAGTCACCCTACCACAGTCAGTCTCCCACCCAGTCAGTTCCCACCAGCCACCTCAGTCAAGTCCCCTCTCTCCCACTCCAGTCTAACCAGTCATCTCCCACCCTCAGTCAGTCTCCCACCCAGTCAGTATCCCACCCAGCAGTCTACCCACCAAGTCAGTCTCCCACCTCATTTCCAGTCTCTCACACCTCAGTCTCCCACAGTCAGTCTCCCCACTCCCAGGGCCTCACCACCTCAGTCGTCCCACTCAGTCTCCACTCAGTCACCAGTTCCCAACTAAGTCTCCCACGCAGTATCCCACCAGTTCTCCACTCACAGTCTCCCACTCAGTCTCCCACTCAGTTCTCCCACCAGTCTCCCATAGTCTCCCCACTCGTTCCCACTCAGTCTCCATCAGGCTCCACTCCAGTCTCCACTCACCCACCCCTCAGTGCTCCCACTCACACACCATTCAGGTTCTCCCCACCCATACACCACCACCATTCGTTTCCCACTAACCACCCATTCAGTTCCCACTCACCCACCCTAGTTCCCATCATCCACCACTCAGTTGTCCCACTCATTCCACCATTTCAGTTTGCCACCACTCCACCCACATTCAGTCTCCCATCGCACACACATCAGTCTCAACTACCACCCATCAGTCTCACACTACCCACCCATTCAAGTACACTCACCACACCATTCGTCTCACACTACCTACCCGTCTCCACAAAACCACCCAACCAGTCACCGAACCCCCACCACCAATCACCGACCCAAAATACACACTCCACTGGACCCACCCAGTCACGCCCCAGTCATGGCACCCACCCAGTCACGCACCGAAAAAAGTCACACACCAGCACACAACCCACCCACGACCACAAATCACCCACCACACCACCAACCCAGAGTAACACCACACCTACCCAGCACCACACCACAGACCCAAGTCACCCACCGACCATCACCACCACCCAAAGTTTCACCACCGAACAAGTCCACCCACACCAAAGTCACCACACCACCGACCCAAAGTCAGCCAACCGACCCACACACCCCGACCAAAGTCACACCACCACGACCAAAGTCACCCACCCACAGACCCAAAGTCACCCACCTACTGACCCAAAAGTTCAAACCGACCCAAAAGTCCCCACACCATCACATGACCCAAAAGCACCCAATCAGGCACCAACCCAACCCACCCACTCAGTCAAGTGTCACCACCCTACCAACAACAAAGTCACCCACACACTCAGTCAAATAGTCACCCACCCTAGTGTCAAGGGGGGGGGGGAAGCCTAACCCTGTCGTACGCCCCCCCCAAAATTACATCCCGGGCAACGCCGGGTCTCTCAGCTAGTGTATCAATAAATGGAAGATACATTTCTTCCTGACTCCAATAATGGATTTATCTCCGGTTTAATATCCTTCCTATTTTAACTTATATATTTTAACTTATTTAGTATATCCCTGTATAACTTTTTTTTTTTATAAAAATATGTCTAACCTTTGTTTGTAAAGATATCTATTGTATCTGCCATCACAGTCTCCATGAGTAATGAACTCCACACTGTAACTGCCCTTACTGTAAAGAACCCTTTCCTTTTGCTGCAGGTGAAATCTCCTTTCCTCCAATCTCAAAGGATGACTGTGACAGGGTGAATGAACGTCACCAGCCATACACCTGGCAAACCTATGTTTAGGTTTGCAGTGCAGCAGTGACGAGGTTAAGTTTCAGTTGAGAAGGGCTGCTTAATTAGTCTGACCCCAGCTGCATAATCAAGGTGTTTTAAAACCCCAAGGCTGTACACACATGCAAGCTAGCTGGTCAGCAGACAGGACTAAAATACTGAAGAGATTACTTCTATAAGGTCTGTTTTTCAAAGTACATGTGTGATGAACTGTCTGCGTCCTGCATGCTGAAGAGAAGCTGCCTTGTTTTCTATGCTGGAGAAGCTATTTTGTTTTTGTATGCTGAAGAGAAGCTATTTTGTTTGTGTGCTGTATATTTTTAAGGCTCAATAAAGAAGCCTTATCAAGAGAACCCGCGTGTGTGGTTGCATGTACCCTGCAACAATGACCCTGTGTCGTTTGTACCGACCTCGGAAATCTTTGTAAATAGCAACCAATCCTGTCTTCTCTTAGGCGCTATTTATTTATTTTCCCCACCTCATGTGACTGCCCATTTAATAATGGCGTTACAATGACTAACCCTGAGGGTGGCTCCAGGAAGATCAGTGTCAGTGGCTAGTTTGTCTCGGGTGGCAGTGTCAGGGTACTGAACTCGCATAAACTCTGCAAAGAGAAAGGGAAACAAGGCAGTTGGTGAAGGAAATGGGTTATCGAGTACAGTACCACTATTTATTTATTTTACTGGGGCTGATGTACAGATGTAGCAAGCCTTAATGTCTTTGGTGCTTCTGCCACGTGCAGCCACGGCACTGAAGGATAAACACTGCACAGCCTCCCAGCTCCACCACGGCAGGCACCATCCCGGGTGCCGCAGAAGTTTGCTTGTGCGTCCGTGGCTTGGAGGACTGTAAGACTTGCTACATCTGTATTATACTCTCCTGGCTGCAAACGTAGGATGAAATTGGACAACGAAAATGACACAAAAGGGGCAAAAGTGGGGCAATTTGGGGGGGAAAACTGCACCATGTGTGTCAAAGAAAAACATCCAATGAAAAGGAGTAGGGTTTTTCTTTAACACATCTGAAAATGTATTTTGCTCCAGAATGTTCCCAGTTACCCTTGTACATATGCCCCATGGTGCAGAGTTGGTGTCCCAGAATAAAATCACTTTTGCCTTGATACATACGCACCCATAAGATAAATGTGGTGCCATTTTTTGCTCCAGTTTTGCAGCCAGGAGACTTTGATACATCAACCCCATAGGGTAAATTGCCCGGGATTTATCAAAGGAAAGAAATCCCAATTCTTTCTATGGGATTCCTTTACTTTAGTAAACAGAGTATGGGTGCGACTATGTATAAACGCTGTGAAATGTCTGTGTAGACGCAATGCTCTGTTTCTTACAGCAGAGCTGCATTATATGTTAGAACAGTTTCTTATATCTGGTGCAGAATGTCAGACTTACCCCACTTCAGATATGGATGATTTTGTGGGGCAAACAAAACAGAGAAAAACTGGGGCAGATGATGCAGAATCTGATACATCTCATTATAATCTGTGCCCCATGTAACTCCCCCCAACTCCCCCTACTGACTCTCCCCAAGGTGCAAGCTGGGACAGAGACACAGAATGTGATACATCTCATTATAATCTGTGCACCATGTAACTCCCCCCAACTCCTCCTACTGACTCTCCCCAAGGTGCAAGATGGGGCAGAGACGCAGAATGTGATACATCTCATTATAATCTGTGCACCATGTAACTCCTCCCCAACTCCTCCTACTGACTCTCCCCAAGGTGCAAGCTGGGACAGAGACACAGAATGTGATACATCTCATTATAATCTGTGCACCATGTAACTCATACCAACTCCTCCTACTGACTCTCCCCATCCCAAGGTTGCAAGCTGGTGCAGAGATGCAGAATGTGAATACCTCTTCATTATTAATCCTGTGCACCATGACCTCCCCCCAACTTCCTCCTCCTGACTCCCCAGGTGAAGCTTGGCAGATCGCAGAATGGATATATCTCATTAATAGTCCTGTGCACATGTAACTCCTCCCCCAACTTCTTCCCTACTGCTCTCCCATGTGCCAATGCTGGGACAGAGACGCAGAATTTGATACATCTCAATAAATCTTTGCACCATTTAACTCCTCCCCAACTCCTCCTACTGACCTCTCCCAGGTTCAAGCTGGACAGAGACACAGAATGTGGATACATCTCATTATAAGCTTTGCACCCTTACCATCCTAACTCCCCATCCTACTGACTCTCCCCATATTGCGAAGCTGGGACGAGACCCAGATGTGATTCATCTCATATAATGATTGTCACCATGTAACTCTCCCAACTCCGTCCTACTGACTCTCCCAATGTGCGAAGATGGGGCAGAGACGCAGACATGTGATACAAATCTCTTTATAATCTTGCACCAGTAACCCCCCTCCCCCCCCCCCCACCACTCACTTCCCCTACTACTCTCTCCCAAGGTGCAGCTGGGCAGAGAACACAGAATGTGATACATCCATTATAATCTGTGCACCATGTAACCTCATACCAACTCCTCCTCTGACTCGCTCCCCAAGGGCATAGCTGGTGTCAGAGATGCAGAATGTGATACATCTCCCTATAATCTGTGCACCATGTAACTCCCCCCCCCAACTCTCCTACTGACTCTCCCCCAAGGTGCAAGCTGCGACAGAGACGCAGACGGTGATACATCTCATTTATAATCCAGTGCACCAGTAACTCCCCCCCAACTCCTCCTACTGACTCTCTCCCCAATGTGCAACTGGGACATGAGTCGCAGAATGTTGAATAAATCTCATTATAATCTGTGCCCATGTAACTCCCCCCAACTCCCGTCCTACTGACTCTCCTCTCCAGGTGCAAACTGGGGCAGAGACACAGATGTGATACATCTCATTATAATCTGTGCACCATGTAACTCCCTCCCCAACTCTCCTACTGACTCTCTCCCCAAGGTGCAAGCTGGGGCAGAGGACCAGAATGTGATACATCTTCATAATGTGTGCACATGTTAACTCTCCCCCCACTCCTCCTACTGACTCTCCCCAAGGTGCAGCTGGGCAGAGAACGCAGAATGTGATACATCTCAATTATATCTGTGCCCCATGTAACTCCCCCCCAACTCCTCCTACTGACTTCCCCAGGTGCTG
>CM071571.1:195641153-195701717 GCA_036426205.1 Ascaphus truei
GTGACACGCGCACATGCACCCGTCACGGTGTGACACGCGCATCCCGTCCGAGGGTGACCGCGCATCCGCCGGAGTGACAGCGCAGCAATCCCGTCGGGTGACACAGCGATCACGGTCCGAGGTTGACAGCGCATCCGTCCGGGTGAAAAGCGGACAGTGTAAGGAGTGTTAGGTGACCAAGTGGAGAAGGAAGGCCGGGTGAAACGCGCCATTTCCGTCGGGGGGGTGGAATACGCGGCATTCCGTCCGGGTGAACCAATATACTTGACTAAAAACATTTTGTACGCTTAAGGTGCACACTGAGAAAAAAAGGATGTTAGTACATGGGTGCACACAAGTGCAATATAATTTTGGGTTCACTGCGTTCATTTTACTATATAAAACCTAAGTGTAACACTTCATACATACAGTGGTCCCAGAGTTAGTGGAATAGGACTTTGCAAAGTTACAAGACACTTTCAAAGGTCCCAGCAATTATATAAAAAAGTTTGAATCCCGTATGCGCTATTTAAGGCTTTTGTTTTTCTCTGTGTAAATGTGTCGACGTGTTATTTCTGCGTTATTTTTTGGCCATCATTAATTTGTTACAGAGAAGCGGGAGCGGGAATGCACTATTACCCAGCAAAGATGAAGTAAGAAACTATGTAATAACCTACACTCCCTTATCCAAATAAAAGAGATGGTGCACCCCCGGAGAATGGGGACTAGGCAACCAGCAAGAGAAAAGCACCACCCAGCGGGGGGAGATCCCAAAAACTCAAAGAAATGAGGGCACTCAGGGAAGTGTGGAAAAGTAACAAAATTGCAGTTTATTGATAAGATGGACAGTGGTGGGAAAACAACACATTACAAAAATGTGTATATAAGAACACAAAACATGCACAGCGAGTAACGCCTCCTTGTAAATTAAGATGTGATGTCAATACACGTAATGTAAAGTGCCCAACAGTGAACCACAAACAGGAGAGTAACTAAAAAGTCCCCTTTTGAATAAACTGCAATGCTGTTACGTTTCTCCACGCCCGTGAGTGCCCCCATCTGGGTGTTTCCGGGATCCCACCGGGGGGTCCCGTCCTCTTGCCATCATAAATGTGCCGATTGAGTTTCTTGGAAATCCTATTTCAGTACTTCAGGGCTCTTCGCTTCACCTTTGTAGTTTTTAAAAAGCGTATAGGCGCAGGGTTCGCTCTGTGTACGCGCTACACAAGATATTGAGACAGATACGTTGTACCTTTTCTAAACGGAGCGGAAAACATTTGCTTATGGCGAGGTCTTCTCCCGCCAATACCATGTCATGATGTCACAATTCCACGCAGTATAGAGCTGTGTGGACATAGCAACACAGACACAGATAACACCGTTTATACTCCAGTGTTTGCCGAGTCTGCCTTAGCCCTTTTTGATCTCATTGCTGCCTGAGAGAGAGGGGTTAATGGAGGGAAGCCTTTTTAACACCTCACCTGGGGTTGCTGGCTCAGGAGTAGCCGGGAAGTTCAGCTCCAATGGTAGGTTCCTCAGGACACGATTTATAGAGGACACCTAGAAAAGGGAAGCCAGCCTGTGCATCATTACATTGCTTTGAATGTAAATCAGGTGACATAGTAACAGTATGCGTGTTACCTGCATACGCAAAGAAAGCATCCAAAAACATCACACCACAATCACACAAAAACAAAGGAAAAACCTGGCGCCAAATAGTCAGTGGAATGTCCTGTACTCCTCATGGGATCCGCACACTTGCTCGACAAACCATGTAATGAGAAAAACACAAACAAACACAGATCATAGCGCAACACTGTAGGGTAGGCAGTATAGACACTAACATACACACAAACGATAAGAGTCCTGCGACAATTAAAACACTATTTATTAAAAGGAACTATGCCATGAATGGCTTAACACAATACAAAGAACCGCAGGGCATGGGATAGAAGAAATTGGAGCCCTAGTTACAGACAGCAAGGATAAACCGCATTGGTAGAACAAGTCCTAAGCACAGATGGTCTCCCTGCCGGGTTGATGCCTTGCTCCGCTGCGACTTCAGCCCCAAACCGCCCTTGTGATGTTAGCGGAACAGCTCCGGCCGTTAAGGCTGGTTGTGCGGGGGTCCACAGTCTGCACCGCTGCGGCACACGCCTCATTCCTCCTCCGGCACAACAGGAAATCTCTGCGCGCCCAGGCGCGATAGTACCGTGGCCTTTAAAGGGACAGCTGGTAAGCTGGATGCCAAGGCTGCCGTGGTGGATGAAAACAGGGCTCCAATGCCAAATGTCCATAAACGTCCATGCCAGACAAACTGGCTTGTGCCACTCTGAGTTGCCATCTGTGCTTAGGACTCGTTCTACCAATGCGTTTTTTATGCCTTGACGTCTGTATAGTAGGGCTTCCAATTTTCTATCCCAGATGACCTGCGGTTCTTTGTATTTGTCAATGCCATTCATGGCATAGTTTCCTTTTAATAAATAGTGTTTTAATTGTCGCTAGGACTTTATCGTTTGTGTGTATGTTGTGTCATATATGACTTGACCCTACAGTGTTGCGACTAGATCTGGTGTTTGTGTTTTGTGTTTTTCTCATTAACATGGTTGCGAGGAGTGTGCGGATACACCATGAGAGTACAGGACATTCCACTGACTATTTGGCGCCAGGTTTTTCCTTTGTTCTTGTGTTTTTCTGTTAGTACTGGCAGTATCACCAGGCAGCCAACCTTTATTAGAAGTTATTATTGTATTATTCACACTGTGTTTTACACTTTAGCGCTAGATCACAATTTTTCTTTTACCACCACAATCACACAGATACAAACATAGCAGCTTCATAGTTCCCTCTGGTGGAATATGGAGGGATATGTTGTGACATTCTGCCCCAACACTGCCATGGAATCCTATGGGAAGTAAGTAACCCCGGGAAGGGTGCTCATTCAGGGAGATAGCCGCTTATTTGGAGTCAGGAAGGAATGTATTTTTCCCCTTATGAGATATCATTGGATGATATGACACTGGGGTTTTCTGTTTGCTTTCCTCTGGATCAATAAGGAAGTATAGATATAGGATAAAGTATCTGTTGTCTAAATTTAGCATAGGTTGAACTTGCTGGACATTTGTCTTTTTTCAACCTCATCTACTATGTAACTATGTAACTATGCAACTATGTAACCAAAATAATATGTATCACTTTAGCTTCTTGAACTTCCAGAAGATGTTTCCTTACAAACGATGGCTGTTATGCAATATACTGTGACGCTAGAGATGGGCGAATTTTTTTGCAAATTTGGACCTGTAGCAGATCAGCCGGTTCCATTGGTTCACGGATTTCAGTGGATCAAGCTCCGCAAAAACGTTGATTCGCGTTCTGCGAAATTTTTAATTATTATTACCAATACACGGCGCGGATTCTACAACCCGGTGGGTTCTTAATAATTCTACAAATCCATCCACGGATTTTGACGATTGAAACCGCACCAATCCGTTTGCAGATTTTCCACCGGATTTTGGGGGTATCAGCAAAAATCCGGCAAACGTATTGGGGGGGGGGGATTCGCCCATCTCTATGTAACGCTGCTTCCCTTAGCTGGAGAAGATTTCAGCGGCATTAATTAGAATGGACATGACTTCTTCTCCAGCCCAGGGAAAGGGATTCACTGCAAATCCAATAGGGACTCAATCATTCAGTGACTTGCAATGGGGTGAGGGCACCTTTATCAGGGAGAAAGTTGTAAAAATATGTATTTTTCAGCTACCGGACAAGGAAGTCTCCCAGACACTCAGGAAGAGCGGCTCAGTAGGGTTAATAAAAAAAATAGGGTAGATCCCTAGGATGACCGAGGCTATTACCTGGGCACGGAGTATAATATTTCCACTTGATTGGAGACAGACACCAGTAATAATGAATAAATAATAGTATAATAAACCTCCGGTACTCACTCAGGGTGTTGGGCAATGGTGTATACCGGATAGAAGTACAAAGGGACAACTCCCGAGGGGCGCCCCTAAGTAAATCACGGCCCGATCACCTAACGCCTCACCTCTCCCCTGTGTACCGCGTGGAGGTAATCTGCCGGTCTCAACTCACGAAAAAGCCGTTCCTGTTTGGCACCGGTATGAACTCTGGCCGCTCGTGTCCACACTGCTTCTGGTATCGGCGTGCTCCAACCGGAAGTGACGTTGCATTGAGAAAAAAAATGTATTTGCTCCGTGGTCACAGCATCTCCAACAGCCAACGCATGGATAATAAAAAGACTCTTTGATAAAGTCCAAGCCTGGACGAAACGCTTCAGAGTGTTCGTGCTGATGTTCTTTACTAGTTGCTAATAAAGTTTTTTATTATCCATGCGTTGGCTGTTGGAGATGCTGTGACCACGGAGCAAATAAAAAAATTTCTCAGTAGGGTTAATACTCATACCCCGTCCTTGACTACACAAGAAGACCTACTCACACTGGGAATTTTATCTGCCGGGCAGATCCGTTCTGCGAGGAGCTTCTCGCGGATCTCCCAGGCAAAGATCGATGGATGCTCCCGCTTCAGCTGAGCGATCTTCACCACCACCTTGGGCGTGGCCAGACGGGGCTTGCTCCCTCCGATAGCCTTGGGTTCCACGAAGCCGGTCTGGTAATAGCGGCCCAGGATTTTGCTGACGCATCCGTTGGAGACCTGGAAGTACCGCAGGGGGGGGAGGCTGAGATACGCTCACTGCCTGGCAGATCTATACGGGATATGGGGGCTACAGGGTCATTTCTTAAAGTCTCCTGGCTGCAAAACTGAGGCAAAAACTCTGCAATACAGCAAAGAATACTAAGGAGCTCTATGTTTTAAGGCACAGTGGTGGAAATAAGGCACAAGGAAAAGTATACAATATGTATTAAAGCATTCTATTTTGGCTCCAGAATTGCACTTCTTTTGCCATAAAAAGAAATAAACCGGCGCCTCCAAAATGAAATATAAATATAGCCAGAACCAAATATAAAGTCCAATACAGCTGGGATGAAGTCCAAGGCAGATTCTTCAATGCAGTCTCATAGAACGACAAACAGACAAATAAGACAACAACAAAAAAGAAAAAAAGAGAGAAAAAGATCATAGTGCAACTAAAAACAACTTAAACAAAAAATCACTGATAAGGTTGACAAGAGAATGATTACAAATTTAATGCAAATGAATTAAAATGTATATAAAAACAACAAACACTTGAATGTTGGGCTAGAGACACTTATAAAGCGATGACATCCGGTAGGGATAAAATTGAAACCCTACTTACAGCAAAGCTGATGATAATAAGCCCGTAGCACAATGTCCTTGTCTGGGGGAGTCGCCGAGGTGATACACGCAGACCAAGAGGTCTCGCGATAACTCGGTGACGTCACCACTTAGCGCAGAAGCAGGGGGAAGTACCGGACGAATACCGGGGAGCTCAGAGAGCTCGGGCTGGGTTTGGAGAGGACAAAAGGGCTACCGGGGGAGAATGTCAAAGTCTCTGCCAGTAAAAACCACCCTACGCGTTTCGTGACGTCAGTCACTTTGTCAGGGGCCCTGACGAAGTGATTGACGTCACGAATCCCTCGGCAGCACTGGGTTCAGGTCTTCACCTGCTTCACCCCCCACACACCAGTACATCTGTGAGTGTGTTAGCAGCGGCAGTTTCCGGTATCGTGGATCTCTAGAGGCAGAGTTGTGACATCTTACCAGGCTTCGGTTCCAGACAAGGACATTGTGCTACGGGCTTATTATCATCAGCTGTGCTGTAAGTAGGGTTTCAATTTTATCCCTACCGGATGTCATCGCTATATAAGTGTCTCTAGCCCAACATTCAAGTGTTTGTTGTTTTTATATATATATTAATTCATTTGCATTAAATTTGTAATCATTTTCTTGTCAACCTTATCAGTGATTTTTTGTTTAAGTTGTTTTTAGTTGCACTATGATCTTTTTCTCTTTTTTTCTTTTTTGTTGTTGTCTTATTTGTCTGTTTGTCGTTCTATGAGACTGCATTGAAGAATCTGCTTTGGATCTCATCCCAGCCGTATTGGACTTTATATTTGGTCAGGCTATATTTATATTTCATTTTGGAGGCGCCGGTTTATTTGTTTTTATTGTCTGTATTGGTTTGTGTGAACCTTTTTTTTCCTGGCAGCCCCCACATTAACATTTAAAGTGTGTTATAATTTATGTTAGTCACTTAAGTGTTACTATTTGTTATTTTTAGCATTAGCGCTGTTCCCACTGCCCTTCCCCTTTACTTCTTTTGCCATAATACTTACTATTAACTAAAGTCTCCCGGCTGAACACCTGAGTCCAAAAAGTTGCACCATTCAGCAAAAAACATTCCCGTTGAAATGAATGCGAGTTTCTTCTTTGATAGATCTGGTGCAGTATTTTTGCACCAACTTTGCAGCCAGGATTCCATGTATTTAATAAATCTGGTGCAGTATTTTTGCACTAGTTTTGCAGCCAGGATTCCATGTATTTAATAAATCTAGGGCAGTATTTTTGCACTAGTTTTGCAGCCAGGATTCCATGTATTTGATAAATCTGGTGCAGTATTTTTGCACTAGTTTTGCAGCCAGGATTCCATGTATTTGATAAATCTGGTGCAGTATTTTTGCACTAGTTTTGCAGCCAGGATTCCATGTATTTGATAAATCTGGTGCAGTATTTTTGCACTAGTTTTGCAGCCAGGATTCCATGTATTTGATAAATCTGGTGCAGTAGTTTTGCACTAGTTTTGCAGCCAGGATTCCATGTATTTGATAAATCTGCAGTACTTTAGTTTTTCCCCGAGTTTTCCAGCCAGGAGACTCTTGTAAATACAACCCCAATGTATCTGAGTCCCCGGACCAGCATATAAAGCGTGGCTACAAGCAATCTTATTGTGAAGGTGAGGACAGAGTGGTAACACATTAATATGTCTTGGTGGGGATCGGTATATCACCAGTTTTAATTTGTTTTGCGACTTGTGCGTCAGCCTCTTCTTCACAAAGAAAACATTTCCGTGAAAGGATGGAGTTTGGAGCTTGGCGCTGACCCACTTATGCAAATGATAAGTATTAAAATAATTGCGACCACGCGCCACCGTTCTGCGCCACCGCTGCGTCGGAACTTTCCGGCAACTTTTTCTTGGCATAACAGACCAAATTTTTACTGATGTATGAACATGACGCGCGCCACACAAAGAATAAGAAACCGTGCGCTAAACGGAAGACCACCAATACCAACGCACGCCGCTATTCCTTTAACCTTTTGAATGCCACAAGACGTAATCACTATATCATGGGGTCTTGCGCTCCAGTGGCCCGGTGACAGTGACTACGTCATGCTCAGAGCCTGCATTTTCTGCTTAGTTTGCGCGCTGCATTCCCACGGAGCGCAGGGCACGGTCTGACCAGTAGGGAAATGGAGGAGGACTTATCCTCTTCCGTTTCCCTAAACATGGCCCCTGCGATCACGTATTCTCTATTGAAAGCGTTCACGTGACCGTGCTATGCCGGAGGGGCCGGGGTGCGACCCCCTCCGGCACTCAAATGTTTTTTTTACGCAATGCACTTTCAATTCCTTTAAAAAAAACACAAGGCTTTATATATAGCCCGATGTGTCTGCAAAACGGGAGCACAGCCGGGGAATGCTACAGCAGCAGATCTACCAGCATGGAGCCTGCTGGATGCAGCAAGGCTCTGATAACTGTGCTTGTTACTGTATCTCTGCTTGTACGTTTTTTTGCACGGTAGATACAGTGGGGTGGGGTAGACAGTTGCTGCTTGTCCTTTTCACAGAAGATTATTATCCCATCTCCTAAAATTTTTTGCTCCTACTATAATCCCTACGCTCACACACATTTTTAACTCCTCCCTCTGCTCTGGAACCTTACCATCCTCCTTCAAACATGCAACAGTCATACCATTACTCAAAAACAGCAAGCTTGACCCTACCTGTCTTTCTAACTATCGACCTGTCTCCCTCCTGCCTTTTGCCTCTAAACTCCTTGAATGTCTTGTATTCTCTCGCTTGCTCCATTTTCTCAACACCTATTCTCTCCTAGACCCTCTACAATCTGGCTTCCGCACTGCTCACTCCACGAAAACAGCCCTCACTAAAATAACTGACGACCTCCATGCTGCCAAAGACAGAGGTCATTACACTCTGCTCATATTACTCGACCTCTATGCAGCATTTGACACCGTGGACCACCCTCTTCTCCTTCTCCATACTCTTGGTATTCGGAACAAAGCTCTATCCTGGATCTCATCCTACCTCTCCCATCGTACTTTCAGTGTCTCTTCTGCTAACACCTCCTCCTCCTCTATTGATCTCTCTGTGGGGGTACCCCAAGGCTCTGTCCTGGGAACTCTTCTCTTTTCTCTGTTCACACTCTCTCTAGTTGACCTAATAACATCTTTTGGGTTTAAATATCACCTCTATGCTTAGGGAAGATTTGTTCCTGTATGCCAAACTAGGTGTACTTTACAGGAACAAATCCTCCCTAAGCCTGCTGGTCAGAAAGCGTATCGCACAGTAGATGCTAATGCCAATTATCGACTATGGAGACATAGTATATGGCTCGGCACCCCAAACCCACCTTGGCAAACTTGACACCCTCTACAATTCAATTTGTCATTTCGTTCTCCAATGCAACTACAACACACATCACTGCGAAATGCTCAAAGAACTAGATTGGTCATCACTCGAGTCTAGGCGCAAAGTTCACCTTTCCTGTCTTGCCTTCAAATACTTTCTGGGCAAGCTACCCATCTATCTGAACAAGCTCCTCACCCCTACCACATGCAGCACCTATCATCTGAGATCAGACTCCAAAAGACTGTTCATGGTCCCAAGGCTCAACAAAGTATCCGGCCGCTCCTCCTTCTCTTACCGTGCACCCCAAAACTGGAACAACCTACCGGAGACTCTCACATCCACCACCAATCTAAGTTCTTTCAAATCTAAGGCTGTGTCACATTTTAATCTGGTCTGTAACTGTTACATACGCCTATAATATACATATTCTCTAACTGTGCATGCAATGTATTGTATATAATGTATACCCTGCTCATTTATGTAACAGTATTTGTAACCATGTATTATTTGTCATATTAACTATGTCCAGGACATACTTGAAAACGAGAGGTAACTCTCAATGTATTACTTCCTGGTAAAACATTTTATAAATAAATGCTGACGACACACAAATGTACTTTTCAACACCCGACCTTACACCTGCTGTACAAACCAAAGTTTCTGAATGTCTCTCTGCTATATCATCCTGGATGCCCTCCACCACCTTAAACTCAACATGGCTAAAACAGAGCTCCTCATACTTCCTCCCAAACCTGGCCCTACTACCTCCTTCCACATTACTGTTGGAACTACGATCATTCACCCAGTAGCACAAGCACGCTGCCTAGGGGTCACACTCGACTCCTCTCTCACATTCGCCCCTCACATTCAAAACATTTCTAAAACTTGTCGCTTTTTCCTCCGCAATATAACAAAGATACGCCCTTTCCTCTGTTGCTCGACTGCTAAAACTCTGACTCAGGCCCTCATTCTCTCCCGTCTTGATTACTGTAACCTCCTGCTGTCCGGCCTTCCTGCCTCTCACCTGTCTCCCCTACAATCTATCCTAAACGCTGCTGCCAGAATCACTCTACTCTTTCCTAGATCTGTCTCAGCATCTCCCCTCCTGAAATCCCTCTCCTGGCTTCCGATCAAATCCCGCATCTCACACTCAATTCTCCTCCTCACTTTTAAAGCTTTACACTCTTCTGCCCCTCCTTACATCTCAGCCCTAATTTATCACCATCCAGACTCTTGCGTTCTTCTCAAGGATGTCTTCTTTCTACCCCCTTTGTATCTAAAGCCCTCTCCCGCCTTAAACCTTTTTCACTGATTGCCCCACACCTCTGGAATGCCCTTCCCCTCAGTACCCGACCAGCACCCTCTCTCTCCACCTTTAAGACCCACCTTAAGACACACTTGCTTAAAGAAGCATATGAATAGCACTGTGGATATTCTGAACACACGATACATAAAGCTTGGCCCCCTGCAGACGCACTTACCAGAACTCCCTCCTACTGTCTCTGTACGTTCTCCCTACCTACCAATTAGACTGTAAGCTCCTCGGGGCAGGGACTCCTCTTCCTTAATGTTAGTCTTATGTCTGAAGCACTTATTCCCATGATCTGTTATCTATATTATCTGTTATTTATTTGATTACCCCGTGTATTACTGCTGTGAAGCGCTATGTACACTAATGGCGCTATATAAATAAAGACATACAAAACAATACAATAATGCTTTTGTTGCCTAATGTTGATGGCCCATGTTAACTAAGCCGCCTTATGTCTCCTTCCAGCCTATTCACTTGATATTGTGCAGCGTGGGGAGGTGTCTTACGGCAGGAGACTGCCTAGTAATTATGGCCTTAAACGTGTATTATACTATATGGGAAAAGGTACCGTACAACATGTGTGCTTCTTTCTGTACAGAGGAAGGATCGGGTTCCACGTCGGATGACAGTGCGCAGCAATGCTTCGTGTGGTCACCGCCCCCTCTGGCTGCGGTGGGAGGAAGCCCCCTGTGTGGTCTCCGCACCCTCTGGCTGCGGTGGGAGGAAGCCCCCCGTGTGGTCTTACTACCTGCAGGATTCTGGAGATCTCGCACGCCCGGACTCCACTGGACGCCAGCTCTATGATCCTCTTCCTCTTACATGTAGGTAGGGGCCGTCCATTCACAAAGACCCCTCCCAGCTGATTCACGCTGCTCACCCCTACGGAGGAGAGAGAGAGAATGTGATGCACGGTGCGGTGTATGCAGTCTGATCCAACCGAGGCCGCGCAACGGCGTGCGCGTGCCGCAAACACAAGGCCATACGTCAATGAGGACGGCCATAGCGCGTGCGACCACACGCGTGCACAAGAACGACGGCGCTGCCGATTTTTTCGCCAGACAACATTTGTGTTATTTTGTTGTGCGACGGCCGGGTCACATGCATGGATCAGCCAATGAGGGCGAACTGCTTACGTGACATCACGGCCCCACCTCCGGCACGCCTCCCCCTCGCACACATCATAGAAATCCTACAGGCCACGGATCGCTTCTCCTACAGGCGCCCACGTGCCTGTTATATGCCACGCCTAAGACAAATATATAATCACCGCGCTTCTCCATGTAAGGAGCATGCAGCTGGCGAAGGGATTGGCCTTCTCCCTTTGGGATAGCAATACATGGGGAAAATAAATAAATAAATAAATATATATATATAGTAAAAATCTATATGATAAAGTTGACTTTTGGTTACATCCTTTGATCAAATACTGCCAAGCCTGCTAACCACGTCAAGGTAAGTCTCAATAGCAGGTCCCTCTGCTGAATGCATACAAATGTTATGTGAAATAAACCCAGAAAGGGTTAATATATCCAAGCATATGCTTATATAACCTAGTGCAGTTACAAACTGGTAAATACCAGTAAGGATACTTGCATGTCTGCAAGTAAAGTGAATAGTGAAAATACAGGAACCATACCGGGAGATTATATGACAAAAAAGTGAATAAAATCACACTCAAGATAGTGATGTGATCTTTACATTTGGGAAATAGAGTACCAATGTACCACCATAAATGAAAAAAAATATGATTTCAACTTTAAACCAAATTGGTGCTGTGTATAAATATACAGACAAAAACCTGTGATTTCCAGTGTTTAGGCTGTGAGGCTACTGCTGCTGGTTTCATGGATTAGCTCCACAAACCATAATTCTAGTACAAAAAACAAAACAAAAAGAGAAACAGCGCAAAGCCTCATAGTGTAGTATAAAAATATATTGAGTTATGACAGCAGGTGAGTATCACACGTACATCAAATTACAATGTTAATAGCATGGCATGTTTTGGACATGTTGCCACATCAGCAACTGCACCTGGTAGCGACGGTCGAGCCGATAGGAGGCAGAACTCTTTATCTCCCAGATGGCCGTCTCCAGAACCTCAGCTATTGCATGTGCCGTCAAACAGGGAGGCGATGGTTACTCCAACCTGTAGCGACACCGGTTCCTCGCTGGGTCTGTGTATCGAGCTCTCGGCAGACCTCTGATGGCGTCACTGTAGTTCCGTCGCGTCTCTGGCAGGGAAAGCTGGTTCGAAGTGTCCACATAGGTTGCCACTCGTGGTGGAGGAATATGTCCATAAACATAACCATAACCTAAACAATTACAGTATGCGCTGGAGACGGCCATCTGGGTGATAAAGAGTTCTGCCTCCTCTATCGGCTCGACTGTCGCTACCAGGTGCAGTTCCTGATGTGGTAACATGTCCAAAACATGCCATGCTATTAACAATCTAATTTGATGTACGTGTGATACTCACCTGCTGTCATAACTCAATATATGTTTATACTACACTATGAGGCTTTGCGCTGTTTCTCTTTTTGTGGGAGATTATAATTATATACCTTGAAAAAGGTGGGGCTGGCCTCCCACAAGCTGCTCAATAAGCTGTTGTAGGTGATTAAGATGCCTACCCAAGATGCTGGGTCTGATAAAGCCCTGAGCTCATGTCAATGAGTGCGGCATACGGGCTTCCTGACATCATACTAAGTCATGGCGCTAGATTTAATATGATTATGCCAGGTCTGTTGTGAGACAGGCCTGTGTGGCCGAAACGTTAAGTCTATTGGCAATAGTTAGTTTATTGAGCAAATCCGTGGAGCCCTGATTCTCTTCCCTTCGTTATACCCTGGATTGATACAGAGAATCCGGAACCAGGAGCACCGGTAGTTGTATCCCCTTTTTTCTGATTATAGTAGTGTGCAGCAATTTATCCTTCTTCTAGCTAGATTTAATATAACATTATCAGCATTCTCTGTACTATATGAACTGTCCGTGAACATTTATATATAAATTATTCATTTACTAAATGATGATATATTAAATATCTCTATCTCTCTCTCAGCTCGTAAATGTGTTAAACTGTTTTGTAATTGTAATTTCACCTGAAACACTAAGATTACTATAAAGTGTCAGCTCAAAGTATGTGTTAAAAATGTCCTCCAGGTAAAACGCGTGCCCCAAGACGAGAACGCCGCTGTCTGATTGGATAAACAATAACGCACTGATCCAGCTGCTCCCACTCCTGACCGACATGAATTCGGTTTTTTTCAGTCCTCTTTGCGACCGTCCTTTATCAAGAAACATTTAGTGTCAGCGTTTTGGACGATAATTCTTGCTCTGTCCCAAGCACTTTATAACGCGCTTCTCACCTTCGCTAAACCCCATTTTGTTACTATGCGCTTGATGAGGTCATCACGCCATCACCACTTCCAAAGAATATTTATTCGCTTGTCACGTCATTGTAAAATGTAACAGTATACTAAGACAGACCTAAAACGGCTCGAATTGTCATGAAAATGAGGTGGTTTTTCTGCAAGATTTGGGGGGAAATAATAGGGGTCCCGTTATTTCTGAACACAGTGTATACTGTATATAGCAGTCAAACATGATGGCCAAAGGTAGTCCGGGCTAGCATCACAGGACAAAATGTATAAAGCCAAATCTTCTATTAGTCCATCTGACACCATCTCCAGCGCCATGCATTAAATACGACAACAGAGCAGGAAAAAGACGGTGAAGGAATGGGGGGAGGGGGGGAAGGGGTGAAGGAGAGAGTTAATGTTGCCAACACACTTTAGGATTAGGGGCGGACGAGTACAGTATATAAGCTGTAAATAGGAACATGATTTATATAGGGACAGGGCATGTGGACACATGAAGACTAGTGAGAGCGCAGTTCAGTTCACAATGTTATTAACGGCTGTATTTGTTTTAAAAAAAGTGAATATTTCTTTGTTTCGCCCGTAATAAAGCCTTTCTGGTTCATACCTACACAGTCTAATTGGGGTATTGCCACGGTGATGTCCACGTCCTCCCAGTTATGTCCGGGCTCCACAAGTATGAGTTCACACGGTAACCCCTCCTTCCCCCTCATCCCCATCCATACGCCATCTTTTTCACGCCATTTTGTGGTCTTTAACGCGTGACCCTGAACAGTTACGGTATGGTTATTTTGCACCAGAATGGAACCATGTTTCTCTTGATATATTGTACCATTGATAGCATTGGGGTATTTATCAATGTCTCCCAGCAGCAAAATGGAGACAACAATGTTACAGCCAGGAATTTAGTGAGTAGATCCCAAAAGAAGCGTCTTCTCATGCCTCTTCACGTTAATACAATGCTGCATTGTCTATGGAGACTGATGTCCATGTAGAAGATTGTTAGCAATTAAAATGACCAATTATAAACACATTCACATCTCAGACAGGTCCACAACCCTGCCCTTCCCCATTATCTCTCAGAATACAATGCTTCCACTGGGATTCTGGGTAATAACATGCAAATGAGCACTCAGTGTGTCTCTTTTTGCTTCTTATCCATTTTAACATGGACCCCTATAAGCGTACGCATGCCGTATTACTCAGCTTATTCAGCACAGTTTTGGAGTCTCTTCAGTGCTAGGACTTGTTACTGTCCTCGGGATTTTAAGAATTGTAACCAGGTGCAGCACAACCAAAAAAGAAACACTTGCTCTTGACTCACTGCACCATGTTTTGCTCATAGTCAATTCAAAAGTAAGAAACTGCCTGCCAGAGAGACTCACACCATCTCACACCTAAAGAACGGGTAACACTGGGGCAGGGACACACACCACCGTAATATATTCTTCAGATAACTCCTCCTTATACACAGAGGACCCCTCAGAGCTCAGCTAAGCCACTTATGGTGATGTTAACCTAAGTTATTAACATCAATAGTTAAGCTGTATCCTCAAAGCATATTCTTATCTATAATGGACGATGGTGAGAACGACGTTCTCTCCCTCTCTGTCGTAAGTTTCATGACCCCCCCAAGTTCATCCGCTCATGCACCAAACATAATATGTGATGGCTGGACTAAAAATGGTGATTGGGTCAGGGCCCTTAGTGTTATAATCTTTTTGTGACATCTCAGCCGCTGTTTAGAGCATAAATATTCCACCAACCTTCATACCACACGTTTCATAGAGTTTTGCGTTTGTTCAAAGAGTTTGCCAGCGTGTCATTCAAATCCCCTGTCTCCTCGTACTAACCGTTATGCTTTATGAATATCGGAGAGCCCCGTCACCTCGTCTTAAGCATTGTACTGACAAAATGAAATACAGCAGCGATGAAGGGAACAAAAGTCCAGAGGTGAATAAATGACAAAGTTGACCTGATTTCCCAGTATTTGTGTCCTACTGACTTATCGTCCTGTTACTCCATAAAGGGTGTAATCCTGGCTTCCTCCTTCCTATGTGAAGGCTTTATTTGTACGCTGTAAATTCACTGCGGCCTGAGTATCTGCCATCGTGGATACATCTCCTGCGCGCTGATTTGTGATGTATTCCAAGGTTGTGCCCAGAGTAATTGAAACACTCGTAAATAAACAGCTGATAAAAGTCAGGTACTTGGCCTGCGGAGGAGAAAAAGGGAGAACTTTTTTTCCCCCGTTAAAGTCTTTTTACTGAGAAGCGCGCCAGCGGTCCCCGAACACGTATGGATGCCCAAAAAGGTTGCAAATTAATAGCTGTTCTTATTAGTGGGAAGCATTTCATGAAATGACCCATCTGGGTTTTGGTCTGGTTCTGCTTTGGCTCGCTCTACTTTCTGTCCTTAATGTATATGCCTAGTGCAGAGACACAGCTACAGATATTCATTCACCACCAGCTCATTCATTGGTCATCTGGTTCATTGCTAATTCCTGCACACAGCGCAAAGCAGTTGCCCTCCGGGAAACTGATGTGAGACGCCACCCCTCTGGGGCGCCCCTCACCTTTAACTCCGCCGGGGGGGAAAGTAAGGCCTGAAGAATTTACATTTATAAATCTATTTGTGATAACCAATGCAAGCTGTTTGAAGAGAAAGAGTCTAATGAATACGCTCCGGTCTGCGCTGTAAAGTACTCTGACCCGTAATTAATATTGTAGCCATGCATAATAATGGTCTGCAGCTTTCTCCCTGTTTGCAGTAAATCCTGGTAAGTACAGGTATGCCAGCAGTAGTTATGGAGGTTTTCCCTCATACACTGGTGAGGTGCCCTATGTATGGATGTGAGTGGCTGCATGCTCTGAGTCCCTGGTTAGTGACATCAGAGATGTGCCTGCCCCCTGAGGTATATAAGGCACAACACTGTACAGTTAGGGTTGTTGTTGCTAAAGTGTTTGGCTCCTGCAAAGGGGATTGCGGAATAGCTTGGTGCCCACTAGTGCCGTAACTAGTGGCACGAGTTCTCCTAATCAAGCCTGTCGAGGCCACACTGTGTTCAGGGACCTGGCACAGGGGTGATCTCCCTACGGGGAGAGGGAATCCCACTTCAATTGGGAGGGCGTACCTAGCAAAGGGAAAGCACGGAGAAATATGCGGCTAAAGCTGACAGCTGCATGGGGCAGTCTATCACATCACGAGAAACAATAAAGATGTCCTTGTTAAAGATACCCCCACTGTGTGAGTGTGAGATTACTCAACAGTGGCAGTCACCACCGAGAAGGAGTTCCTCACCAGGACCACCTCCCTGCGGAAGCACAGATCCTGATGAGGTGGAGGCGCTGCACATGAAGTAAGTCGGACTCGCACCCACTACCTCAGCTGCCTGTCTTGTTGATATCCCTGAATACCATCACGCGGGAGACTCAGGAGTCCTGTTGCCTACAGGTGCACCACCATACACGATCATGTAATGGGGGACTGGTTAGACCACACGGGCCAATGTGAGATTGGGTGGGTCAGACAGGAGGGAAGACCCGTTACAATATGCTAAGAAGCCACTTCCCAGGGCTGAAGAAGACTTCAGCTTCATTTCAGATGAATAGGGCTGCAATATTCTCCGGCGCAGGGATGTAGCCTCGTAACATATTGAGTAGAAACGTGCAAACGTTTCGCGATCTTAGTCACACTTGGCAAACATCACTTATTTCACTATCGCCGAAGAAGTTTGCCTCAACAGTCAACAAACGCTGAAAAGTAGCCGGGCGTGGCATGCTCAGTAACCGGGCGTGGCATTCTCAGTTACCGGGCGTGGCATTCCCAGTAACCGGGGCATGGCATTCTCCGTAACCGGGCGTGGCATTCTCAGTAACCGGGCGTGGCATTCTCCGTAACTTTTTTATTTTGGAATTTAATCAAATTTGACCTAACTTGTAAAAAAAACAAAAAAACAATTAAACTGCGAGGCATCTATTTTCCGACTTTAAAAAGTCAAAATAGATGGCAAAAAAAAAAAATATTCAATAATTTTGGGGCATTTCAGTGAAACTTTGGGCTCCAAAAGTCCAATCAAATTTTTCTCGCCAACACGTTACAGCCTATACAGATCTCACGTTGTGACCACGCGTCTCAGCCGGGTCTGCAACCCTGCCCTTCCCCATTATCTCTTAGCGTTCAGTGCTTCCAGCCAGGGATTCTGAGTAATGACATGTATACGTATATGCAGCAGGCATACGCTTATAGGGGCCCATGTTAACCTGAACATGAAGTACTATGGGTGACACTGCGTGCTCATCTGCAGGTCATCTCATTTCCCTGACTGCAGAGGAAGCCCTGTATGCGAGAACAGCGGGGCTCAACTCCACTCCTCCCAACAGGTCAGGTTTTCGGGGTATCCCAACTTCAGCACAGGTGGCTCTTATTGAGCTACCTGTGCTGAAGCAGGGACTGATTGAGCCACCAGTGCTGACGCAGGGGCTGATTGAACCACTTGTGCTGCAGCAGGGACATTCTGAAAACCTGACCTGTTGGGGGGGCTTGCAGACGGGTGTTGAGCACCCCTGTGTTAGAAGATAATGGGGAATGCAGCGCTGCAGACCCATCGGAGATGTGCTCACACGTGGGACTTTTCTTTGCTGAACTCTGTACGGTGGAGGCTTTTGTTACTTTTCCAACCATTTCTGCCCCTGGGCGCCTCCTACTGGTCCAGGTGAAGCCGTTCATGCTACAGGTGTCTGCCACATATTGCAAACAATATCCACATTTCCGTGGGACGTGGCCTTGGGAAGCAGCACTCCCCATCGCCCGGCTCACACACACACGTGTTTCTGGCGGTATTTGGAATGTCTCTTCCAAGTTTATCGGACTCTGTTTTCTATTCCTGAGGTAGCCAACCTCAATAACGCCAACATATTCCGCAGTGCGGTACAATGGGGGACAGAGTTATGTATACAGAGGCGATCACATTTAAACTAAAGCGGCTGCCTCCGCAGGGAATTTAAAACCCTGTGCAGACGCAGGCTTTTTTTTTTTCTCGGCGCCGCAGGCGCTTCTATTGTTCAGCGCCATTAGCGCTGATTGAAGAAACGGCCGCGCGCGGCCGCAAGATGCGACTGGCGCGCGGCCAATTTCGGCGCGCAAATTTAAAAGGCAGAGAAAATTGCGGTTAAGCTTTAGAATAAGCTTGATCGCAACAGAATTACATAATCAGCTACATACAGGTGAGGACACGCGTGCACAAACAGAAACAAAGAGGTCATGAGGTCATGAGGTCCTGATCCTGAGAGCTTACACTCTAGAGGGCATGAGGGACAAACTTGAAACAAGAAGGTGGCTGCTTATTGTGGGATAAGGTGCAGCTCAGGTTAGAGTATGGCCCAGTCTGACAGCTCAAGCCATTAAGGTTTTGGGGGGCAGGGGATGTTACATTGGGGGGAGATAGGTCCAGCCACACAGCTGGTCTTAATGGGGTTGGATAAGGACCTGTTGGATGTTAAAGGTATGGCAAGTAGGCCTGATGGTGCAGTGAAACCTGGGAGAGAGAGTTTGATGGTGCAGTGAAACCTGGGAGAGAGAGTTTGATGGTGCAGTGAAACTTGGGGGAGAGTCTGATGTGCAGTGAAACCTGGGAGAGAGTCTGATGGTGCAGTGAAATCTGGGAGAGAGTCTGATGGTGCAGTGAAACCTGGGAGAGAGTCTGATGGTGCAGTGAAACCTGGGAGAGAGTCTGATGGTGCAGTGAAATCTGGGAGAGAGTCTGATGGTGCAGTGAAACCTGGGGGAGAGTCTGATGGTGCAGTGAAACCTGGGGGAGAGCCTGATGGTGCAGTGAAACCTGGGGGAGAGTATGAGGGGTGCAGGTTGATGAAACTGGGGGTGGAGGTTTGAGGGTGCCAGTTCGAAACTGGAGAGTGTGAGTGCATGTGAACCACATGGCAGAGAGTATGATGGTGCAGTGATGAAACCTGGGGGGAGGTGATGTGGTGTGGAGTAAAGTGTGAAACATGGCAGAGAGTCTGATGGTGCAGTGAAACCGGGAGAGTTGATGCTGAGTATCGATGGTGCAGTGAAAACCATTGAGAGAGTCTGATGGTGCAGTGAAACCTGGGGGAGAGTATGATGGTGCAGTGAAACATGGCAGAGAGTCTGATGGTGCAGTGAAACCTGGGGGAGAGTCTGGTGGTGCAGTGAAACATGGCAGAGTGTCTGATGGTGCAGTGAAACCTGGGGGAGAGTATGATGGTGCGTGGCAGGAAATAGGATAACAGGAATGGAATGAAGGGGCTGGCTTGGATTTTGATATTTACATCAATCAAGCTAAATCAGTTATTAATATCAATATATATCTGTATAAAATCCTGTGCTGTGCTGTGCTTAATATATTTCCTACCGTGATTCTCTCCTTCACTTCCTATGCAACAGCACTTAGAGATATCTATACGTTTGTAAAATCCCGTCTTTTAAATGTCTGTTATTTCCACCAATAAAAGTATTAGGAATACGGCCGCCTTCATTTTAAGTTGTTCGTATTATTTCTAATGAGGAACAAAAGAGGGGAGTTGTGTATTTCTCAGAGTGCTTCTCTTCTGGCGATTTTGGACGGAAAATATTTTTGGCAAGCATTGCCCTGATACCCTGACACTGCCGCGAGTACTTATGTAGTAACACTTACTGTCTTTGGTGTCACGGTCACACAACTGCGGTGGTCAAGGCATCGTAGGGTTAATGCTGCATGGATCCCCCCCACAGCACGACCGTGGCAGCACTGTCCCGGCACCGCAGGCTTTGGCAGCCTTGTTCGCAGTGCCAAGGACAATAAGCCTGGCTACATCTGTACGGAAGTGTCATCGGGTTCATTGTTCGGGCATTTGGGATAGACGGCCATATTTACTATTCCACAAGAGCAGCCAACACATGGCGGCCCATTCCCCTGAACAAACAATAAGGGCTCGTATTTACTAAACAGTGCTATTCCATAAGAAACCTTTCTGCTTTGGACGACGCATTACAGCTCATTCACTTCAATGGCCGGAAGGTGTTTTCTAGCATCAGGATAGCACTGCTTGGCTATTGTGAGCCTCAGTGCTAGGTTCAGCTAGAGAGAGTATTACCTGCGATTGAAGTACTTTCTATTTTCTAAATGTAAGACACTTGTTAATAAGTTATTCTATTTATGCAAATGGTCAGATGTTGGACCATCTTCCACCTGGCAGGAAAACAAGCATCCACACTCCTGGGGAAACATCTCAGAAAACATGCCCTTTGTTTATCTTCAATTGCTCTGTTATTCTGCCAAAGGTAGACCTTTAAATCTAAATAAAGCAGTCCCCCATGTGGTTATTTTGCATACAATAAATAAACTGCTAATGCAGAGGGATACACAGCTCACAGTAACTGTATTGGGAAACCATCATTTTCAGCATTTCCTCCACTTATCAATGTCTGCAAATGACCCCAACAAATAGTAATTGAGTTTGAGCCATCAACACAATCTTGTTTACGTGTAAAATAACATGTATCTGCATTTTTTAAACTTTTTTAAAATTCAGTTGACAAATCAACAGAATTTAATAATTCAAAGTTAGGAGACTATGTCAAAGCAACGGAAGGCAGACAATTTTACACAACATATCACAGACATTTCAACTTGTACTGTTTTTCGGGGAGTTCGCCTGATTTGGAGTCAGCCTCACTGATTTTTAGCCACACCATTTTAATAAACTTCTGTGGCATCTCACTGATAAAAATAAGCACTTGTCCTTTAAAATGTTCTGCTTCTGCTTTCAGAGAATGCAAAAATACTTGGAAATGGATTTTCTTAGACAAAAGTAATAACAACATATCGTACTTTCAGTGTCTTTTTTGCCAACACCTCCTCCACTATCGATCTCTCTGTGGGGGTACCCCAGGGCTCTGTCCTGGGACCCCTTCTCTTTTCACACTCTCTAGGTGACCTAATCACATCTTTTGGGTTTAAATATCACCTCTATGCTGACGACACATAAATTTACCTTTCAACCCCTGACCTTACACCTGCTATACAGACCAAAGTTTCTGAATGTCTCTCTGGAATATCATCCTGGATGGCCATCTGCCGACTGAAACTTAACATGGCTAAAACAGAGCTCCTTATACTTCCTCCCAAACCTAGCCGTACTACCTCCTTCCACATCACTGTTGGAAATACGATCATTCACCCAGTAGCCCAAGCACGCTGCCTAGGGGTCACACTCTATTCCTCTCTCACATTCGTCCCTCACATTCAAAACGTTTCTAAAAACTTGTCGCTTTTTCCTCAGCAATATCACAAAGATACGCCCTTTCCTCTGTTACTCGACTGCTAAAACTCTGACTCAGGCCCTCATTCTCTCCCGTCTTGATTACTGCAACCTCCTGATGTCTGGCCTCCCTGCCCCTCACTTGTCTCCCCTACAATCTATCCAAAACGCTGCTGCCAGAATCACTCTACTCTTTCCTAAATCTGTCTCCGCGTCTCCCCTCCTGAAATCCCTCTCCTGGCTTCCAATCAAATCCCGCATCTGACACTCCATTCTTCTCCTCACTTTTAAAGCTTTACATTCTTCTGCCCCTCCTTACATCTCAGCCCTAATTTCTCGCTATGCACCATCCCGACTCTTGCGTTCTTCTCAAGGATGTCTTCTTTCTACCCCCTTTGTATCTAAACCCCTCTCCCGCCTTAAACCTTTCTCACTTTCTTCCCCGCACCTTTCTGCCCCTCACTTTCTGCCCTTCCCCTCAATACCAGACTAGCACCCCCTCTAGCCACCTTTAAGACCCACCTTAAGACACATTTGCTTAAATAAGCATATGTATAGCACTGTGGATCAGCCTGGACACATGATACATAAAGCTTGGCCCCCTGCAGACGCACTTACTAGAATTCCCTCCTCTCTATACGTTCCCCTACCTAATTATTAGATTGTAAGCTCCTCGGAGCAGGGACTCCTCTTCCTTAATATTACTCTTAGTGTGTCTGAAGCACTTATTCCCATGATCTGTTATTTATATTATTTGTTATTTATATGATTACAGCATGTATTACTACTGTGAAGCGCTATGTATATTTATGGCGCTATATAAATAAAGACATACAATAGAATACTGTATCAGTCACAGCTCAGTGCAAATGTTAGAAAAAGAATGACATCACTCCCATTTACAGGAAAAACTAAATGTATAGCTTTGTGCTACAAAAGACAGACCATGTGACTGCGTAATAAGGACCCCAACAGTAGGATAAATGAATGAATGACCAGATACTTGTAGGGGGGACCCCTAAACATGAACTTGAGAGAAGACAGGTACTGGGTGCCGTCCCGGATGGTAAGCTCACTAATAAGTGACGCTGTTAACAATAACACCAGGAAGATTGAGCATAATAACACCCTATAATGTACCAATTGTCCAAATAAAGTCCTGAACAGGAAAACCATGTACTGTGGAGGCCCCCTTAAACCTCCAACATCACCAGAATTGTTCGGGGTTGTTTGCTTTTACAGCCGAACTTGGCCGCGTGTCAGCCGCATCTCCCGTTCAGCGCTAATGGCGCGGAACAATGAAAGCGCCTGCGGCACCGAAACTAAAAAAAAAAAGCCCGCGTCTGCCCGCACATTTTAAATCCCCGCGGTGGCGGCCGCGGCAGACTAAAGGCGGCCGCAGGAGACTAAAGGCGGCCGCCACTGTAGCAAGCGATTGACTCACTCTGAGTGCGGCACAGTCCATGCGATCCAAAGGTGAGGGGTCCCCAGGTGTGCTTCCGTCCAAGGGGTAGGCTAGTAGAGAAGGAGAAAAACTGGAAGAGCACTACTGTAGTTATCAAAAAAAGTCAGAAAGGAGGTGCGTATCCATAAAGATTATTTATGGTGTGGTCTAGCGGAAAAACGGGCATGAGATGCCCCCAAGTATCACGCGTCACAGAGCGCTTTCCCCCTCCTGCAATGTATGACAATATCAAACTTTATTCAACATATAATATTGACACAGAAGGACATAACCACCAATACGCGACCTCTCACATGCGATCTCACACCACCTTTGGGATTGTCTAATGGTCTTCTGTGGTGTGATACACTAATCACGGATATATTCAAGCGGCAACAGGACGACTGGGCAGCTACGGAGCTCGCGCCCCAACGACCAATTTGAAGCCGGAGACATGTAGAGCTGGGTCATGATCCGACCGCGTGGCCAGTATGGTGGGCGAGCGGCGATGGCTGTGGCGTGCAGTAAGGAACGGGAGCTAGCGTTGGCGAGAGAGTAGATCCGCAATGGTCACGAGGTGGGACCGTCTGCGTGGGGGTTGAGCACAGCTTGCCATGCAATTTCTGTCGTACCGACTTCCGGGCAAAATAAATTAGTGTCAAATTCCAAAGCAAGTGTACGGCGGTACCATCAATAGTGATGTGCTCACTCGGCATTCAAGTCACCAGATTTCGATTGGTGAGGTGGTGGGAGAGGGGGTGGAATGTAAAACCCGTGAAGTCAGTGGAGTACTGAATTGTTAGTCCTGTGGTCTGCGATGGAGGACGGAGAGGGGTTCTCAACCAGGTGTAGGCTAACACGGTGACGAAAGTTCAGAGACCAATATAAAACCAACACTTAACGATGGGGTTAAAAACTAGCACAAGGAAAGGCGCAACTGAACCGAATATTGGTGGAAAAGAGATTATTCTGATAAAGAGGGTGAGAGATGAATAAAGTGGTAGGGGGGGCTGTCAAAGAGGGAGAAAGGTTACGAACCCGTCGTCCATGGGGCTCAGAGACAAGCGGGCTTCTATCGAGGGGGCGATAAGGCGCATTCTAATATGTTAGTCCCAGAAGGGGTATAAAACTACACTTGACATATGTAAAGTCAAACAACATCCTGATTGTTTAGGGAGCTGATGGTGGTGAATAATAGTGGATATAATGGCACCAAAACATGAGATTGAGTGGAGAAACCTAAGATGTGATAAGATGTTATTTGTCTAGAAATGTTCCCCCATACATATATGCCATGGTTGCTTAGCACAGCGTGTGCGCAAACGGGCGGGCGCGACCCCAGGGGGCGCGAGACTGCCGACGGGGGGGCGTGGGGTTACAGGTCCCGCGCGCTTCCCGAAGGCACTTAAATTAATTGCCGGGGGCTGCAGGCCTCTGTAAACACTTACCGTGGCTCCGGCGGCTTCCCTCTGCGTCGCCATGGCAACGCGGCGTCAAAATGACGCGGCGAGGTCATGTGACGTCACGTTGCTATGGCAACGACACATTACGCCGGACGGCGGGTAGTTGGGGTTGAGTGGGGAGCGGGAGAGGACAGCCGGCAGGGGGCGGGGGGAAAAAAAGTTTTGCCATAGTAAGAAGTCAAATCAAACATCCTGATTTTTGGTATGACTGAGGTGGTGAATAAATAGAGGGGATATAGAATGGCAAGCAAAGAACATGAGATTGATGGAAAACTAATAATGTGATAAGATGTTATTGTCGAAAGGTTCCCCCATACATATATGCCATGGTTGCTTAGCACATATATCCACTATATAACCTTAGCTATACATCCAGCTGTTGAAACATAAAAGTGTATAACAGATATACATTAACTGACAGGAAAAAAACTATCATAGCTTCCAGATCATTGAAGCTTATTAAACAAACAAGTACAAAAAGATGTAAGCAACCAGTTAAAGGGAGGAGAGCAACATATCGAGGAAACATTTTGAAAGAATGACATCCTCAAAAAAGCGCCTTAATAGACGGGCATCTTGTTAAAAAATAATAAATAAAAAGAAAAGAAGAGACTTGTCTAAATTTGTCTTTAGACTTGCTAAAACTATTTCAAATCGGTGTTCCCCAAGTCTCTCCAATCCCCGTGTATATGATTAGAAACCCCCTCCCGGTTGGTTCCTTATAGCTAATATGTAAGTCTCAGATACATGGACAGGGTCCGATTTCTCACCCACAGCGACGGTCAGTGTTATAAATCTAGGACATTTATTAATTGCAATACAAAATTTGTTGTTTACCTCCTGACCTGCCGCTGTGGAAAACAATACATTGGGCGAGAAAATTCGAACCCTTAAGGTTAGAAATATGGAACATGTGCGCCTAATTGAAAGAGGTGATCTCTTTGCACCCGTATCTAACCACTTCTCATGTTGTGATCAGGGAGGCTGTGCAGGTGTTTCCTTATGGGAATTGAACAAGTCTCTTGTTCCATCAGAGGTGGTGACAAATTGAATGCGCTGAATCGACGAGAACTCTTTGGATATTTACTAATCAAAACAACGGTTCCTTCTGGCTCGAACACCGATTGGGATCTGGGTATGTTTCTGGATAACTAGACCACCCTTTATCTTTTGGGTAGGTTTTGGTCGAATGGATCATGATCCCATAGTGAACACCCTTTAATATGAGCCACCCATGGAGGTACTTATGCATGTGCACTGCACCTGTTCATTAAAATATCAATATAATTCTAGCATAACCTGATGAATAGAATGTTTAACGCAATTGAACACGTTCTCAATTGGCTATGATCATTATTTGATTTGGAGGTTTTGAGTCGGTCTTATGTAATCATTACTATAATACAACTGATTTATGATTGCATGGTAATATTATGCTTGATTATGCCTACTTTCAGTCCTTCTCTTTATATATTTTTTTTAACAAGAGGCCCTTCTATTAAGGCGCCTTGGTGATGTCATTCTTTCAAAATGTTTCCTCGATATGTTGCTCTCCTCCCTCTAACTGGTTGTTCTTACATCTTTTTGTACTTGTTTGTTTAATAGCTTCAATGATCTTGGAATATGATAGAGTATTTTCCTGTCAATTTTATGTATATCTGTATACACTTTGTTATGTTTCAGCAGCTGGATGTACTAGCAAGGTTATATAGTGGATATATGTGCTAAGCAACCATGGGCATATATGATGGGGAACCTTTCTAGACAATAACATCTTATCACATATATTAGGTTTCTCCACTCAATCTCATGTTCTTTGCTTGCCATTCTAATCCACTCTATTTATCACCACCACCAGCTCCCTAAACAAATCAGGATGTTGATTGACTTTACATATGCAAGTGATAGTTTTAAACCTCTCGGTCGATTAACATCATTTAGAGAAGATAAACAGCGGGGTTCTACAAATATGTTTTTTCTGTGTTAATATATATTTTAAGTTAGGTTTTAATATTATGTGTTTGTATCACAGCACACTATGTGTTTCACCCTCGTGCTGCGCCAATCCGCGCTGGCTTTTCATTCTCCCACCCCGCAGTTTGGGGTATTCTGTGAGCCTCTGACGCAACGGTTGGTATTGTGCAAGCGCACTCCGCCGATGGTCGGAGCTCACTGTGTCACTCCCACTGCGGGGAGGGACTAGTGTCTTGCAGAGCGCAGTTGCGCGCGCACTAGAGCCCCAGTGAGGTAACAGTCAGGGCCATTGGATGACGCACTCTCGCCACGCCCCACGCCTCCTTGACATGGGGACTCTCCCTCAGCTGGTCACTGCACCAGCGCGTACTACTGGGGGTTGCCAGACCACGCATGCTCCGGATTGGTAGTTGGGGGCGGAGTTAGTCACTGTCGTCTGTGTGTCTGAATATACTGATTAGGTGTATACACATCAGAAGACCATTAGCAAATAAGTGGGTGGATCGCATTTGAGCTGTGAGTATTGGCTGTTGTGTCAGTTTGTGTCTATATAATATTAATGTTAATAAAGTTGTGATATTATAACATTGAGAAAGCGCTCTGTGACGCGTGAAACGTTGGTAGGGTCTCCATTGCCCTTTTTTTCCATGACCAATAAATAATCTTTTTATGGATAACGCACCCACTCCTTTCTACTTTTTTGATACCTACAGTATTGCTCTTCCAGTTTTCTCCTTCTCTACAAAAGAGATATTTTGTAAAAAGTCCCTGTTTTGGATTGCAAAAAAAAAATATTGTAACAAATGTTACTATAAATTTTAAGTTAAAACCAGAGACATAACATAAAACACAGACAAAGCTCAGTTTTTAGCACTATCTAGTGAGACTCATACACGTACAGTGCCTAAATATATATGGATAATATCTATAAGTAAATGTGCTTTTAGTTTGACATTTTTGGCCAAAATTGTTGTAAGCCCCTGAGCCAACGCCAAGGCAGACCACATATCAGGTCCCTAACGCTAATATAAATTCTTAATAACCTGTTTAATAACGAAGATGATTTTAGTAAATCTGTCAATATTAGCTGCAAAGTCTGTCTGACTGAACTTTATTACCTGTACATTACCAGAAAGCACTCTGTATTAGAGATGTCACAGCCAAACTGCAAGCAGGCAAGTTCCCCTGAGTGGAAGATCTATGGAGTGAGCCCATAACCATTTAAATGTGGGAGGGGGTGAGCTTAAATTAAGTAGGAGGTTGCCAACCTCCAATCAGCCATGACTAGCGGGACAGAATTGTAAAACATACTGGACACCTAACAAGCTCCTATTAACCCCCAAAACCCAAACATAATTAAGCAATAGTATCAGAGGAGTGCTACTGAGCATGGCAATATGCATTAAAACCAGAGACATACATAAAACACAGACAAAGCTCAGTTTTTAGCACATCTAGTGAGACCTCATACACGGTACAGTGCCTAAATATATATATATGGGGGTTTAATAGGAGCTTGTTAGGTGTCCAGTATGTTATAAAATTTTAAGGCAGGGTTTTCTCCACCGATAGGTGTGGGAAAATAAGTTTTCTATATAGCTTAGCTTAATTTTCTAGGAAATCAGAGTAAAGAGTAATATCAGCACATACATCCAATCCACATATTGGTATGAAATGCACCCACTGCCCTCTTTCAGGAGGGGGAAGGGATCTACTGTATGACAAAGACAGGGAAAATCTAACATTATCTTTGCATATGAGCTAGTTATACTTCAGAAAAAATTCATGCAGCCACCTCCGGGGGGAAAACCTAGTAGTACGTTGCAGATATTCTGATCTGCATGATAATCCTGCAAAACATTCTTTTTTAATGTCAATTATAAAAAAAATTTGTTCACTTTAAGAGAAGAAATGTATAGAAAATATACATTGACCTTTAGCAAGTACTTAGCTGTGCACTAGCTAAAGTAGCAATAGAACCAGCCTCCTTCTCTCAGGGGACTCTCCTTCTATAAGGCTTTACTGTATTGTACAAAAAGCTATTTTTGGGGGCTGGGTGGGTGTACAGCAAATGTAACAGAACTGAGTCTGCTAAAAAAAGCACTTGGCACTGAAGGGGTTAAAATCATCTAACACAAGAGTTGGGGTAAATCTGTGCTCTATACAGTACCTATTTGTAATACTAAAGAGTCCCAGGAAATGGGTTTATGAGATCATCATGCTCCATCCTGCCTGAGACTCTTCCACCAAAATCAGGCTGGAGAGGACACGGTCTACAATGCATTTCTGGCCCCTAAAGTCCTGAAAATGAATTGTATCCAGACCGCGGTGCTGTCTTTTACACCCCGGGTTGGTAATGGTTAGAGTTTTAGACGTGGTGTGGGAGTAAATTACTTACTGTGTAACTTTACATCCCTTTCTTAATGTATAGCACATATATATATATTCCAGCTCTATCCTGCCCACGTTACTAATGCATGCATTGAGCTTGTATTTAAAAATAAGTTATTTTTTTCTGGAATTAGTAAAAATCTTGGGACACAAAATTAACCATTTTACTTCAAACTGCGCTAATAGCCCCTTAAGCAGTGAATATATTAAACTCACAGCTTTTAGCCTGGGCACCTGATGCGTAGCCCACTCTCTGCCAATAATGTGTTTGCAAAGCTAACATTTTGAGCAACTTCTTTAATGTATAAAGAGATCTTATTTAGTGAACATTTCAAAGTTCACTTAATACCAAATCAGATAACCAATACATCTGTGGTTACTATCTCCAAAATCTGATATTCCTTATTTTATAGTGATTTGCTTTTGTTACCTTTCCCACTCAGCTATCACAGGATGATATTTACCTTCCATGACACAGTTCCTCATTGAATGGTGCTGTTTGTCTCGTGTGAGTGCTGTCTTTAGACCTTACTGGCAGCCCTGTATAGAGGATAGCCTTGGACTGCTGATTTGGGAGGGGAATCCATGCAGGGATGTCTTATATGAGCTGCCACTGACATCACAGGACCACAGCAGGGGAGGAGTCTCTTGTCAAAGCATTGTCTGGTATCAGCAGCACTGCTTTTACTGGAGGGCACTGCACTAATTACACCTGCTTATATTCACATTGCAGATTTGTTATTGGTGCTGCATATAGTTGCTTGTACATTTAAAAAACTCCTTATGCTTCAAACACATCCAAAAAAAGCAGGGGTGCTCAACTCCAGTCCTCAACCCCCACCCCCAATGGTCAGGTTCTCAGGATATCCCAGCTTCAGCATAGGTGGCTCAATCATTCCATGAGTTAGCACAGGTTGCTCAATCAGAGGCTCTGTCTTTGACTGAGCCTTTCATTGCACCACCTGTGCTGAAGCATGGATATCCTGCAAACCTGACCTGTTGGTGGGGAGGAGTTGAGCGCCCCTGCAATAAAGTAAACAGTGACTTTGAAACATTTTAAGCATATTGAAGAATTGTAGAATGTTTGTCTTATTTTACATATCGCTTCATTTGTTTCTCTTTTTCTATTGTTTACTGCTCAAATGGTTAAAGGAAAATGTTATGGTAAAAACTGACAACTGTTAAAATTTAAAGAAATCTTCCGTATTCACACATTTACACAGAACACCCCTTGTAAGCTCAAAACCAAAGCCCACCACACCATATATTGTATTGTATGTCTTTATTTATATAGCGCCGTTAATGTACATAGCGCTTCACAGCAGTAATACACGTGGTAATCCAATAAATAACAGATAATATAAATAACAGATCATGGGAATAAGTGCTTTAGACATTAAGGAGGAGGAGTCCCTGCTCCGAGGAGCTTACAGTCTAATTGGTAGGTAGGGAGAACGTACAGAGACAGTACGAGGGAGTTCTGGTAAGTGCGTCTGCAGGGGGCCAAGCTTTATGTATCATGTGTTCAGAATATCCACAGTGCTATTCATATGCTTCTTTAAGCAAGTGTGTCTTAAGGTGGGTCTTAAAGGTGGATAGAGAGGGTGCAAGTCGGGTACTGAGGGGAAGGGCATTCCAGAGGTGAGGGGCAGTCAATGAAAAAGGTTTAAGGCGGGAGAGGGCTTTAGATAAAAAGGGGGTAGAAAGAAGACATCCTTGAGAAGAACGCAAGAGTCTGGATGGTGCATAACGAGAAATTAGGGCTGAGATGTAAGGAGGGGCAGAAGAGTGTAAAGCTTTAAAAGTGAGGAGAAGAATGGAGTGTGAGATGCGGGATTTGATCGGAAGCCAGGAGAGGGATTTCATGAGGGGAGATGCTGAGACAGATCTAGGAAAGATCTAGATGAATATAGATGAAAAAAAGGAGTGCTGTTGGGCCCATGTATACAGCAAAGGGACACATTGATGTGGGTTGCAAGCTCACAATGCTTTGGCCAAAGAATTTAATTAAGTAACCCGCACTTATGGGAAGAGGTACAGATAAGTATTTAACTAAATGATTTGCCATGTTGTATGTAGCATTGGGGATTTTATGTCTTTTGTGGTATACATTGTCAAAAACCCAATAGCACTCCTTTTTGGCACAGATACATATCGTGAGGTGGGTCTGGGTTTGAGATTACAAGGGTTGCGTGTGTTTTTAGATTTCAATTGGTAAACAGTTGTTTGGGGGTCTGTGACCCATCCAGCCTGGTTCTAAGCTCACCCTGTCCACTTTTAAATAACAAGTCCTCCTGAGAGGCAGCTGTGAATGACCAGTCTATTAAGACTTCTTCCTCCATTAGAGGTAAAGAACACTTTCAGAGATAATGATAGGACTTGCAAAATAGAGGGCACACATTGACATGGTTTGGAAGCTTAAAATGCTTTGGACAAATAATGTAACAAAGTGACCCTCACTTCTGGGAAGAGATACAGATAAGTATATAACTATATGATGTCATGCTGAATGTAGCATTGGAATGTTCTGTCTTTTGTTCTATTCACACATTAAAATACTCAAGTTAACTGGAAGTAATGTGTAAGGGAAAAATAACCCTCAACTGAATAGTAGATTATTGTTTATTTTGTAGGCAGATTTAAATCCATTTTTGGGAAATTTCAAAAACTGCTCCTGCTGTGAAGAGATGCAGTAACTCATGCCCCATTAACTCCATGCTAGTGTGGATAAACTATTCACATCAAGGATGTCGGTTGGGTTTCTTGGTTTCTTTATCAAACAGTCAGTCCAACTGCAGCCAGGGCATTTATATATTTGGAATATAGTTTATCATGTGTAGTAAACTACTGTAGCTGTGTGACTTGCTACAAGAGTCAGAGGAGTACAATGACAAAGAGAATGTGAAGTCAGAGCACCCGAGAAGCACGAGGTGAGACTTTCAGCACTGGCTGTGTGTGGACAGCACAATCTAACACTTCTTACTACTGTTTATAATTGGAAGCATCAGCCTATGAATCCATCAGAGCTCAATCCACAGCCAATGCATTTTCCTCCATCATTGTGTCTCAGCATCTTCCCTCCCAGGGCTATTTCTATCTCCCTAGTTTCTTCATCCAAGAGCGCCCCAGGCCCTGTTGAACACGTGACCTCAGCATCCCCATCCATGGAGGATGGCCTTGCAGGTACCACCGTTGTAAATGGCTTTCTCTCTGTGTGTTTTTTCCCCCTTCTTTAAAGCAAACAGGGAAGACAAACTGTTTTAAACACACCTGCCATATGGTAAAGTGCTTTTGATTAAATCATAAATCCAGTCTATGTTCTGTTTTATTACATTTTTTCCCCTGCATTGAACAAATAGAGGGTTAGGGAGCCTGGGGGCCCAGTGTGCTGTGTCTTTGTGAAAATAAAGGCAGAGAGTCTTTCCCAGATGTCCCACCGTCTGGTCTGCAGATAAAATATGTTGTAAACGTTTCAAACAAAATATTTGAAGAGCAAATATTAGCAAATGAAAATCCATACAAGCCAGCTCCCATGGCCTGTTAAATGACTAATTGGCCATCATTAGCAAAGCTCTCACAGATCTGAACCCTTCACAAAGAATAGGCACTATTTTAAAATACCATATGTTCCAAATTATACATTAACTACGTCCAAACCACAGCCTGCTTCCCACTACAGTCTTTAATACCAGGGTCAGGAGTGTTTTATTAAAGGGATAACAGCTCTAATAGTGGGACATTCAGCAGGGCCTCCCAATAAAGATAACAGTGCAGAATTCTAGTGGCTGTGTCTGGACTTGGAGAACATGCTATTGTTGCAGCTTATGTTACCTTTTACTGGAGTAACAATGAAGCCCTTTAGAATTATGCTTATCAGGAGTCCTGGATACCTCCAAAAGGCCTTTGTAAAGGTGCACAGCATCAGAGGAATCCACGTCTGTAGGCGAGACTTTTGAAGGCCAGGGAACATGTGGGTTACAGCATACATGGACAATTGCCATGTTGCTGCAATAAAGACTCCCCAAACCGTTGCCGATGGGATGACTAGTGGAAACCCAGACACTGAATATAGTGGGTCTGAAATGCAATACCGTGGGTCTACTTAAGAGATGCATACACGTTGCCTTTAAGAGGGAGCATTGGGTGCACTTGTGGAGTTTCCATGCGTAATTCACAGAGGGGAGGGGAGGTCCTTGGATGACAGCAATGCCGGTATCCTTATCCCTTCCATTTAGACTTTGGGGATGGATTTCCAAGTCCTGCATGCATACCCTGACTCACACTCACAGTAGCAGAGCTGACCCGTTCCCTCTCTGGTCAGTGCTACAAAGTACTTCAGTATTCTCATTGAGGCATTTGGGGCTTTCCAGAGACGAGTAAAACGCACAGCTGATGCAATGGGAGGAAAAACCTTCCCATCTGTATCTCAGAAGCTTTCTCTGATATTAAAGCCTAATATTTCCAACTCACAACTCTTCAAGCTATTGGACAATCAAGTCTGGCATCCTACCTACATTTTCCTCTCAATGTATCCGGCTCCTGTGATGTAGACAGTGGTTTTGGATAACAGAGGCACTCCGGGAGGAAAATAATACACCAGACGCAGTGATCATGTGCAGGGGTTTAACGTTATCTACAAAGCAGGTTTAGAACCCCAAGAATACAAAACAAGCTTCAAACAAGGTTATCCAATGAGAACTCAGAAATACATGTATTTCCCTGTGTTAGAAAAGGTGTAGGTGGTAAGGGGGTTTCTGGGTTAGGAGGGGAGCTAAGCGCAATTAAACACCTTTCAGCATTGCATTTGGTAACTTTATTGGTGTCATTTCTCAAATCCTCAGGCTGTGGTCTACTGATTTGTTACTGAAGGATCAATTCATTGTAATTAATCCCCAATCTCTGGACTGTATGTGACTCTCACACTATCCAACTGATGTATTCAACCCTCTGTGAGACTCTGGTCAGGGTCCCAGTTATCGGACCAGCTCCTCTGCCTGAGGTGTGAAACTCTGTGACAGAGACCAGGACAAAGAAATCAGCTCCACACACCAACACAAGGAAACATTGTAGCACAAAAGCAAAATGTAACTGCAAAGAAACCTAGTTGTTTCAGCCTAACAGCCGCTGGGGTTTTATTTGCACGTTAATTACAATGATTAAGAGGTGCAGGGATATTACATAGAGGGGTCTGGTCGTGTCACATTCTGGTTATATCCACAGTACATATAACCCAAGGGGTGGCCAACTCCAGTCCTCAAGGGCCACCAACAGGTCAGGTTTTAAGGATATCCCTGCTTCAGCACAGCTGGCTCAATCATGGGCTCATTCATTTGAGCCACTGATTGAGCCACCTGTGCTGAAGCAGCGATAGCCTTATAACCTGACATGTTGGTGGCCCTTGAGGACTGGAGTTGGCCACCGTATAGGGGGTTATACTATGTATCAAAGTCTCCCAGCAGCAAAACTGGATAAAGAAAAGTGCCGCAGATTTATCAGATAAAGGTCCCAAGCACAATGGTTTGGGGTTTTTTTTTGCTGGGATAAATATTGTGAGTTTTTTTTTTTTACTAAATTTTTGACCCCGTTTTGCAGCGAGGAAATTCTGATACATTCTGACCCCGCCTTGGGGTCTATGCATCAAGGCAAATGCGGTGCAATTTTGGGCAATATAAAAGCTCAATTTAAAGAAAATAATTATATTGTCTTCTATTTGTCTGTGATTCCTCTGGTGCAGATTTTTTGGACCCATGTACTGAAGAACTAAGTGTCAAAAACTAATTTTTGGCCCAAAATTTGTGCACAGAAATATAAATTTTAATTGTGATTGTTTACGCCTATTTACTAACCTTAAATTTCTCTATCTGTGCCAGCGCCAACACTTTTTTGGGGGGTGGGAGGGGGGGGCTATTATAATTAATATTACACGAACCATTTCTATTTACTAACACTACTTGTAAATAAATAAAAAATACACCATCGTTCTGATTACTTTAAATTTCATCAATCAGGCATTTAACATTGCGCAATGCGTCAAAATTAATTTCAAACAACGAACAACATCATAAGTCTGAAGCCTTCATACTTTTGATGCACAATTTATGCCGGTTTGTTCTACTTTTATTGCACACAATAAAAATACCAATATGATATTAGTACATAAGCCCCTCGTGCCCACGTATTGCTTCCCTTTTGCCAGTGTTTACATAACTTGATATGTCGTTCATTTGATATTGAACCTATAGGGGCCTATGCACTATGTTTGAATGTTTAACACATTTTGTGTGTCACAATTTCAATGCTAAAAGTAATACAAACCTTCCAAAAATCTGCGTTGTATGTTGAATACCTGATTAATACATGTAAAGGAAAACAGATTTATGTGTATTTTTGTATTTATAACTAGTAGTTTCAAACAGAATTTATGAGTGTAATATTATTTATAATTTCCATACTGGAAAATAATACCTTTTGTACACCAACTGTATATAATGAAATATTTGTGCTGGATCAAATACATTTGTGGTTACATAGTTACATAATAGATGAGGTCGAAAAAAGACGTAGGTCCATCAAGTTCAACCTATGCTAAATTTAGACAACAGATACTTTATCCTATATCTATACTTATTTATTGATCCAGAGGAAGGCAAACAAAAAACCCCAGTGACATATCATTAATGATATCTCATAAGGGGAAAAATAAATTCCTTCCTGACTCCAAGAATTGGCAATCAGATTACTCCCTGGATCCACCTCCTTCCCAGTTCAAAACTGGTTGATACATACAGTAGTAACTTAATTCCAAACTTTTTAGTGTTTCCGCTGTTGTATTTGGCGGAGCATCGTGACTCACTTTGAATAGATTTTGTGATTTTTTAGTACATAGGGGGCCTACCATTTCTACGTGTACGCCAAGCGCACTCCACTTGTGTGTGCCGAAACAAAAGAAAATCTTTGTTTTTATGCCGGTGGCGCAGATGGAGAAATGCAAGCTTAGTACGCGGGCAAACGCAAGCGCAATTAAAATGGAGACAAAGAAAGTGAAACTTTCCAATATGAATTCACGAAACTTGACGCGTTTGTTTGACCAAACATCGATTCCAGTTCACAGAACATTCAAGGCATAAAATGTTCCCAGAAATCACATATTTTCACCTTCAATTTGATTAAAATGGCCCCAGATTGATGAATTCCATTCTGTGCCATTCATGTAACTTTGTCAATCTGGTGCAGTTTCCCCCCCCCCCCCCCCCCCCTAATTTTGCAGGTTGGAGACTTTTGGGTGGTTATTTAGCAAAATCTCTGTTCCCCAAAACCCAGCCAAGCCTGGTGAGAAAACACTGTAACAGGTTTGGTAGGCTGGTAATGGGAATATCCCTCCAGTCCTGCAGATAAGGCCTGGGGAAGTAAGTTAGCCCTTACACAGGGATAGGAGTTTGTTATTTTGTTGTTTTTGTATGTTTTGCCTGGAAAAAGGAACAGCCTCAATAAAGCCAAGATATCATTTCACCCTATAACAGTCTCCATTTGCATACCTCTGCACACAACTCATACAATGTCACTTTTATTAAGCAGAATAACACAGTGGTGTAAATCTATGTTTACTAAAGACACAGAGGAGGTATATTGCCTTCGCAAGAGGTCTTTTGAAAGCCTTTGGGTCATTTGCAGATGCCGAACCCTAGCTGCCTTGTCTCCCGATCAGCCGAGTGGGATACAAACGCTGTCAGAGAGCCGCTTGTACACTACGGGTTCTCCTCCTCGCTAGTCCAGCCGTTCCGGGAAAACAAAATGGCCAACAACACTGGATAGGGTACCCTCAGTAGTTAACAAATCCTACGTGTTTCACCAAGTGAATGGCTTCCTCAGGGATTTGTGAATTGTTTCCCATGTTCATTCTTTATACCCCACTTGGCAGAGTTACTAGCCAATCAGAAGGCTCATCATCATCATAATGTTTGTATGTTTATCTTTATTTATATAGCACCCACAGTGTTCTTAGCACTTTACAAAGAGACAACACAGCACAGGGAATTATTATACAATAGGTGCAGCAAAGTCACACAATAGGAAAGGAAATCCCTGCCCCGAAGAGCTTACAATCTAAGTGGTATGATGGGAGAGTTAAGGAGACAGCAGGTGAGGGAATAAGTGGAGGAGGTGGCAGTGCTGACCGCAGTGGTTGGTAGGAGTGACTGTGATTGTGGGACAGTAGTCATTAGTCTGGGCTATTGGGATGCTTCATTTACAGAAAGAAGGGTGTTTTAAGGTCTTGAAGATGGGGAGAGAAGGAGCTTGGTGTATTCTGAGGGTGAGGGTGTTCCACAGATAAGGGGCAGTGAGGGAAAAGGTTTAAGGTGAGAGAGCAGTAGAGGTGAAAGGGGTGGAAAGGAGACCGTTATGGGTAGAGTGCAGGAGATGAGCAGGGGCATAGCGAGAGATCAAAGCTGATAATCAGCAATATACATAAGACATGGTGCATTAGATGGAGTTTACTAACTATACATTGCACAGTAAAATAGCACAATTTATACATTTATACATAACAAAATACTTAGTATGCACAATTAAATTATTACTGCTGACAATCTAAAAATAGCATATATTACCAGCACTATGGGATATAAAAATATCTAAACACAGAAATACTATATTTAATGAATATACTTAACCCCCCTGAATGCTGTAGTAACATTAACACTTACATTGAACTGAAAAACAGAGAGAGATAAAAAGCTCACACAAAGTATCCATATTAAAATATAACATAAAAGAATAAATTGACATCTAGCTAATAAAATAATTCAAATGAATATCAACATTGTGTCTAGAAGGAACACAGGTGTCCAATTTAAATATCCAATATGTTTCCTTTTGGGATAGCTTCTGGACCCTATTTCCCCCTCTCCAATGAGGAGAAACCCAGTCTATTTTCTAAAGGTTAACCCCTTACGGTCAGACTCAATTAGGTTTTGGAGATCCAGGGAAACCAAGTGTGTCTCTAAGACTATTAAAAGGTTCCTAACATGTTCCAATATTCTAATTCTAATTATAGTTTTACCCACATATTGGAGCTTGCATGGGCATTCCAAAAGGTGGACTACATCATTGGTTTTGGAGTAGATAAAGGAGGAGAGATTATAAATTAGGCCATATTTTCTAGAGTTAAAACAATTAACCTTATGAGTGCCAAACTTACAATCTTTACATCTGACAGCTATAAAAAAAAAACCTTTAGGCTTTTCAGATAACCAGTTCATAGAATTTTGTCCTATCGTTTTTTCTTTCAGGGCACTAGAAGCCAATCTATGTTTCAGACTGGGCGCTATTGTATGAATTACTTGGGGGTGGTTAGGTAAGTGACTCCCTAATATCAGATGTTGTTTTAGGATATTCCTATGTTCCTGTAATATATTCTTAATTTTTAAAGACTCTTTATTGTATTATGTAATAAACAGGATGAATTCTTTATCTGTCCCATTCCGTATAATCAATGTTTTATGTATAGGTTTAAAAAGCTAAAATGTCCTTTCTATCTAAAATGTTGTTCCTATTAAAAGATTCTTTTAGCAGACTAGTCTATCTTTTTTTTTCCTTAAATATTTTTTCAGAAGTGCAGTTTTTTTTGAGCCTTCTAAATTGGCCATAAGGGATATTGTCAGGTCATTTTTTATGGTGACAAAAAAATTTTGTGAACATAATTATTACTGTCCACAGGTTTGGATTTTGTTTTGCTGTATTGCATGAATCAAGTGCAAAAACTAGATTTTCTGACTTACTATAAATGGTGGTAAAGGCAAGGTTACGGTCATTCTGATTCATATATTCCACAAAATGTAATAGAGTGCTTCCCTCACCTTGCCATATAAAAGTGACATCGTCAATAGAGCGTCACCAGAGTTAGGTTTGAAATGAGTGCGCTTAAAACACGACTTATAACCTGAAATATTCGGGGCTACTAATCTAGTCAAACTGATTTCGAAACAATTTTTAAGGAAATATCTTTTAAGGGTAATTTTCCTAAAAAATGTATTGGAATCAATAAAAATGTTAATGGAATTACGTCCTAATGTAAGAGCACAATTGAGACCTTTAGTAAGTACTTTAATCTGTTCAGTAGATAATTCATCATCGTTGATATTAAAAATGCTCGTGGGTTGTGTTGTCTTATTCTCCTAGTTGTTATGAGGCCTTCCTCCTCTGGTTCCTCGTCTTGCCTGTGCATTTGACCTACCTACTGACCCCCTGCCTCTGGCATCAGGACATCGACATGTCACATGATGGCACGATGTCATGCAATGCATCACCATGTGGTGCCGCGTCACCATGACAACGCAGCGTCAGATGACTGGGCTGCTATCTGGCCGTGCTCTCTCCCCTGGCAGTTTCTTTGCTATGGGGAAGAGCGAGGGGGCTCTGTAACCGCGATGCATAGCGCAGCGCCAGCCCATGGACAAGCTGGACATTTGCCCAGTGTCACGATGGGCCAACCCGTCCCTGTGTGGAGCCATCTGTTCTCCTCCTTGTCTAATTCCCTTCTATTGTGTACTATATACTCACTTAGTGTGAATAGTATTAGTCACAGTGTGTCTGACCTACCCTATATAACAGAGCAGCACTATGTTCTGGTTTATTTCCTCTATTTTATAAACTTGGGAGTCACTGCGCGCCTCAATATCCATCCAAAGAATTACCCTCAAAAACAGAAGAAGAAATCCGTGATTTGAGAGCTGCAGACTTCGCAAGAACTTCTCAGTAACATTTATTATTGCATCACCATGTCGCCAACGTCACTTATTTTGTTGTTTATTACAGTGCCACTTTAGAGCACATTGAATTTTCGCTTTCAAACAGCATATATTCTTAAATCAGGTAAAAATACTGTACTGTACTGTGCTATACTGTACTGTATTGTACTGTGCTATACTGTACTGCACACAGAGCCTAAGAGAGAGGGGGGGGGGGGGATAGCAGGGCCATTTGGCCCGGGCCCCGAGGGATAGAGTAGAAGATAGAGAAAGATAGAGAAGATAGAGATAGAGTTAGAGAGATAGAGTTAGAGAGATAGAGCTGATCGCTTATCGGTTACCGCTCAAAATGTTAATTTTATTGTCAAATCGGTGGAGTTTTATTGTATTTTTGAACAACGGAAAGTGAGAATAGCGACAGATATTCTCCTATTACTTACCCATCATACTATGTATAGTGGGTAAGTATTGTAATCGTGACAAAATTCAACTTCAGGTTTTTGATGGATCTTCAAGTGTCAGACCCCAGGGTTTAGAAATTCTAGAGTTTAACAAAAAAATTCAAACTTGATTTCAATTTCTGTGTTGGGCAAGCATATGATAATGACGCTAACATGGCAGGACAGTATAATGAATTCATTTATTTATAAAATGTTTTACCAGGGAGTAATACATTGAGAGTTACCTCTTGTTTTCCCATATGTTCTGGGCACAGAGTTATGATGACAAATACATGGTTACAAATACTTTGTTACATTAAGTGAGCAGGGTTATACATTATATATAAATACATTGCATGCACAGTAAGAGATAATATATATTATAGACTTATATAACAATTACAGACCAGATTAAAATGTGAGACAGCTTTAGTTTTGAAAGAACTTAGACTGGTGGCGGCTGTGAGAGTCTCCGGTAGACTGTTCCAGTTTTGGGGTGCACGGTAAGAGAAGGAGGAGCGGTCGGATACTTTGTTGAACCATGAACAGTCCCTTGGACTTTAGTAGCAGTCCAAAGAGATGGGAGATTTGAAAGAAACATGTAACTGTTTAACATCATGCCATATCGAAAACAAGATGGTTTGCACGCATCGATGCAGTTAAACCAGTTGCGAAACATTTATCCGCTATTCGGGCTGCTGTAGATGCGGAGGAATTTCTAAACAATCAGCCACACAACCACAGCCACATACTGAATTACAGTATATTCATCAATATGTGGATACATTCGAATGCATGCTTTAATCAACGATATGGATTGAACTTTTAACCTTATTGCAACAAACACATTTCTTAATTGAAGCTGGCAACGCCACTCTGGATGTCGAGATGAAAAACATAGACAACCTTATTTCAAAAATTCGACAAGTCCGTGGGGAATGGGGTCAAATACCGTCAAAGGCTAAGGAAATTGCATGAAATTCTGACATTTCAATAGAGTTTCAACCTACCCACAGATCACTGGTTAATTTTTATGTCATTGGGTGTATAAACCAACGGGATAGGTAGGGTAGGAATACTCCTGATGAAGCCTTGATCTAATTGGGCGAAACGCGTTGAGTGGGAGGACCCCTTCACTTCAGAGCCAATAGCACTGTATCGAGCACACAGGAGACGCGGTGAGCCGCGCGCACACCACGGAAGCTGGATCGAGTGTGACATCATCGCCCCGGGGACGCAACTGAGCAGAGACAGCGGTTACCATCAGCTGGTGGACGCTTGACCTCCGAGGGCTGATCAACGGAGGTGGGGTGGTGAGCGACTAGGCGGTGGGGCTTATCCAAGTACACTCATTAGTGTGATGTGCCTGTTTAATACTGCACTCTTGTAAGTTCGCTTTTTATACGTTTAATATAAATATACATTTTTTACTTTATTGATCTGTGCTGTGGAGCCTTTAGCTGTTGTTTTTGACTGCTGAGGTCCATCCCTCTGGACCTTTCTGGGAGGTGATACAGCTTTACCCTGTTACACAGACTACAAACCTCCACAGCTTTTGCTACCGCTTGAAAACAACCTGCATTTCGGGAGTAGGCTGGATATAGAGCCAAGATACAAGTAATTGATTCAGCATTTCACTGCACTTGCACTTAGATGGTGTTTTTTTGTGTTGCTTTCTTCCTTTCTATGCATGCTCCCCCCGGATTGTGAGAATACATTCCTACGTTTTGGGACCAGTGGAAACAGACCCCACCGGAGGGTTTGGGCAGGAAGTTACAACCTTACCTTTGTATTTACACTTTTTATATATATTTTATATTATTTTTGTATTACTGTATTTCACAGAAACTATTATTCACTTTAAGAATAATGATCACATTTTGTTTTGATTGCGCCTCATTTAATCACCTTTATCTGTCAAAGGTTAAGGAAATTGTAAAAAATTCCGAAATTTCAATAGAGTTTCAAACACCCTGCAGAACCGCAGTCTGACACGAAAAATATAACAGTATTGAGTTATTTTTGTATTGTTGATTCGGTTATATCTGGATTGACGCGGCGTTTTGAATCTTTGCGTGAAATCTGCAACTTATTTGGAATCCTTTGGACTTTTGAGGATTTAACTGATGAACAAATAGAAGCCTCGGCACAAAAATCACAACGGAAATAGGCTAAGGAAATTTCACATGAAATATGCGATGAACTTGTTTTTATGAAGAAAATTTACAGAACAAACTTTAATTCAGAACTAGCGCCAACGAATTTGCTACTGAACATATTGGGAACTAATTTCATTGAGTTGTTTCCAATTTTCTCTGTAGCGCTTAGAATTTTGGGGAGTATATCCACGTCTGTTACTTCTGCGGAAAGAAGCTTTAGCGTTATGAAGAGAGTGAAGAATTTTAACAGAGCTACAATGTCTCAAGAAAGGCTAAATTAGCTATCACGTCTTTACATAAATGATGACGTTGCACGAACAATAGATAATTAAGACATTTGCAAAAAAATAAAGCTCGAAAAAAAAGCATTTTTAAAATAATTTTAATTTGTTTCAATTTTCAATTTGTGTAATGTTATACAGGTCGTCAAATGATATCTCAAATAATTGTTAAGTATGTTTAAATTGTGCCGTAGAAAAGAGAAAGTGGCCCCTGCTCAGCATGACAGTGGAGTGTACTGCAGGGGGGCAGTTAGGGATAATGTATGAGATATAAACGAAAAGAGATCCCACTGTTATTCACTCAACCGTCACTGTAAATTGAAGATTCGTAACTACAAATACTGGTAAGAGATGGAGTCCCTGTTAGGAAGTCCCCATCTCCACTAATTAGAAGTAATATTTAATTTAGCAGGTAGGCTATGGCAGCACTCTGGCAGTGTAGGGGTTAACCCCATTGCACAGGGTCCTGCATGTGAGCAGTCTTTGGCTGCGCTCAGGGTGCCGGCGTCGCAACATGCGCGCGCACGATCGTGACTCTTACCTGTGTTCCTATGGTAGTATCTGAAGTAGTATAATTCTTTGTTATTCAATCCAGCGATTACCTTGCAGTGTAAGTATTAGGGGTCTCAGCTGCAAAAACACAGAGGGATCTATGTATCAAGACTAAAGTGCTGCAATTCTAGGGCAAAGCAATTGCTCCACGTGTATTGCAGAAAATAATCCTATTGGTTGGAGCTAATTCTTGGCCTTATTGTGTCCCAGATAGAGATGGGCGAATCTTTTTGCGAATTTGGACCCGCAGCGGATCGGTCGGTTCCTTTGGTCCGCAGATTCAGTAATCCATTGGCGGATTGTGAGGCATCCCTGGATTGGATTCTGGAAATGCGGGAAAATCCGGGAAATGGATTTGAGCGTCCAGGCTTGTGCTATGTTTGCGTTCATACATAGGTGCCGGAACGAAATGTATTAGAACAAGTTAATCGCATCTAGTCAGTTGAGATTATTTCCTTTTGCAAACAGTATGCGGTTTGTTTTCCTCGGTTCTGCTCCAGCTTTGCAGCCAGGAGACCTGGATCAACGGATGTCGCCAAAGTTTTACCGAACAACTCTCCCACCCGGACACGTTTCCAAGCTCATACCTGCTAAGAACGCAGCTCCACTGCCACCACGTTCCGTGGCATCAGAAAACTTACACTCAGTGCGTAAAGTGGCATAAAAGAGTCACGGTTCTGTGCTGGATTTTAATACAAAACCTAAATGTATTTATCACTGAGGAAAACCTATTCTGGTCGTAATTTACAAACATGTATACAATATTTATGCTTAGAAAGTAGAACAAGAGACGGGCGTACCAAAGAAAATCAACGTTTCCTTAACTGGAAAGTGTCACCGTTGGTCTGTCAATAATAAAAGTGCTGCTTCTTTAAAGTTTGTTACATGTTTGTTACAAAAATACTATTTATACATGTTGGACAATTACTTTGCACTTGTTCTGCCCCAATTTTGTAGCTGAGAGACCTTAGTAAATAACCGCCCCTTGTATCTCCCGGCACAATGGCCCGGACACATCAAGCAGCGGATAAATGGCGTATTTATTGCATTCCTTAAACATATTTAAGGCGTACGTTCATATTGCAAATATAAGTATTTAGTAATATTTGTACGATCTTAGAAACACGGTTCCCCCCCGAAAAAAGCCGAATAGGTGAAACGTACGTCGGGTACATCTGACGTCACTCCCACGTGACATCGGCTTCGGAGGGGTGTGTTGCGCATCATAGTGTTTAGGAAGACTGCATGCATGGACAGCACAGCGCTCTGACCATGGAGGGAGGGGGTGGGGGGGGGGGGGGCAGCATTCATGGTGGTTACATTAATGCCATATATACAATTGATCTATTTTGCAATCTAAGAGAGACAGTATTCAAGTATACTTTAAGACACAGCTCAATCATTATATGTTCGTAGACCAGCATTCTCAGCCAAGCTGCTAGTGATAGCTAGATCATAAGGCATATTTTCACCCACATGACAAAATAGCTACTTGCTGACTATTATATAGTTACTTAGTAACACACTAGATAAGGTTGATAAAAGACATGCGTCCTTCAAGTTCAACCTATGCTAATTTTAGACAACAGATACTTTATCCTATATCTATACTTACAGTATATTGATCCAGAGGAAGGCAAACACAAAACCCCCGTGACACATCATCCAATGATATCTCATAAAAGAAAAATAAATTCCTTCCTGTCTCCAAGAATTGGCAATCGGATGAATCCCTGGATCAGCATCCTTCCCATGTTTACTTATTTACTATATCCCTGAATACCTTCCCTTTCTAAAAAGATGTCAAACCTTTTTTTGAACAAATCTATTGTATCTGCCATCACAGTCTCCATGGGTAATGAATTCCACATTTTAACTGCCCTTACGGTAAAGAACCCTTTCCTTTGTTGCTGGTGAAATCTCCTTTCCTCCAAGCTTAAGGGATGGCCACGAGTCCTTAGTACTGCCCGTGGGATGAATAGTTCTTTTGAAAGCTCCTTGTACTATCCCCGAATATATTTGTATATAGTTATCATATCCCCTCTTAGACGCCTCTTTTCTAATGTAAATAAATCTAATTTAGCTAGCCTCTCCTCATAAATGAGATTGTCCACCCCCTTTATTAATTTGGTGACTCTTCTCAGCACTCTCTCTAGTTCCATGTCTTTCAAAGAAGTGGTGCCCAAAATTGTACTCCATATTCAAGGTGTGGTCTTACTAATGCTTTGTAAAGGGCCATAATTATGTTTACTTCCCTTCCATCCATTGCCTATTTAATGCAAGATTAGATTTTGTTTGCCTTTGCAGCTACTGCATGACTTTGGGCACTATTGCTAAGCCTGCTGTCTACAAGCACTCCTAAATCCTTCTCCATCAAGGACTCCCCCAATTTATCCCCATTTAATTTGTAAATCGCCTGTTTATTCTTGCATCCCAAATGTATAATCTGCCATTTACCTGCCCATGTTTCCAGTCTATCCAACTCTTTCTGGAGAGAAATTACATCTTGCTCTGATTCTACTACCTTACACAATTTAGTATCATCAGCAAAGATGGAGACTTTGCTCTCGATGCCAACCTCAAGGTCATTAATAAACAAGTTAAAAAGCAGGGGTCCCAGTACCGATCCCTGAGGTACTCCACTCACAACTTTAGCCCAACATGAAAAAGTTCCATTTATGACAACCCTCTGTTGTCTGTCCTTTAACCAGTTTTCAATCCAGGTGCAAATATTATTATTGAGTCCAATTTTATTTATTTTGTACACCAACCTCTTGTGTGAAACCGTATCAAAAGCCTTTGCAAAATCTAAGAAGACTACATCAACTGCATTACCCTGGTCTAAATTCCTACTTACCTCCTCAAAGAAACAAATAAGGTTAGTTTGGCATGATCTATCCTTCATAAAAGCATGCTGACTATTACTAATAATTTTGTTTGCCATTAGCTAGCTATTCCTGAATATTATCCCGTATTAAACCTTCAAGTAGTTTCCCTACTATTGAAGTCAGGTTTACAGATCTGTAATTCCCCAGTTGTGATCTAGCTCCCTTTTTAAATATAGGCACCACATGGCTTTATGCCAATCTTGTGGTACTGAGGCTGTGGAAATGGAGTCCTTGCATATTAAATGTAATGGTTTGGCTATTACTGAACTTAACTCCTTGAGCACTCTTGGATGTATGCCATCGGGGCCAGGTGCCTTATTTACTTTAATTTTATCAAGCCGCCTATGAACTTCTTCCTCAGTTAACCAATTGTTCATTAATATGGCGGTTGTGGCTTCCTCCTGCTGCACTACAATTGAAATTGATTCTTCCCTGGTAAACACAGAGGCAAAGAATTTGTTTAATACCTCTGCTTTTTCCTTATCTCCAATAATCTGCCTGCCCATCTCACACTGAAAGGGTCCTATATTTTCTTTTCTGATTTTTTGTTATTAAGGTATTTAAAGAGCATTTTAGTTTTGATCTTACTTTCTATTGCAATCCTTTTTTCATTATCCATTTTTGCTAATTTGATTGCCCTTTTGCAATTTTTTTTACATTCCTTATAATTCTGATACAATGTCTCTGTCCCTTCTGACTTAAAGAATCTAAACGCCTTCCTCTTCTTGTCCATTTCCTCCCCTACCTGTTTATTTAGCCACATTAGTTTTGACTTATTTATTTTATACTTATTACCCAAGGGTATACACTGATAAGTGTGCTTTTCTAACAATGTTTTAAAGACGGATCTTTATCTTCAACATTTTTCCCTGCAAAAGCATCATCCCAGTGTATTACTTGTAGATTAATCCTCTGTTTAATAAAATCTGCCTTTCTAAAGTTTCAGGTCTTTGTTGAACCCAAGTAATCTGTTTTTTGATCATTTATTTTAAATGAGACCATGTTATGATCACTGTTACCCAAATGTTCCAGGACTTGAATATTTCTTATTACTTCTACATTGTTTGATATTACCAAATCCAGTATTGCCCCTCTCCTGGTTGGTTACTCATATAATTGTCTATAAGTACCCTATAAAACCTGTTTCCTTTTGTTGTAATTATCCAGTCTATGTCTGGATAATAAAATCACCCATTATGCAAACATGACCCAGTTTTGATGCCTTCTCCATTTGCAAAAGTATTTTCGCTTCCTCAATCTCACAGATATTTGGTGGTTTATAGCATATTCCCACAAACATTTTCTTTATATGTAACGGGTATTCCACCCCACCCAATAGCATATATAGTGTGGGTTAGTAGAACATGCGGTGTTACCGGTGTGGTGCGTATACCTGCAGGCTCACAGGAGGTCTGAGCCTCCGCTAATGAGAGCCTGGGGTGAATCCTCTGGAACGTATCTTCTTTCAGCCCGCCTCCCCTATGTAGGATTCCTAGGGAAGTGTAGAATGACCCTAAACATAGGAACCCACTCAAACCACACACACAGTGATTATAAACTAATGACTTTTACTAACAAATAATATAACCTGCGTCCCTCTCACGAGGACACTAACAGTGACGTCTCGCAGGACGATTCCCCAACACTGTGATCCCACCCAGTGTCCCAAGAACCCCACCCAATGTCCCGTACTCCTACAGAGAGAGTCAATGGGTGACTGCGCAGTCACTAAGAACCTTGGTCTGTTGGTGCACATATGATGGTATAATACCTGCCGAGCACTCCGGTGTTTCGGGTCAGCAACTCTTCTCAAAGGATCAGTCGGGCGATGCCTCCTTCTGATCCTCCAACTGCACTCCTTGTACGTGGACCGCTAGAGCGGTCCACTCCGGAACAGTCTCTGTGGACCCCAACGTGGGTCCACCGCTTCACGGGAACAGCAATACTTCTCTGTGCCCTACCTATATAAGGACACGTGCTGCACTATAGGCCGTCCCTATAATACAGCAACCTTGGTGGCTTGGAATACTCCTATGGCCTAAAGGGTTAGGACCTGTCCCACTCCCCTACTACCCACGTCCCTTCAGCCCTCACTAACGCTAACAGCCAACGTGCTGCGCAACAAGGTGCCTCCTGTCAGACCTCACAAGCACTGCCCCTGTGACTCTGACAAGCAGCACTCTAATCTAGGGCCGCGTCCTCTCTAGGACCTCCCTAGCAATACCACCACTAATCTAGTGGGGAGTTGGGGCCTACCTGGAGTGTGGGTACCTATATGGGGCAGAAGCTCACTCGCTCCCCGCACCCTTCCTCCTACAGCTCCCTGACTCCAACTCTCTGTACCTTCCTTTTCCCAGCTCCCACTATGATTGGCAGGGTCCCTACCTGAGGGCTGCCCCTGGCAACACTCACCTTACTGGGAGCTGAGCTATCTCCGGCCTGGGGGTGCTGCCTAGTACAGGGAGTCCCCGACTCCTGTACCCTACCATCCTTCCTGTGGCTGCTCTGGTCTCTGACTGCTTCCTCTGACCTCCTCCTCTGACTGATCACGCACTCTCTGCCGCGAATGTATCCAATCTATCCAGGGCAGTCCCTGCATCCTATTGGCTCCTATGAGGCACCTGGTGCCTCCCTCTGCAGCCCTATGGGAATTGTAGTCCCGGGGCACCTATAACAACATTGGGGCCGCGTGCGCGCCCTCCCTCTGCCTACACTAAGCCCTAATGGCCGCCACCACCTCTCACTAACCATCCCCACTCTCGCGCGACTCTCCTGCGCCTTCCCTGCCCTCACGCAACTGTCCCCTGCCTCTCGCAGCCTCCCTGCGCATGCACGAGCTATCTGGGCCGCCGGGGACCTACTGCGCATGCGCGAACTGAAGCGCAATGGCGGCGCCCTATTCGCCCGGCTCCGGGAGCCCTGAGACGCGCGTGCGGTCTTGGCAACCGGCCGCACGCATCCCCGGCAACCCCCGAGCCGGGACCTGACCGCCCTCTCCCCTGCCATCGCCGGACGGAGCCGCCATTGGACGCGGCGGCCCCCGCGATCGGCAGTAAGGTGAGGGGGGTGCTGGAGTGCTGGGGAGACCTGGCTACACTCTCCCCCTGGTGGAAAATCCAACGTCCTCGCTTGGAGAACGCCATACCCTGGTACACAGTTATACAATAAAAAATGGCATGTCATAATTGGTACACTTATCAGGTCGACTTTACACCTCAGATTACATGGTACATCACACTCAATAATCGAGACCAGCTGAGACCATTTGTGGGGTGCCCCGAACTGAACATGTGGCCCGAACTGAACATGTGGGGGTACCTCACTTTTGCGTCCGTGAGCCTCCCCTAGAAAAATTTCTTGGAGAGCACACTCTGGAGTGACAGTTACTGGCTCTTCGCTACTTCCTCCCCCTGGTGGAAGGAGTAGCACAACGTCTTTTAAGCAGGCCTTTACCCGGTCATCCGCGGCTTGGATGCGGTAGACCAGGAGGCCAGGACCTTTCCCGCGGTCCACTACCTGGGGAATGGGGCGCTCCTTTTTGGGCTTGAAGGAGGCAGTTTTCCCTGAATCTCTCCCCACACAGTCTTTGTCCCCATATCTTTGCGAGGCTTCCACTGAGAAGCGAGCACTGAACAATGTCTCGGTTTCACTTGGCAGGGGGTAAAGAGTAGACATCTTACCACTGCGGTGAATCACGGTGGCCAACAGGTCCTCGGGGACGCTGTCAGTTCCCACCTTGGCGGTATCGGGACCTGTCCCCAATTCTTCTGGGACAGTCCACTCACTGACTCGAACTTCGGGAGCGTTGGATCCCAGTCCTGGGACCATTTGGGTCGAAGCGTACGGGCTCACACTCCGCTCAGGAACCGTAACTTTGGCCTTCTTCACGGCCACCTCCATCGGAGTCTGTGGGGAGCAAGGGGGTTCCTTACCACTCGGCTGGCTGACGATGGGCTTCTCTTCTTCCGGAAGGATCGGCGGTAGACACTGGTCCACTCTCTCCTCTGGACAGCTACCTTCTAATGAGGACACCTCCACCAGGACGCGATGCAGAGGGGAGCCATTCGCCCGGGCGACCAGACTTAAGGAGCCATCGTGCTCCGCGGTCACCTGGAGGCTCACCCCCGACACCCCTGGGGCAGTCGACTCACCCTTGTCATCTGTAGGTACTGGTCCCAAGCCTAGGACCGATGGTACCTCTGTAGTAGGTCGGAATAACCATTGTAGGGCACATGGGCCTACAGCAGGGTCCGCAACATCGGGATACACCTTTTCCAGTGTACACGGGCCCACAGCAGGCTCTGCATCCTCTGCATCACCGCTGGGGTGTTTCGCCGGTAGGCGCATCGCCACCGATGGGACTTTAACCTCTTCCCCGGAAGATATCATAATCGAATCCTCCGCAAGGTAGTCACCAGATTCTTCTGTAATACAGCCAGTGGTTGTTGGTACGAAGCTGGCGTGCTCCGGTACCTCCACTGCGGTCGTGCTCTTCTCCGCCAATGATTCACTTGGCTCCTTAGCTGGCTCTGTAGGCTGGGGTACAATAGGCATCAAGAAAATTGCACCGCAGCAATCACATTTAGGTTCCCACGCCAGTGCACCTCTATGACAGTCACAGGTGGGACTAAAGCACTGTACACCCGGTTCTCCGCCTACCTCAGTCGTCTTGAAGTCTAGCGGTAACTGGGACATGTCGGCTCCCCTGTCATAGGCTTCTTGCAAACAGGGGCACATTAGCATAAGGAGATCTATTCCTGGCGCTCGCCAGGGCACATACACATTTGGGTGTATCCCCTGACAGTCTATTTCATCCTCATCCTCAGAGATCAAAGAGTCTATTACTGCATCGACGTAGGGTTGCAGATCACAGTGCTTGCTCCCCCTGGTGGAATCTGAAGGAAGGGCACTTTCTACAAGGGAGTGGTTTTGGCTCTGCACTGAGTCACTCACATCACAGGGGAGGGGCTCCGAGTTTCGCACCAAACCCGGAGAGATTGTTGCAACATCTTGCTGTGCAGGTTGGCAGTCAGCAGCACGTGCGCTCTCCTGATTTGGCGGGAGACGCCATTTTGCTTGGTCTGCGTAGACTAGGGGGTACCCTTCTGAGGGGCCCCCGGGCATGAACAGTGCGGACGGTGCCTCTGCCAGGCATATATCCGCAGTGTGGGTTACTACAAAAAGTATGGTTTTCCATGTGGACGTGGGATCTTGTTCTTCATCTAAGAAACATGAGTACGGCCACCCAGGAATTTTACACATATACTCCCGGACCTCGATTGCGGGTATAATTACGGGAATGCCTCCTACCGCCACTACCTGGCCAGGTTCTAGATATTGCCTCAAAGCCCAGGCAAGTACCTCGTGTCCGGACTTTACAAACATGGTGACAAAAATAGGGACGGGACAATTTGGAAAAAAATGGAACAGGGCACCCCAGGTGGTATCTCAGCAGCGCCTCCAAATGTAACGGGTATTCCACCCCACCCAATCGCATATATAGTGTGGGTGAGTAGAACATGCGGTGTTACCGGTGTGGTGCGTATACCTGCAGGCTCACAGGAGGTCTGAGCCTCCGCTAGTGTTAGGAGAGCCTGGGGTGAATCCTCTGGAACGTATCTTCTTTCAGCGCCTCCACCTATGTAGGATTCTAGGGAAGTGTAGAATGACCCTAACATAGGAACCCACTCAGAAACCACACACACAGTGATTATATAACTAATGACTTTACTAACAAATAATAATAACCTGCGTCCCTCTCACGAGGAGACACTAACAGTGACGTCTCGCAGGACGATTCCCCAACACTAGGTGATCCCACCCAGTGTCCCAAGAACCCCACCCAATGTCCCGTACTCCTACAGAGATAGTCAATGGGTGACTGCGCAGTCACTAAGAACCTCTAGGTCTGTTGGTGCACATATGATGGTATAATACCTGCCGAGCACTCCGGTGTTCGGGTCAGCAACAATCTTCTCAAAGGATCAGTCGGGCGATGCCTCCTTCTGATCCTCCAACTGCACTCCTTGTACGTGGACCGCTAGAGCGGTCCCACTCCGGAACAGTCTCTGTGGACCCCAACGTGGGTCCAACCGCTTCACGGGAACAGCAATACTTCTCTGTGTCCCTACCTATATAAGGGACACGTGCTGCACTATAGGCCGTCCCTATAATACAGCAACCTATGGTGGCTTGGGATACTCCTATGGGCCTAAAGGGTTAGGACCTGTCCCACTCCCCTAGCTACCCACGTCCCTTCAGCCTCACTAACGCTAACAGCCAACGTGCTGCGCAACAAGGTGCCTGCCTGTCAGACCTCACAGCACTGCCCGCTGTGACTCTGACAAGGCAGCACTCTAATCTAGGGGCCGCGTCCCTCTCTAGGACCTCCCTAAGCAATTACCCACTAATCTAGTGGGGAGTTGGGGCCTACCTGGAGTGTGGGTACCTATATGGGGCAGAAGCTGCACTCGCTCCCCGCACCCTTCCTTCCCTACAGCTCCCTGACTCCAACTCTCTGTAACCTTCCTTTCCCAGCTCCCACTAATGTAAGTGGCAGGGTCCCTAACCTGAGGGCTGCCCCTGGCAACACTCACCTTACTGGGGAGCTGAGCTATCTCGGGCCCTGGGGGTGCTGGCCTAGTACAGGGAGTCCCCGACTCCTGTACCCTACCTCCTTCCCTGGGCTGCTCTGGTCTCTGACTGCTTCCTCTGACCTCCTCCTCTGACTGATCACGCAGCTCTCTGCCCGCGAAATGTATCCAATCTATCCAGGGCAGTCCTGCAGCCCTATTGGCTCCTATGAGGCACCTGGTGCCTCCCTCGTAGGCCATGGAATGTAGGTCACGGTGGGCACTATAACAATATTGGGGCCGCGTGCGCGCCCTCCCTCTGCCTACACTAAGCCCTAATGGCCGCCACCACCTCTCACTAGCCATCCCCACTCTCGCGCGACTCTCCTGCGCCTTCCCTGCCCTCACGCAACTGTCCCCTGCCTCTCGCAGCCTCCCTGCGCATGCGCGAGCTATCTGGGCTGCCGGGGACCTACTGCGCATGCGCGAACTGAAGCGCAATGGCGGCGCCCTATTCGCCCGGCTCCGGGAGCGCCGGGAGCCCTGAGACGCGCGTGCGGTCTTGGCAACCGGCCGCACGCGTCCCCGGCAACCCCCGAGCCGGGACCTGACCGCCCTCTCCCCTGCCATCGCCGGACGGAGCCGCCATTGGACGCGGCGGCCCCCGCGATCGGCAGTAAGGTGAGGGGGGTGCTGGAGTGCTGGGGAGACCTGGCTACATATACTTTTACCTCCACTGCTAATTTCTATCCACAAGGTCTCTACAATTGTATCATTCATTTAATAAATATCTTCCCTTATCATAGGTTTTAGATTCGGTTTAACATATAAGCATACTCCACCTCCTCTTCTATTTGCTCGATCCTTCCGAAAAAGGGAATAACCCTCTAAATGAACTGCCCTGTTATACTCAGACCGGTCAGATTACGGTACCTTCACTAGTGCTACGCATATACCATTCTATAGTGGTTACCTCACAGCCTTCCACTTGTGTGCTTGCAGTGTACTATGGGGAATGTTTCCCTCTCCTCTCTGTCCACATACAGTAACTCACCACCTTCAACATTCAATGGCTCAATTAATCAGTGGAGGGCTAATCTTACTGATTAGTCAGGTGGCTAATCTGATCAGATCCACTTATTCTTTATTGGTAATTCACATTTGTTGTGCTATCACTGGTCTGATTTATCAGACTAACCTTCTAACAGGTAATTAAGGTATATCCAACTTACTTAAGTTCATGATACTATTATTCCAATGTTAACTGTATTTACCTACAGTACCTATTGCAGCACCTTTAATCACACGCCTACCTCTGTTCATTTGTCATTGTTTTTACGTTTGTTTCTTCACCTTATTTGGAACCGGTTTATTTCATGAATATTCAATAAAGGTGATTTTTTTACTTCTCTGGGGTTTCGATTGCACCCACAAGGGAATTATTTTCCTCCCACAGTTTCTTTAAACCCAATTGCTGACCAGCACCACCCCTTGGGTTCTAAATTGATTCTACGCCCTAATTATACAGCAGGATTTACCTACCCTTCTGGGTTTCTCTTCATTGTACCATGCTACCACCCCATTTTTGGGTAGGATGCAAGCTAGAACATCAATGGTCAACAAGAATGACGAATGGAAATTGATTTGTGATGCCGTGAACAGCGTGGGCATAGTGCCACGTACTGCAAAAAAATATTTACCAATATCTAAAGACAATGAAAGAATAAAATGTTGTTGGAAGATAGCCATGCCCGGCGAACGGGTGTAGGAGCAGGTCCGAGCGTAACATACAGTGGCGACACATCTTATTCTAAGTTTTGCCGCACGGCAGGATGCGTGCGGGACGCGTGGTGACGTCACTGCCACGTGGCGCGCCCGGCTTCCTCGGCTTCCCCGGCTTCCCTGACATCCCCAGAAGGTAAGCTGGGGTACGGGGAAGCGAAGGGGCAAAGCAGGAGCAGCCTGGGGGTCGGGAGGGGGGGGAGAAAAATGCGCGCGAGTGGAGGGGGTGCACGGAGGAGATGCGGCTGGCGCCCGGTCTACTCTCAGCGCCAGCCGGAGTAAATCCCCGGTCAACCGGCGGCAAAAGTTAGAATAAGATGTGCCGCAGCAGTATACCACCTGTGAAACTGCTCTGCAGCGTGTCATGCACCCAGATATAGCTGTGACATAGCTGAGATGAGACACACTGGCAGAGCAATGCCAGGTAAGTACATGTTAAAGATATGGGAAAGGTAGAACCATGTGTTTATATTAAAGTACAGTACGTGTATATGGAAGTACGTTGCATCATCACACATAACATTCAAATGTGAACCTTTAATTCATGAAATGTATCTCCCCTTGCAGGTCCTTCCCGGCGGGAACAATCTCTCGTTACTCCACCTTTCAGCCGCTCTACACCAGGTAAGCAACTACTATGTAATGTATGTAATATCTCTAATGTGTACACACAGTAGTACTAACCAGTCACGTACTTTAACCATTACATAACATGTTACACACAGTATTACTAACCAGTCACGTACTTTAACCATTACATAAATGTTACACACGTATGTACTAACCATTCACGTACTTTAACAAACCATTACTAAATGTTACACACAGTATTACTACCCAGTCACGTACTTTAACCATTACATAAATGTTACACACAGTATAAACCAGTCACGTACTTTAAACCTTACATAATGTTTACACCATTATTACTAACCAGTCACGTACTTTAACCCATTACATAAATGGTTACACACAGTAGCTAACCAGTCACTACTTTAACCATTACATAACTGTTACACACAGTAACAACCAGTCACTTACTTTAACAACATTACATAATGTTCACAACATAGTACTAACCAGTCACTACTTTAACCATTACATAATGTTACACACAGTATTACAACCAGTCACGTACTTTAACCATTACTAACTGTTACACACAGTATTACTAACCAGTCACGTACTTTAACCATTACATAAGTGTTACACACAGTATATACTAACCAGTCACGTACTTTAACCATATACATAAATGTTACACACCGTATTACTAACCAGTCACGTACTTTAACCATTACATAACTGTTACACACAGTATTACTAACCAGTCACGTACTTTAACCATTACATAAATGTTACACACAGTATTACTAACCAGTCACGTACTTTAACCATTACATAAATGTTACACACAGTATTACTAACCAGTCACGTACTTTAACCATTACATAAATGTTACACACCAGTATACAACCAGGTCCGTACTTTAACCATACTACTGTTACACACAGTATTACTAACCAGTCACGTACTTTAAACCATTACATAAATTTTAAACCCACGTATTACTAACCATCACGTACTTTAACCATTACATAAACGTTACACACAGTATTACTAACCAGTCACGTACTTTAACCATTACATAACTGTTACACACAGTATTACTAACCAGTCACGTACTTTAGCCATTATGTAAATGTTACACACAGTATGTGACGGACATAACATGGAAGTGTAGTCACAACCTAAATAAGTTATAATATGTTTTACTACACTGATACTGTTTATAAATAGTACTGTAAACATGTTCTTTACATATCAGTATGTTAGTATAAAACTCAGTAATGAACACATAATACTACAACATATTTACCATTTTACGCATTGAGTGTACTTATATGATAGAATATGTGAATAGTGAATATGTTAAGCTGCAGACCAAGCAATATCCTACATGTGTTTATTTTTTTTTTAAAGAAATCAGTTCTGTACTATGAGAAAATACTTATAGCATTTTTTAAAAACACTCTGAATTACATTTTAATGTATTATAATGTAACAAGCATTTTTTTTTGCTTCTATAGCACCCATTTAAAAATCAATCCCCTCCCCTTCTTAACAGGCTCTGGCACACCCCTTTTGAGCCCTGCTCTCTCTCTAGCAGTGCACCATTGTATCTAGGGACTTCCGGTCCAGAACTTCCTCACAGAACTTGCATCTTGGGTCCTCGTCTGCTGCACTGACAGCCATTTAGTGAGCCCCCGAGCCGAATCTTCACCGATCGTCACAAGCAGAACGGATCGATCGGCAACTTAACTAAATACTGATTAATTGTGTGGGATTGTTTGATGCACATATTAAGGGGGGGAAATAAATAAACACAAAAAATGGCAGCTTGGACTGCTGCTTTATAGACATCACAGATACCATAACGTTATTAATCGTTAAGTAATATGTATTATCATGTAACCTTGTTATACTTTAGGTCCATCCACACATCATGAATCTGGCGTTACATATCTCAATCTCGGAGTCAGTTGTGCACCAGGTAAGGAAAAGTAATGTGACATCTATCCACATGCATTCACAATTATTTGTATTGATGCCAGTATTGTAATACATACTGTAAGATAAAGTGCTGAATTCATTAGAGCTGTCAAACTTCAACAATAAACACAATTCATATTGTGTCACGATCCAAGGTGGGTGGATACAAACCTGCTAGGTATGATTCTGTGAAGTAATCAACTGTCTTTGTGTTTGCACAGGTGTTCACCTGCAGGATGGCCCAGCAAATTTAGCCCAAGTGGGGACCATTGGATTCCACATGAGGGAGAGTGTCCCTGTGTAGTTTGGGGCTATAGGTCTGCCTCCTCCTGCATAATGCCTAAGGGTAGGTTGCCAGTAGCAATATGGGTTTTCCCCACACATGCAGCTCAGGGAGTCAGAGAAGGGTGGTAATCACGCCTGCTGTCCAATCAGTGACAGAGGGCCTGGTCTCATTGGAACTGATTTAGTGAGTTGCACTTCCTGATTTAGCCAGTTGGTCTCTTCCTTTGAGGAGACAGTTACCAGTACCACGGTTACCGTACCAACGTGTCAGGCTCTGGCAGGCTTGGGGCCCCCTCTGGGGACGTGGGAACCATACACCTCTTCCTCCACAAGGGGTAGGGAAGACCAAGATCCCTCTCTCGGTGCCCTGGCTGGGATGGATCCAGGGCCCCCTAGGGTGAATACCATAAGTTGCTGTAATCTGTTCTGCTGAAAAAGGAAGATCAAATAAAGCATCCTGAGTTTTACATTACCGTCCTGGCCTAAGATTGAAGTCTATTGGGAGGAGGAGGGACGTTATTCTTTTGCAGAGACTTCACCCCATACACCTGGGGGCTTGCACAGATGAGGCGCTGCACCTGTGAGTACTAGTCGGCGAAACCCCAGAAGCCTGTCCTGTTCGTCCCCTGTAACATCATGCGGAGATCCAGGAGCCCCTGTTACCAGCAGGTATGCACCACACTACCTTGAATACACTAAACCCTTTGTGGGATAAACACTGATTGTGAGTTAAAACATTTATTTACTTAATGTATATATATATATATTATATAATTGGAAAAACACAAAAAAGAAAACCTCTAAAGTAGGCACTCAGACAATGTTTGCAAAGAATAAAAGGGGACTTTAATTAAATTTGAAAAAAATAACAGACTACAAACAACAACTGGAGACCTGCTGACTAACGAATAGAAAGAAAACCAATGGACAGGAAAAAGCAAAAAACATAGAATGCACACAAAAATAGACCCAAAAAATGAAAAATTGATGCCCTTAAGAAACTGGCTTCTGCGAACAAAAGTTCCCAGCAATAAAGCAATGAAGACCGGCCGGTCACCACATGTATGAGAGACTAAAGAACATCACAGGTCTACATATATAAGTGTAGCCAGGTCCCCCTCGCGCACTCGCCCCCTCCCTGTCCCCCCCCTCGCGCACCGCCTCCCCTCCTCACCGTTGCGAGCGCGCGTGTGTTGCGTGCGGCCGGTTGCTAGGGAAGCGCGGCGGTTGCGGGGACGGCGAGCGGGCGACAGGCCGGTTGCGGGGACGCGTATCGGGCCGTCGCTAAGGCCGCGATCGCGTTGCCACCGGCCGGCGGCTACGGAGCAGGGCGCCGCCATGACAGTTAGCTCGCGCATCGCGCATGATGCAGCTAGCGGGGAGGCCCCTGATAGCTCGCCATGCGTGAGGATAGACGGCCAGCCCCCAGGGTGCATAGGGGCAGAGACACCTGACGCCAGGGAGCCAATAGGGCTGAGGGATTTGCCGGGAAAGGAGAGATACTTTTCGCGGGTTTTTGCAGTGACACAGGCAGTCAGGATCCGGACCAGCTAGGGGGAGGTGGATGCAGGGGTCAGTGACCCTCTGCATTAGGCCAGCAGCCCCAGGCCCCCAGTTAGGTCCTGAGGCCACTTATAGCTTGTGGAGTAAGGACAGGCCCTAGATAGGGACACTGACCCATTTATTGGTAGCTTAGTCAGGGACACAGTGCTAAAGCCGTGCGGACGCCTGCGAGGTGGTTCGGGCTCAGAACACTATCAAAGACCCTGGGACTAAGGTGATATTATCCGCGCTGGAATTCACCCAACGCGGTGTGGGAGGACAACGTCGGATCGGGCGGAACTCCGGTGATCGCGGTACCCGTGGCTGGAGCCCGGGCAGGTAACCTGCAACTCACGTGCACCAACCAGGCCTATCACCAGACATAGTGGCTGCGCAGTCACACATACATATGCAGACATTGGTATATGATTTGGGAGTGCAAGACTTTGGGTGGGGGTTACTGGACACAGGGGTGGGGTCACTCTGCGGGAGGTTAGCGCTCCGCCGTGACGCTAAGGTGGTAGCCGTCCGCCTGACGCCTAGAGTGGTTAGCGTCGCCGTGGCGCATGTGTTGAGATGTTATGTGATAAGTTGCTGCATGTAGTAAAGTTATAGTTTATAGAGCTGTCTGTGTGGTCATTGTGTATTGTCCTGCGAGGAACTACTTCCCTGGTGGGAGCCATCGCAGGTGGAGGCGCTGCATCATTAGTATTGTAATACATTGCCCAGGTTCCTTAGCGGATGCTCAGCCTTCTGTGAGCCAACGGTATTGCACCACGCACCCCTTGGTAACATTGCATGTTCCCTCCACGCACGCGGTATAGCATTGGGTGGGTGATATACCGTTAACATTTGGAGGCGCTGCTGAGAGTTTAGACCTGGGGTGCCCTATTCAAAACCGAATCACCAAAAATCAGCATCATGGTAATTCCCTCACGTCAAAGGTCCCGCGTGGGCCACCACCGTCCTGAACCCCCTAGACATGTGGTTGCAGTAGGGAACGTCCTGGCGTTAGTACCTGAAACTGACTCCGGAACTCACTGAGCAAACTCTTAGGCGCAGATAGAATATGGTACCGTGGCAGGGTGTTCGACTCTACTTATCACTTGAGTGCACTACTATTCACTCGTAGCCGGGACATAGGCCTGAAGCGGCCCCGAATATTCATAGCCCCCGAGTGCCACCAGAAGGATACCCCCTTATATACTCGGACTTGCCAGTAATACGGAAATGTTCTCGCTCAGAGCCCTCCTCAAGTATCCGACGAACCGTCCACCAGTACCTGGACGCCACTTACCCCCGTGTCAGTACCCCAAACGGGTTGACCGTCCCACCCAAAGTCTCCTTTACCCCAGCGGCCTCCCCGGACGCAGTAGTTGGGCTGACAGTCCTCCCTCTCCACCCGACAACCGTACCCCCGAGGTAAACTGCTCGCCTAATCGGAGAGAGAGCAACGAACGAAGGTTCCATAATGGGGGTGACGCTACCCCAATTCGTAGAAGCCCTCACTGTGGCATCCCAGTCTCAAAGTTATAGGAACTTTAAGGCCTTCTCTGGAGTACTTCCAATACCCCAGGGGAAGAAGGAATAGACCTGTGGAGGGAGAACAGTAAAAGTAGTAGAGGAGTGGTCGTTGCACTGACACGGTAAAGCGGCAGCGTATTATGGAATGCCTCAGACCCCCTGCGTCTCTATGTTGACCATCCACGGGACCAACACCCAGAGTGACAGCGTTGGAAATGGTGGCGTTCCTGTTGGAGCGTACGACTAGCAGAAGACGAAGGAGCGCTCTGTGACGAAGTACTTCCGTCTTTCAAGGAAGGAGATGACCTGTCGGCTTTCATCCACCGCCTACAGCTGTCCGGGGTCCTACTAATCGTAAGCTGGTCTCCGATCGGGGAGGGATGAAGCTCTCCATAAACAGTATCTGCGGGGATCAAGCCCCCTCACC
>CM071571.1:195707859-195768844 GCA_036426205.1 Ascaphus truei
TATGCGCGCCCTCCTTCCCCTTGGTGGGGCGCCCATGCGCAACGTGTAGGCGGCTGCATCCTTCGTATTTGTGAATACATTGACCCCAGGTTCCGCTTAGCGGATGCTCAGCCTTCTGGAGCCAAACAGGTAGTTGCACCACGCACCCCCTTGGTAACATTGCATGTTCCCTCCACGCACGCGGTATATGCGATTGGGTGGGGTGTGATATGACCGTTACATAAAGCATAAGAAAATACACAAAAAATAACGTAAGTGTTATGTGATAGCAGTAAAAAAATGTCACTAGCAAAGTGTAAACTATTGCAGTCAGTAATGCTAGGGCAAGGGACATGTAGGTTATGTATATTTAGTGACCCAAATACATATATTAAAGCAGATGGGAAACAAAAACGGGAGGGAAAAAAACCCAAGATACTCGCTCCTTGATGTAAAGATATGCATACATCGATCAGCATAGCACAGTCCATAGAAGTACAAAAATATAGGACTTGATTAGTTGTCCAAAATAGGGCAAAGGCAGGCAGGATCAACAGCAGCAAAAAAATAATTAGCCCACTAAACGCTTTCGGCAACTAAGCCTTCCTCACGAGTTGGTACTAAGGCTATGTGGCAGGGGCATTTAAATAGTAGAGACAATTACAAATTCGCGCCAAAGAACCACATATAACCCATAAAATCATTACATTACTTAATACATGCTCTAATTAGTATCGGCGGTGTTCTGGCAGCTGTGTGGTAAGGTGTATTAGTGCTGGGATAATCCCAGTTCCACTTCCTGAGCGAGGTGTCCTCTCAAACTCTCGCGAGAGTGTGCACCAAGCTCACCACACATGGCGCACTGTAGTAAGCTGTGCGCCCGCCCATTTTTGTTATGGTATAGCTTTTGCCATTAGTGACGTCATATTATAAACGAGTGAACGGTTCTCACGAGACATGGTCCTGCTTCCCGCAACATGCGCAATACTATGCTCTATTGCGGCGGCCATTTTTGAAAGGGGTAAAATAGCCTCAAAAGAGTTCTGATCTTCATTGAACAATAACATAGGGGCAAGTCCTCGCGCATGGGCAAACATATATTAAAGTGCCCAGACACTTCATTCAAAGTGTCACATCAAAAAATTAGGACCACTTTAGATAGCAGTGGCAGCGTCCTTTGTGTCTTCATACACCTTTAATTCACAGTGCAGCAGCCACCTATTAAAGCATTTTGGGTGCATCTTTGATAGGAATTTCATCCTTAAAATATCTTTAATTGGTTGGGATCCTGGTCTTTTTTGTAGGTGGATACCCATACAACATGGGGGAGGGTGTAAACATCTTGGCTGGGGTCAATCTCAAGCAAGTACAGAAGCAACCTGCATATAGGGGATAAGGCTGATTATGATGATGAAAGAAAAGAAAAAACGAAGGTTTAAAGCAATGTTGCAAAACACCCGCAGCTTGTCAAGACACATCATTGATACTATGTTGGAAACAGAGAATAAAAGAAAGTGTTAATATACCCAAATTCCCACAATAATAAAAGGAGGACGGTAATCACGGAAAATTGTCGAGACTGCTAATAAATTAATAAAAAAACAAACAAACCTAATGCTTTTTAAACCAAGAAACCTCATAAAAGTTACCACTATTACTTAAATTTTTCAGAAAGAATCCGCAGTAATCCTATATTTGAAAAAAAAATAATGGTTAACATGCAGTGAAGACGAAATGGTAGATGATGAATAAACAGGTCACATATAGGAACATAGAAAAACCCAAATAGTCATTAAGACCATTTGGAGCATTGAACACTAGCATGACAATCACCTGCATTAGTGTTGTAAGAGGGTTCTCTCCAAATCTCCCCCGCGATTCCCAGGGAGACACGCTCTATTGCAAATGCAGAGAGGAAGCGAATTGTCTGCGTTATGTTCCTGCAGAAAAGTTTGGCTACCTGTGATTTTTTTGAGAGATTCTAGGTCCCTATGGGCTGTCTTATGTTCCTACTAGGTTCATATCCTAAAGCGCATCCTCACTAGTTGTCATACCTACTATATCTTATTGCAGGGACATGTAAGGCAGTAGATTACTCCTTTTGATCGACATTCAGAAAATGCTTTATTGTGAATCCTTTATGCCCTTGCTATCCTTAAAATGGTGTGGATTTTGTAAACTTACTAGTGGCGAAACCCCAGAAGCCTGTCCTGTCGTCCCCTGTAACATCATGCGGGAGATCCAGGAGCCTGTTACCAGCAGGTATGCACCACACTACCTTGAATCACTAAAACCTTTTGGGATAAACACTGATTGTGAGTTAAAACATTTATTACTTAAGTATATATATCATATTAACATATATATATATATATATATATATATATATATATATATATTTTGTATGATATGTTCTCGACCATTAAACTTTGAAACATCATAATGATTTAGACGCTAGAACGAATTCCAAAACAGGTGCCTACATCATTTATTGAAGATCTTGATCTGCGAATTTTTGTTATGATGTCATTTTAGAATGATATAATGTATTAAAAATTCATTTGGATCTACTGATGATCATATACATCATATACTGTATACATTCTAATAGATCACATGGTCATATGAATATGGTCTTTCACTTAGGCAACATGTTTAGAATACATTAGAATACATTTGCATGTTTATCGTAATTCTCACCAGTTTACATTATTAAAGCTTCTAACATTTCCTATGTAACATTGGCATGTATTGATTGATCAATTATTCAGACAGGGATCATTTCTTTGTTTTTAAGATGTTTCACTATTATTGTTTCATTTTTTAATGTTGTCAGTGTGCCACAGTCAATACAATTAGACGTATGAGTTATTAGTTACTTATTCATACACATAATCACACTGTCTTTGTTTGTTGGTGACTAAGAAACTATTTCATTCATTTTTTTAATCTTTTTATGATGATACTTTTCAAATGTTTTTTCCCCCTTTTCCTTTTGTAATCACATTTTGATTGTGTTTTGGTGTCCGGTAGTTTGCTGGTCATTGCCAAAGGGAACCGCTACTTGTTGTTTCATCAAACAACCCCCCTGGTGTTTATACACCATGGGGGATATCTTTTGGGGTGCAGCAGGGGCGGGACTTCCGGTTCATGACCCCTACAAAAGCTGGCACCTTGAGAAGAACATCACTCTTTGGCAGAGCGCACGGAGCCACGAAACGCGTCAGAGGTTCCTCTCCAGATCCCTGTTAGTTTGTATGTTGCAGCTTGCCGAATAAAGTAACTTTTTGTAGCGATCCAGCATCCGTCGGCTTCCTCTTTTGTCCTCTTTTCAGACATCCCCAATATAATAACTTTATAACGTTCCCCCACATGGCAGCCTTAATGACCTTTTTGCATATTGGGCACCCACATTTATTCACCTGGATATACAAACAAATGAAACTGTATTCTTAAATCTTTCCATTTTTGTGAAAACATCCGAACGTCATCTTGTTTATTATTATGGAGGTATTTGCGTACGCTAGAGCCCTGATCTAGGAGGTTATTCCTCCGTCTGAGGGGGGGGGGGGCTTCTTTCTTAACCCCTTTGCTGCAAGGGGCTTGCAATGCTTTGGCAGCAAAGTGGTTAAATAAACATTGTTTAGCCCTGAATTCGGGGTAACCAATTTATGGGCGATGCTACCATACAGCACCCAGGTGGGGTTAACCCCTTCATGGTCAGATCTCCTGCGACACCTCGCTGCGCAATGTGACTTTCTGGTTTGGTTTGATACATTTTGTTTGCCATCGGAAACTCTCCTTATTTGCAGCATTTCCCCATAGAACAAGAGGTCAGATATGATGGATGAAATGAGATTTTACCTCATAAACCAAAGGGATTTACAGCTCTGCTGCGCCCTCGGACGACATTTTTATTGGCGTTCAGTTTTATAGTAGGAAAAATATATGAGGCCATTTCTTTTTTTTCCATCTGTGCCCCAACGCGGTGTATAAAATAAGCAACTTCCTAACGGAGCCAGCACGCCGCTGGGATTTAAAACCTGCAGCTAACACAGGGGTGTCCAAACTCGGGGGGGGGGTTTCTAGGGGGGCGCGGCGTTTACAGAGGTCCAGCGCTTACCCGAAGGCATTTACATTAAATGCCGGGGGACCGCGCGAGGCCTCTGTAAGTTGACTTACCTTGGCTTCCAGCGACGCGTCTCCATAGCAACCCAGCATCAAATGACCCCGCTGCGTCCTTTGACACCGGAGTCGAGAAGGGGGGGGCGTGAACAGGGGGGAGATCAGGCAGGGGGCGCAGACTTAAAAGTTTGCGCCCCCCCTGAGCTAACTGGCAGGGGAATTGCTAACGTTTCAAAAATACGTTACATTTAATGGATTAAAGGTTTCAAAAATAAACACAATTTTAAAAAAAGCTAATTATATGTATTTTTAAATAATTGTTTAATTCTGCAACCCAGGCTGTGCAGAAAAGCGGTGTAATATGCAGGCAGAAAAAGCGGTGTAATACGCAGGCAGAGGCTTATAGGGCTCCATTTTGAAATGAACAAGAAGCAAAAAGTAACCCACGGTGAGCGATCATTTGCATGTCATTACCCAGAATCCCTGGCTGCAGTGGAAGCAGTATATGCTAACAGATAATGGGGCAGGGCAGGGTTGCAGGCCTGTCTGAGAGATGTGCATGTGCTCACAAGGGATATTTGTATTTGCTGTACACTGCACGGGGGAAGTTTCGTCACTTTTTTTCCTCACCATACCCTGTATTGTGTCTGGTTCTAGCCACTCCCAGCTTCACAGTGCAAGGCCGCTAATCATCCTCACACTGACACCCCAAAAGGTCGAAACAGCAGGTTTACTGGATATGCCGTAATGCGGCAGGCAGAGGCTTATAGGGCTCCATGTTAAAATGGACAAGAAGCAAAAGGTGACAGTGTGTGTTCATTTGCATGTCATTACCCAGAATCCCTGGCTGAAGTGGAAGCATTGTATTGCTAACAGATAATGGGGAAGGGCACGGTTGCAGGCCTGTCTGAGACGCCAATACAAGTAGTATTTTTATTTGCTGAATAATTGTTGAAACTTTTAGGACGGACCAAATAACCAAATGCTTTCAAAGATTCATAAAATCCTTACATATAATTCCAACGTGTGACGCTGTCTACACACACCGGAAATTTGCTGGATTTAAACATTTCTAAAATTTGAACCCTGACATTTTTGGGGACAGGTTTTTTTTTATGTGCCGTGCACCTCTTTGCTGCATGGTCATGTTACACATTCATGGAAAAGGTCATTTTCAGGAACATTGTCACCGGTTTAAAGGAGCAGTTCATGCATTTTGTGATTTCCGTGCAGCATTTCTACGCTGAAAGTTGACTTTGTAACGCTTAGTACACTGGCTCCGTGCGCTGTTCTTATCAGAAATTCCTATACAAAAAAGCTTAATAATAATATAATAGCATGTTCTCTGTATAGCGCTGCTAATTGTACGCAGCGCGTTACAGAGACATTTTGCAGGCACAGGTCCCTGCCCCGTAGAGCTTACAATCTATGGTTTTGGTGCCTGAGGCACAGGGAGATAAAGTGACTTGCCCAAGGTCACAAGGAGCCAACACCGGGAATTGAACCAGGTTCCCCTGCAGCAATCTCAGTGTCAGTCAGTGTCGTTACTCACTGAGCCGCTCCTTCTCCCAGGTTCCCCTGCTTCACACTCAGTGCCAGTCAGTGTCTTTACTCACTGAGCCGCTCCTTCTCCCAGGTTCCCCTGCAGCAATCTCAGTGCCAGTCAGTGTCTTTACTCACTGAGCCGCTCCTTCTCCCAGGTTCCCCTGCTTCACACTCAGTGCCAGTCAGTGTCTTTACTCACTGAGCCGCTCCTTCTCCCTGGTCATCTAGTGGTCGTCCTTTTACACCAAGGGATTGTTACAGCACCAGTAGCGTGTGCGGACTCTTTACTGTCCCTGCCGCGAACACACACACACACACACACACACACACACACACACACACACCTCTGACCGGGGCCAGATCGCGGCTTCCCCAGGGCCAGACTAACTGCTCATGAGGCTTCTCTGTGATTTGTATTCAATGTTCTTTGCTCTAACCACAGGGAACAGCGGTGCGGATCAGTTACACATTTCCAGCAGCTGAACAGTCATTTCTGAACTGAATATCCGAAAAGTTTCATTTCACAATCTGCGCCTCCCAACGCCCTGCAGATTGTTCGAGTCTTGTGGATGTGAAACTGGGGCAAAGCGAGTGCAAAGCGAGTGCAAAGCAAAGGACCACAGTTATAAAAGAATCCCAGTCTAAGCAATAGGATCTTTTCCTTTGATACAGTAAACCGGGTACAATTCTCTTGCACTGGGCTTTTCCTCTGGGAGATGTAGTTACTAAATCACTTGACGTAAACTCACATTTTCAAAAAGCTTCATTTAAAAGTTACAATCCCTCTGTTCTGGCCGCACATTTAAACTGTGATACTTTAATACTACAAAGAACGGCAGAGGAGCAGCGCAGTGTTGTAGGGGGGAGGATGCACGATACCAGGCATACGGAGTAAACACTGAGTTCAGCTTAAAATGTTTAAGTGACGTTAGGGTTCAGTGGTTCGTAGGATCAAACTCAACTAATTACACTATAATGACGAATTTTTAAATCGTTGTTGAAATTCTGACAGTGGGATCTATTTACTAAAGTGTCCCAGCTGCAAAACCATTGCCCAAAACGGAGCCATATTCATCAATGTATAGGAATCCCACTGAAAGCGATGGGAGTTTTTCCTTCCATAAATCTGGTGCAATTCCTTTGCACAGACTTTGCACAGACTTTGCACAGACTTGGGACAGACTTTGCACAGACTTGGCCCAGGTTTACAGCCGGCAAACTTTTTAAAATAACCCCTAGTGTGTGGAAATAGTGTAACCTGAATGCTTTGCAGCTGCCTTTTTTGTTCCTTTTTACAGTTTTCACACATAAATGCCGACACTTCGGTGCCCAGGGCAGAAATGCGGAAACCTTTTTAGGGCCAAGTGCCCAAACGCATAAAACATTTCAGAAAACTTTTCACGTGCCCAAAACTTTTATACTGTATGTAATACAAAATCTATAATAATACCATCCACAATACACACAATACCCCCCCCCCCCCCCACACACACAATACACACAATAACCTCCCCCCCCCAAATACTCACACAACATAAAACAGTTCGCTGGTTTGACTGTGAGGGTCTGTTGGTAAAAGTGATACTGAGCCACTAATGGAGCAAGCTGTGCTGAAGTAGAGATATCCTGAAAACCTGGCCTGTTTGTGGCCCTCGAGGACTGGAGTTGGGCAGGTCTGCTCTTGAAAGATCCACAAAACCCCAAAACATTGTTTTGCCTCCACCACCACATGTACCACACCCTTGTTACGCGGACACCCTACTCCGGGTGCAGAGTGTCAGATATATTCAGGTAAGTTCAGGCTTTAGCTCACATAGAACAATAGGGGGAGAAAGAATGCTCCCCGGCTGCAGAAATGTTACCCCTCATTATAATGCTCTAATACCTCATACCATCCCTTCCCCAATCTCAGGCAGGCGCGGGGGGAAGGAGGGGAGAAGGGATGATACTTTATTTATTTACCATAGGGACTCTGATAAGCTTTAGATACATGTCTGTCTCACTAAACGCCCGTGATCAAACTTACTCCTTCCTCTCCTCCTCTTCATCTCATCTGGTAAGTGGGGAAGATAATGTAACCCCAGAGAAATGGGCAGTAACCCCCGGGGACCTCCTTTCTAGTGTCTCAGTTTATCTTCATTTATATGTACTACTGCTTTGGTCACACAATGTCCTCCCTTCCACGTTGTACTACGCTGTGGAATGTGTTAGTGCCATACATATAAAATAATAAAAGTAATATAACAAAACACACACTTCAGGTTACAATGTTGTACGTGTGCCTATCGCCTCGTTTTAACATCTCATTGTCATTAGCTCTCTTTGTTCCTATGCGGGACGCTCCTTTTTAAGTCCCCAGCTCCCTATTATATAGAGTATATCTCCAGTGGTGTGGGCTGATCACTACTCTGATTGCTTCAACACTGGCTTTAAAATGATTCCAGCTGATTCAGTGCTAGTGGTCCTATCAGTTTATATCAGTGCTAGTAGTCCTATCAGTTTATATCATGCATATAGTCCTTCATGTTTATATTCAGTGCTAGTAGTCCTATCGGTTTTCAATATCAGTGCTATTAAGTCCTAATCAGTTATATCACTGGTCTATCTAGTCCTATCAGTTATTATAACAGGTGCTAGAGTCCTATCGTTTATATCAGTGCTAGTATCCCTATCATTTTATATCACTGCTAGTATCCTATCATCATTTATATCAGTGCTAGGAGTCCTATCAGTTTATATCAGTGCTAGTAAGTCCTATCAGTTTATAATCACTGCTAGGAGTCCTATCAGTTTATATCAGTGCTAGTAGTCCTATCAGTTTATATCACTGCTAGTAGTCCTATCGGTTCATATCAGTGCTAGGAGTCCTATCAGTTTATATCATGCTATTAGTCCTACGTTTTTCAGTGGCTAGGAGTCCTATCAGTTTTATATCAGTGCTAGTATTCCTATCAGTTCATATCAGTGCTAGTAGTCCTATCATTTATAGTGCGGTAGTCTATCAGTTTGTATCTCAAGTGCTAGTAGTCCTATCGTGTTACATATCAGTGCTATTAGTCCTATCAGTTTTATATCACTGTCGTAGTAGTCCCTATCGGTTCATATCAGTGCTAGTAGTCCTATCAGTTTTTATAACATCAGTGCTATTAGTCCTATCAGTTTAATATCCAGTGCTATAGTCCATCATTTTTTCTGCTGCTAGTCCTATCAGTTTAATATCAGTGCTAGGAGTCCTATCAGTTTATATCATGTGCTATAAAAGTGGTTCCTATCATTCATACTCAGTGCTAGTAGTCCTATCAGTTTTATATCAGTGCTAGTAGTCCTATCGTTTATATTCAGTGCTAGTAGTCCAGTCGGTTCATATCAGTGCTAGTAGTCCTATCAGTTTATATCAGACCTTGCTAGTAGTCCTATCGGTTCATATCAGTGCTAGTATCCTATCAGTTTTATATCAGTGCTAGTAGTCCTATCAGTTGTATATCAAGTGCTAGTAGTCCTATCAGTTTATATCAGTGCTAGTAGTCCTATCAGTTTCAGCATATCAGTAGCTAGTATCTATCATTTGGACATATCATTCTAAGTACTAATCGTGTTCATATCAGTGCTAGTATCCTATCAGTTTATATCAGTGCTACGTAGTCCTATCTAGGGTTCATATCAGCTGCTAGTAGTGCCTATCGGTTCAATCATGCTAGTAGTCCTATCAGTTTATATCATGCTAGTAGCCTATCATTTATTCGTGCTAGTAGTCCTATCAGTTAATCAGTGCTAGTAGTCCTATCGTTTTATATCAGTGCTAGAGTCCTGTTTATATGCTAGTGATGTCCTAATCAGTTTTATCAGTGCTAGTCAGTCCTCGTCATATCAGTGCTAGTAGTCCTAGATCAGTTCATATCAGTGCTAGTAGTCCTATCAGTTTATATCAGTGCTAGTAGTCCTATCAGTTCATATCAGTGCTAGTAGTCCTATCAGTTTATATCAGTGCTAGTAGTCCTATCAGTTCATATCAGTGCTAGTAGTCCTATCAGTTTATATCAGTGCTAGTAGTCCTATCAGTTCATATCAGTGCTAGTAGTCCTATCATTTTATATCAGTGCTAGGAGTCCTATCGGTTTATATCAGTGCTAGTAGTCCTATCGGTTTATATCAGTGCTAGTAGTCCTATCAGTTTCATATCAGTGCTAGTAGTCTAGCGTTTCTATCAGTGGCTAGTGCTAGTAGTCAGCGGTTCATATCATGCTAGTAGTCCTATCAGTTCATATCAGTGCGAGTCCTATCAGTTTATATCAGTGCTAGTAGTCCTAGCGGTTCATATCAGTGCTAGTAGTCCTATCAGTTCATATCAGTGCTAGAGTCACTCAGTTCATATCAGTGCTAGTAGTCCTATCATTTATATCATGTGCTAAGTGCCTATCAGTTCATATCAGTGTCTAGTGCTCAGTATAGTTGGTCCTATCAGTTTATATCAGTGTGCAGCTTTTTCCTCTGAGCACTGACAGCATCGCCCAGCCAGACTGCTGTACATCTCCTCCTGCCTTGTGTTAGGCTGCGGCCCCACTGGCGCTGAGCGCGCTCATGCTTGAGAGCAGTGACGTCACCAGCTCTCCAAGCATGAGCGCCGGGTGTCCTGGCTATTTCACGAGCGCGCGCGGAGGTGGCGTTGTGGACAAGATGAGCGCGCTTCAAAGTTACATTTTTTTTGTTTACTCAAGCGCCAAGCTTGACTGAGCGCGCCCACGCACGAGCACGCGCGGGGACTTGCACATATACATGTATGTAATTAAAAGCGGCACGCCGCGCACGGTCAGCACTAGCGGGGGAAGCAGACTTATTGGCTCAGCTGCACATCCCTGTACAGAAGGAACTGGGTCTCTACTGCAGTGGGAGGGAGATCCACTAGAGGGAGTCAGAGGGCACGTATTGCTAGAATGTAATTCCAATGCATTAATGTGGGAATGAATGGGGGTTTGTAATAGGGATATTCACTGGAATTCAGTATTTTGGTTATAGTTTTGCCTCTAAAACTTTCCGGATTCTGGTTTTAGATTTTGACAGAATATGTGAATTTAATCAAATATAGATTTTCAAGGGGTTAAATATGTGTGTGTGTGTGTGGTGTGTGTGGGGGTGTGGGGTGTGTGTGTGTGTGTGTGTGTGTGTGTGTGTGTGTGTGTGTGTATTATAAATCTTTAGAGGGGCACACAGGTTTAACAATGAAAAAATGAACAATTTATTGGTACAGGTAATAAAAACAGGGGAGAAAGGATAAAAGGGAGGGGAATCCCACAACTCTAATCCAGAGGGAATGAAACCAATAATGATAGGCACAATGTTAACATGCATTAAATAGATGGAGATCTCAATATCATGTGATATCTGAGGCTATCAGCTGGTGTGGTAACAGGTAATCACTAAATGTAAATGACTACTCAGAGGTGAAAATGCATCTCAGTAAATGCAAAGATGAAAAGGGGAAGCATACACAAAGAATATCAATGTGCACTAGCACCCTAAATCACACACACACACACACACACACACTCACACACACAGAAACAGAGGAGAAATCCACAAGGTATAAGGCATGAAAGAGGCTGCAGATATAGACAATGAGATGTCTGCAGGTAGAACTACTTCCAAGCAAGATGGTGGTGACTCCCAGAAGAAGACCATTGTCGAAACGTGCGTCGGAGTGGGAGCCTGGGTGTGAGAACCCCGCCTTTCTAATTTCAGAGGGATTTTTTTTGTGCTTCACGTCTACCCCTACAAATCACAACTAGTAGTGACGTATTATGGACTTTGTCTGATTCCCAATTTGATTGACATTTTCGGAGATACCCTTATTTTGGTGCATTGCCTGCTTTATGTGTTATTGGGGATGACATACACCCTTCTAGTTACACTTCTCTCCTCGCTCCCATCTTGCTTGGAAGTAGTTATACCTGCAGGCATCTCCTTGTCTACATCTGCAGCTTCTTTCATGCCTTATACCATGTGGACTTCTCCTCTGTTTCTAAAGAAATTGTCCTGAACCGCTAGAGTTCTGGATGGCTCGGATTTTGCCCATCTCTAGGGTACAACAAGAAGGATGTTAAGTTATAGTGATAACAGTGTCTGGCGCTTCTCACTTGTATGTTCTGTGCAGGGGAAGAAGTGTCCGCGAGCTCTAAAACACTTAGCTTACTCTCAGTCTTCCATTTCCAACTGGATCCAGAGAGCAGGACGGTGACACTGTCTTGGGTAGATAACTATTTCATGCTCTGTTAAGAAAAGCCATCACTTGCCCAGAATCTGTATTGTGTCTGTCCTGTTATTTAAGTAGCCAGTTTTCAAGTATATATGAGAAATAAATAGGCCAAAAGCTTAAGGCAAGGACCTCCATGGTAGTATTTTCTGAAATACTACCAGTGCCATGCGCTACCGCAGGGAGACAGTCAGAGATCAGGGAGGTGGTGGTGGTGCAGGAAGGAGGGGTTTGTTTATTTAGAGCACTGGGACTCCATTTCTGAGAGGTGCCATCTATATTCTAGGGACAGATTGCACCTCAATGAAGAGGGATCTTCTGTGCTAGGGGGGAGAATGCTAAAAAGGTTGGAGGAGATTTTAAACTAGGATGGAGGGGGGAGGGGGGAGGGGGGAGGGGAATGAAACAGATAATGAACTAAATGGAATAGATGAGGATACAAGGTGGTATGGAGGTAGAATGGGGGCAAGTGCAAGTTTGACAAGCAGTGAGATACCCATAGTAAATGGAGATAATACTAAAAAAAACTTCTAAAGACTAAACCAAGTGGGCGCAGAAAGGAAGGAGCAGATAAGATAATAGCACAGGCTGAAAAAAAACTGAAATGCATGCTTGCTAATGCAAGAAGCCTGACAGATAAAATGGGGGAGCTTGAATTAATATCTGCAAGGGAGCAGTATGATATCATAGGCATTATTGAAACATGGTGGGATGAAACTCATGACTGGACCGTTAATTTAGAGGGGTATTCTCTTTTTCGGAAGAATCGAGCAAATAGAAGAGGAGGTGGAGTATGTTTATATGTTAAACCGGATCTAAAACTTATTATAAGGGATGATGTTTATGAAGGGAATGATGAAAATGTAGAGACCTTGTGGATAGAAATTAGCAGTGGAGGTAAAAGTATAAAGAAAATGTTTGTAGGGAATATGCTATAAACCACCAAATATCTGTGAGATTGAGGAAGCTAAAATACTTTTGCAAATGGAGAAGGCATCAAAACTGGGTCATGTTTGCATAATGGGGGATTTTAATTATCCTGGCATAGACTGGGATAATGAGATTAGCATTACAACAAAGGAAACAGTTTTTTTTGGTGGTGCTTAAAGACAATTATATGACCCAAATTGTTGAGGAAACAACCAGGAGAGGGGCAGTTCTGGATTTGGTCATATCAAACAATGTAGAAGTAGTAGCAAATATTCAAGTCCTGGAACATTTGGGTAACAGTGATAATAACATGGTCTCATTTGAAATAAATTACCAAAAAACAGATTACAGTACTTGGGTTCAACAAAGACCTTAAACTTTAGAAAGGCAGATTTTAATAAACTGAGGTCTAATCTAGTAGTAATACACTGGGATGATGCTTTTGCAGGGAAAAATGTTGAAGATAAATGGTCAGTCTTTAAAACATTGTTAGAAAAGCACACTTATCAGTGTATACCCTTGGGTAATAAGTATAAAAGAAATACGTCAAAACCAATGTGGCTAAATAAACAGGTAGGGGAGGAAATGGACAAGAAGAGGAAGGCATTTAGATTCCTTAAGTCAGAAGGGACAGAGGCATCGTATCAGAATTATAAGGAATGTAACAAAAATTGCAAAAGGGCAATTAAATTAGCAAAAATGGATAATAAAAAATGGATTGCAATAGAAAGTAAGATCAACCCTAAAATGCTCTTTAAATACCTTAATAACAAAAAAATCAGAAAAGAAAACATAGGACCCTTTCAGTGTGAGATGGGTAGGCAGATTATTGGAGATAAGGAAAAAGCAGAGGTATTAAACACATTCTTTGCCTCTGTGTTTACCAGGGAAGAATCAATTTCAATAGTAGTGCCGCAGGAGGAAGCCACAACCTCCATATTAATGAACAATTGGTTAACTGAGGAAGAAGTTCATAGGCGGCTTGATAAAATTAAAGTAAACAAGACACCTGGCCCGATGGTATACACCCAAGAGTTCTCAAGGAGTTAAGCTCAGTAATAGCCAAACCATTACATTTAATATGCAAGGACTCCATTTCCACAGCCTCAGTACCACAAGATTGGCGTAAAGCCATGTGGTGCCTATATTTAAAAAGGGAGCTAGATCACAACCGGGGAATTACAGACCTGTAAGCCTGACTTCAATAGTGGGGAAACTACTTGAAGGTTTAATACGGGATAATATTCAGGAATACCTAATGGAAAACAAAATTATTAGTAATAGTCGGCATGGATTTATGAAGGATAGATCATGTCAAACTAACCTTATTTGTTTCTTTGAGGAGGTAAGCAGGAATTTAGACCAGGGTAATGCAGTTGATGTGGTCTATTTAGATTTTGCAAAGGCTTTTGATACGGTTTCACACAAGAGGTTGGTGTACAAAATAAAGAAAATTGGACTCAGTAATAATATATGCACCTGGATTGAAAACTGGTTAAAGGACAGACAACAGAGGGTTGTCATAAATGGAACTTTTTCAGGTTGGGCTAAAGTCGTGCGTGGAGTACCTCAGGGATCGGTACTGGGACCCCTGCTTTTTAACTTGTTTATTAATGACCTTGAGGTTGGCATAGAGAGCAAAGTCTCCATCTTTGCTGATGATACTAAATAGTATAAGGTAGTAGAATCAGAGCAGGATGTAATTTCTCTTCAGAAGGACTTGGAGAGACTGGAAACTTGGGCAGGTAAATGGCAGATGAGGTTTAATACAGATAAATGTAAGGTTATGCATTTGGGATGCAAGAATAAACAGACAACTTACAAATTTAATGGGGATCAATTGGGGGAATCCTTGATGGAGAAGAATTTAGGAGTGCTTGTAGACAGCAGGCTTAGCAATAGTGCCCAATGTCATGCAGTAGCTGCAAAGGCAAACAAGATCTTATCTTGCATTAAACGGGCAATGGATGGAAGGGAAGTAAACATAATTATGCCCCTTTACGAAGCATTAGTAAGACCACACCTTGAATATGGAGTACAATTTTGGGCACCACTCCATAGAAAAGACATTATGGAACTAGAGAGAGTGCAGAGAAGAGCCACCACATTAATAAAGGGGATGGATAATCTAACTTATGAGGAGAGGCTAGCTAAATTAGATTTATTTACATTAGAAAAGAGGCATCTAAGAGGGGATATGATAACTATATACAAATATATTCGAGGACAATACAAGGAGCTTTCAAAAGAACTATTCATCCCACGGGCAGTACAAAGGACTCGGGGCCATCCCTTAACGTTGGAGGAAAGAAGATTTCACCAGCAACAAAGGAAAGGGTTCTTTACAGTAAGGGCAGTTAAAATGTGGAATTCATTACCCATGGAGACTGTGATGGTAGATACAATAGATATGTTCAAAAAAAGGTTGGACATCTTTTTAGAAATGAAAGGTATACAGGGATATACCAAATAAGTATACATGGGAAAGATATTGATCCAGGGATTCATTCGATTGCCAATTCTTGGAGTCAGGAAGGAATTTTTTCCCCCCTTGTGAGATATTATTGGATATCTGTTTTTTTTTGTTTTCCTTCCTCTGGATCAATAAGTAAGTATAGATATAGGATAAAGTATCTGTTGTCTAAATTTAGCATAGGTTGAACTTGATGGACGTACGTCTTTTTTCAACCTCATCTACTATGTAACTATGTAACTATGTAACCTCGAATGTCCAAGTGACTGATCAAAATAAAACTGCTGTTTTGATCTTTTTATTAGACATGAACACTTCTCCAGCAGAAGACTTTCAGGAACCTTGGAAAAGAACTTTTAACGATGCATTTTCTGGCCAAACCATCTCAACAACAGCCACATCCATCTCCAATGCTTTGCTCTGTCCTGATACACGGTCTTTACCAATACACAGAGACCACCAAACGTGTTGTGTACTATTACGGTTGGCGTTCTCAGCTTGACTGAGTGATGTGCCACTGCTCTCTGAAGCTGTGTTACACCTTAGCTAAAATTGTGTGTTTATAGGAAGGCAACAATGCAGTAAGCTTCCAGCTACACAGGGGTCCATGCCATCCGTTCACTTAATGTATGTTAAATGATATGGAAATTATCATGTTCCTGAAATTGTGATGACCCCGGAGCCTGCGATGTTGCTTACCCAACCTCCATCGCAACATCCCGCAAATAAAGTGCACACACAAAGGTCTGGAGGTGCAATGGCCGCGGCATTTATTCATATACAGCGGAAGGGGAGGTGCTAACCCTGCCAGAGCGCTCCGCCCACAGGTAAGGACAAAGCCACTTAAATCATAGTCCGTTAGCTGGGATCGTCCCAAGTCCCAGCCACTCAGCTGACCCCACGTCAGCCACGAGATGGGCCCCAGGTACTCAATGTACAATGAGCCCTACCCACTCCATGCCACAACCAGGCATTACCGTTACTGAGCCCCTTCTGCACTTACCCCCCAAACAGACGCCACAACAGCCTCCATCTCTCCGCCCCTTACTTCCAGCCTTTAGCTCCTCCAGCCGCCCCCTTCCCCCCCCCCCCCCCGAGTGTCACCGGTAACCAAGAGGGGGGGTGAGAGGGCAGTAGGAAATGTGGGTTTGGGGTGAGCCTGGGCCCTGGGGACATGCCGCATTTTACCTAAGGCTCCGCGCTTTCTTTCTGTTGACACTAAGGACCCTATTCAATTAACTAACAATCTGCCGTGGCAGTTTTTTCATGAATCGTATAAACAAAAAACATACACATTTTTGACTGCCTCTGTACAGAATAAGGCTGACAGAGCGAAGCCTCTTTTTTTTTACAGTTTGTTCATGAATAAATGAAAAACAATGAAATTGTTGAAATTGTTGAGGGGGAACAGCCCACCGCTTGTTAAGCTCACGCTCTGTAGACTCCTTTCCAAAGGAAGAAAAGAGACGTAGTGACATATTCGTATTTAATTCACCTGCTGTATTTGTGTATAATTGCTCAGAGGAGAGCGCCATCCAAGATACTTTGTATCTGTGTATGTCCATTGCCTGTGTTTACGGACGAGAAATCGGGCATTTTATGTTATAAAATTAGACAAAAAACGTAAACATATTCTGTCGGAAGAACATGTGTTTGTGATGTTGAAGCTGCTTTATCAGAGTTTATAAAGAGGGACCTACAAGGGGTATTCAACAACTCAATTATGGGTTAACGCACCTGTTTTGGGACATTAACCCATAACTGACTGTGATGAATCTGGGGGCCCTTCAGGACTGAGTTTGAGACCTCTGATCTAGAACAATATGAGGATACAGGAGGAGGGAACTGGATACACGAAAAATTATGAGAATAAATTGCTTCATATTATTTCTCTCCACTTTTTGTGCATTAATAAAGTATAAAATCATTTTACAGCGATGCTAGAAGAAGGGACACAAGCCCGGATCTACTAAATAGTGCTATGTTATAAGCACAACTTGGCAAAATAAGGACCTGTGTCTCTTCTGTTAGTATCTCTGTATAAACATTCTCATCACATACGTCTAAGTAACCCAGAATACAACACCTGACCTGTTTTGTTTCTGTTTCAGTCTCCCAACAAGTTATGTGAAAAGTCTTCCGTAAAGCAGAGAGAGAATTCAATCAGAAATTGATTTACTGGACATATACAGAGAAAATCAATGTCAGAGAAGTTAATAAGAGATTAGCTTTATTTTTTACCCGTGGGGGACACAAAAACAACAGAAAAAGGGAAAACGCTTTACTATTTAAGTACAAGTTATTTCAACTGTTTGACAATTAAATATAACACATATAAATAAATAATGTACAGTGATACACACAAAAACATAACATATACATACATATAAATAGACAGGAGATTACATGGAACAGGCATTCCTGTTTTCTTTTACATTTGGCGTAAAGATTATAACCACAGTAACTGCATCATAATATAATGATTGTGTATACAGTGACATGGGTTCTTCACATGTAAGAACGCCTCTAAACCTAAAGAAAAGAATAGCAGCATCATTTTGCTCTAACAGAAAACATGTGGATTTCATTATCGAATGATTGCATAACTGTATCCAAAGGGAAATAATAAGTTGCTCATTGATTACACTTATCTAACATTATTCCCCCTGCATTAAATGTAAGGCGCTTGTTCCAATGTCTTGCGTTTCGTGCAGGTCTGTTATCCGGAGAAGTTTATTCCCCATCGGGAGAGAAATGCCAGCGCTAGGCGCAGGATCTGATACCTTGCTTCCATCCTGAATCTCCTGAGAAGGCTTTGCTGTCCTTCAACTGGATCATCCGTAGAATGAATCTCCAGGTCTGCAACTTCTCGGTTCTGTCCATTCTGCGCCGCAGCCTCAGTGAGGACTGAGCATCCACTCACTTATTATTTACTGCATTCATTTGGTATGCAAAGGTGGATTATTGTCTTCCCCTGAGAACCATAAAATATAACACCTTCCCTAACTACTTCTATTGATATTTTGAACTCCTTCCCAACTTCTACTGCTCCATATAACGCCTCCCTAACCTGTCGTATTGCTTCATAACAAACGCTGGCTTCTATATTACTCTACTATCTAACCATTACTCTATTCTCTTCTTAATTACTCCTATTGCTCTATATAACGCCCCTGTAATTTTTCCTATTGGTTCATATAACCCCTCCCTATAACTTCTCCTACTACCCCATATTATCGCTCCCTATATCTCCATCTATTGCTCCATATTACCGCTCCCTATAACGCCTCCTATTGCTCCATATAACCTCTCGCTATAACTCCTCCTTTTGCCCCATATAACGGCTCCCTATAACTCATCCTATTGCCCCATATAACCACTTCCTAAAACTCCTCCTAAGTTCAAAAATCTAAATATAGCCAAATCTAACCCCTTCAACATGTCACTGCCATCAGTGACATGTTGTTTCTAGGGTGGACTGACCCCTTAAACATGTCACTGACATTAGTACACTATGGTCCTAGGATGGACTGCACTTTCATCAGCAGTGGTACACAGGCCGGAAGCTTTCAAACGTCAGTGGTGCTCCACAGCTGTGATGGCTTCTTTGGTACCCATGGTCCTCCACATTGACCAGTGGAACTGAAGGAAACACGTGGGGCATGGTGACACCATGTTGAACAGGAAGTGACATGTGCTGCATAGCCATGGGGACAGGAAGTGACATTCCATCTAAACGGGAAATGGTTACGTTTAGTCGGAAGTCAGTAGGAAGTACGGTGCTGCCCCTTACGGGGGGAACTGGGGAAACAGAGGACAGTCCTGAAATAAGAAAGATATTATACATGCTGCACCTGTGACATTATGTTATGTAAAAAGATAGTGATTTTCCCTCAATAACTACGATTATATACTGTAAATGACAAGAGATACTATTATTGTCCTATAATGATTCCAGTGCCAGAATGTATATGGTATTTGTTTAATTGTTGGTAACATATTTCTAATAGCTACAAATGTAAAACAAATATAGCACAAGATTTATCAAAGAATATTTGAATAACAGACCCTAAAGGAATCTGCAATATTGAATAGATTCCCACAGCCACTATTGTCTAACCTACAGTTATAGGGTCCTTCCTCGTGTTAGGGATCTTCTCTATTGGTATTGGGAGTGAGTTCGTGGACGGTAGGCATCAGCAGCTGTAATTATTGCTAAGAGCCACTGATATTTTTCTCTGTCTCCATTATCGTAGAAGTACTGAATCTAGAAGCCGTAGGATGTGTATCTATGCCTTCAGGTTACTTACACCTTCAGTGGAGAAGTATTGTGCCATACCTAGCATTAGGTGGATGTGTGGAGGAGGCACAGCAATACTGTATGTATTCTATATCAGTACGATCTTGCAGGAATAAACAACACAAACCATGAGTATACACGTAGAACACACAATCCCTGCAGAACCCACTACACATATATATATATATATATATATATGTCAAAATGAGTGCCACTGAGCGTGGCCAAATAAATATATATTTGGCCTTTTGTTTTTGCTTTTCTTGTACCTTGTTGATACCCTTGATGTATACAAAATGTCTATGCAGTCGCCCTTCTCTCTCCATTCCTTGGGGTTTTACATGAGTTTTCCTTATAAACGTTACCATGTACCATTAAAGTTTCTGTCCTTAGAACCACTGTATATTTTGGGGTCTATGTATAAAGACGAGGGGTGCAGTTCTGGGGTAAAAACGACACCATATGGGTCAAAAGAAAAAACATTGCACAGAAAATCAACAGGGTTTTTCTCTGACACATCTGGGGCAGTTTTTTTTTGCCCCTGTGCTCCCACCACATTCGCCTTGATACATATGGTCTATTGCTTCCAAAATAATAAGGGCTATTTGCAGCGTAGGCGCAGATTTATGAAGCCCCAGTACAGATTAGCGCACCTTCTCCGGTGCTTTAGCTCTCGTGTAAGTCCCTGAGAGATAACGCTGGATCGCATGCACTAACCAGTTCCAGCGCTTTCCGCACCCACGCCATAGAACAGTGTTTCCCAACTCCCGTCCTCGGGGAACCCCAACAGGTCAGGTCTTAAGGATATCCCTGCTCCAGCACAGGGACTCAATCAGCGGCTCAGTCATTCTGACTGAGCCGCCTGTGCTGGAGCAGGGATATCCTTAAGACCTGACCTGTTGGGGTTCCCCGAGGACGGGAGTTGGGAAACACTGGTATAGGACACTGGTTTTGTCCAACCCTGAATCTTTATCAGTAAATACGTGGACCACAATGTTGTTCTGCTTAATTTAACATAATTCATATTCCCCGAGGGTGGGTTTCCCGTTAGGTCCGATAGGCCCAGGCCAAGGGTGGGAAAATTTGGGGGCGGAAAAAAATGTCTGCCCCCATATGCAGATGCCACGCTATCAGGCCTGATGGGAAAGCACTTACACGTAGCGGCCGCCTCCTTCTCCTTTCCGAATCACAGCATCAAATGACGCCGCGGACATCACCAATAACCCGTCACATGGTGTCTCATTCACGTCAAATGACATCATGACGGCTGTCCCGCTGCTGAATATATCCGCACCCCCCCCCCCCCCCCATGAAAAAGGGTATTTGGTTAAACCCTTTGGCCAAAGCGTTTGTAAGCCTGCATGCCACGTCACGGCATACCCGTTTAATGCAGGTACCTACACTATACTGTATGTACATGTAATAATTGTTCCATGGACTAGTGAAAAAAGTGTTAAATCCCTGAAGGGGTTAAATAAAGCATGAGCTTATGTGGGTAGTGCAATTAAAATCTGGCTGAAGCTGGTATCATACTTACCTTTGCTATAAATGTAAACTGGGTGCACAAATTCCCTGGTGTGAATATAATACAACTTACACATATACATCTCTCTGTCAGCCTTACACATTCACCCGCCATTCAATGTAGGCGGTCGCCTAGGCCGGCACATTTTGGGGACGGCGGTGGTGGAAGAGGACGGTAAGGGCAGGGCGGCACTAGCAGAGAAGGGCAGCGGCACAGGAGAGTATGGCAGGAGTGGAGCAGGGCGGAAGAGGAGGAGGACAGCAGGTGGCGGCAGGAGAAGAGGATGTAGGATCGGACGGGTGGGAACGCGCCCCAAGGGTTTGACCTGGAAGTTTTCACTGAATTCCGGTGCCTGCCGTTGCTACAGCACAGCTCCTCCTCGGCCAACCTGCTCTGCTCCCGTGGTCCTCAGTCCTCTTCTCCCACCGCTACCGGCGAGAGCCTGCTCCTGCCATCTCCCTCTGCCGCCACCTCCATGCGTCCTCCTTCTCATCTCCTCTCCTCCTCTGCTCCACCGAAACCAGGTAGGCATTGCTAAAAGGGTGAGCAGGAGGAGGAGGTGGAGGGGGTGAGAGAGGAAGAAGAAAAGGAGGGGAGTGAGAGTGGAAGGAGGGAGGGAGAGAGAAAGAAGAGAAGGAAGAGGTGAGATGAGGAGTGGGAGGGGGGTGATTGAGGAGTGGGAAGGGTGGAGAGGAGGAGTGGTAGGGGGGGTGAGACAAGAGAGGAGTTGGAGGAGGGGGTGAAAGAAGAGGAGGAGGGGGGAAAGTGAAGGAGAGGGAGGGAGTGAGGTGAGAGAGGATGAGGAGGGGGAGAGAGAATGGGGCTATAATGTTTTTGTTTTTTTAATCGGAAAGTTCGGGGGGGAGCAGGGGATCACAGGGCTGAAGATTCCCCTAGGTGCTGAATACCCTTTCACTGGCCCTGCACCCTGTGATGTGTTTGCATTGTAGGTAAGGGGCCGAGCCCCACACTCCCTATAGGAGCCAGGCTGTTTTGTTTCCCTGTAACCCTGTCTTTGCGGGTAAAAGCTATTTTATGCTCTGAAAGTTGTGGGGAATAAAAGCCTGTTTTATTTTCTCTTTAAAAATGTCTCCTGTTCTATAAACCTCTGCGCACGTCTCCTACACCCGCCCACTGACTTTACGCGAGTGTGTCGCGCCTTTCACCATTGTGTCCAGTATTTTTGGAGAAGCTGCCCGGTGACCCTAGGGAAAGAGGTTAACAACTGACTGCCCGGTTTGGCCCTCTCACCTCCCCACTGGGGACAATAAATGAGCACCCACACCTCCAGAACCCTCCTATTACACCCCAATCAGGCTTCCACCACCAGGATTCATTTAAGGAGACTTCGGTCCCCCCTTCTAACAGGAAAATATACCAAATGAAATAAAAACCCAATTTAGTGTAACAGTTTTATGGGACCAACCCGCAATACACATTGGCCCCTGTGGTCTCCTGGCCCCATTACATGTATGTATAGTGTGTGGTGCACCTGCTGGCTTACAGGACTCCTGAGTCTCCCCCTGGGTTGGTATGGGGATATCAGCAAGACAGGCATCTGAGGTAGTGGGGATTGAGTCCTACTCACATCTGATGCAGCGCCTCCACCTCATCAGGATCTCTGCGGCCGCAGGGGGATGTATCTGATGAGGAACTCCTTTTTGGTGCCTTCCTCTGCTGAGTAACTCCACACTCACACATGAGGGTTGCGGTGAATAAGGGCATCTTTATTATCATCATAGGCAGACTACCCCTCACAGCGGTTGTACTCAGCCGCTCATTGTAGTACGGTTCCTCCCTTCAGAAGGTCCTTCCCTCCCAATAGAGTTGAGTCACCTCTCCCCGTAGGGAGATCCCCACCTGTGTTAGGTCCCTGAACACAGTGTAGATTCTATTTGGTATATCTGACAGCCTTAACTGCTGCAGACCTCCAGAACTGGACCATACTGATCCCTTGATTAACACACACTTGAACTCCTGAATGAGACACTAACTTTGGACAGTGCTGTGTCTTATATAGACTCAGAAAACAGCCACACCTCTTGTGTCACTAATAGTGGACACTGAGCATGTTACCACTCCCCTTGTATACATATGACACCTCACCAGGGTGTGAGGGCAAACCTCCATGATTGATGCTGGCAATCCTGCATACTTACCAGGTTTTACTGCCAGCAAGAGAAAGAACTGTATACCATTTTTATACATGGCTACATTCTCCCCCTGGTGAACCCCAACGGCCCGGCTGGGATCTAAATTTGCAGGACCCACCTCCAGGCAGCACTGCAAAACATAACAATAGTCTATATAAAAATACATTACAGTTCTCATCGTATAACATGATAAACATACCAGTATACAGTGCCTGCTGACCGGCAGACCACACTGCTCCTAAGGAGAATCCCCATCTACTACCTAATTGTAGTGCCTAGGGTCTGGCTTCTGCACCTCCCTACCGGTGATGTCCTTAACGGTTAAGCTGTGCTCCCTAGGTGGCCCACTCTCTGGCCTATACTCCATCCGGTGCATATAGATGTTGCACCCAACACTCCACACCCTCATCAACTGAGTGATCCTCTCCTCGGTTTTGTACCCAGCGTACCCACCAGACTTACTCATAATGTAGTCTTCAATGGTCTCCCTCAGCCACGCATCTCTCCCATCCTCGATCTCCTGCATCAAGGGCTCTGGCACATAAGGGTACTCCAACCCATGAGACTTTTTGTACTTTGTGACTATCGCCCTCTCAGCCCTACTGGTTCTAATCAATTTCTTGTTGCCTGCCCTGCCTGGCAGTACCCACGACAATGGCTCGTCTGGTTCAACGGGGTCCCTAAATATGGCTGTCCCCTTGGGATCCACTACTCCTGAGTGTATATCATGCCATCGTAGGCGAAGTTCCTCCAATCGTTCCTCCTCCGTGAACTCCACTACTCCCCACCAATAATCTACGATCCCTTCTCTCCTCAATATGAAACTTGTGCGGTCCAGCCAGGCCTAATACCCCTCAAACCTGGTCGCCCACCACCTGATCCCTCACTCCCGGATACTCTCTGGTACCCCCACCATACCCTCACTGTCCTCTGGCTCTCCCCCAGACGATATCCCTGACGTACCAGTGGATCTAGAATTCGACCCCAAATGTTTAGGCCTACTTGTGACACTCATCAGGCTGGTACATTCACTAGGACATGATGATACCTTCCGCATATACCTTGCCCCCCCGACCCATCATCGGAGGTAAAACAGTCACCCCAGTCCAAGTTATCCCCAGTCTGTTCCTCGGAAGTGGCCCGTGACTCCCCAGACAACCCTTGGCTAGACTGGGACCCAGATGAGGACGTGACAGGGACAGGTGTCTTAACTATGGTCGGGGGTTGGGCATAGGGAAACGCTGTCGGCAGACGCGGAGCTACGACCCGCAACTTCTCGCTACCTTGACCGGTACCATCGGACTGGCATTCCGGTTCACCCGTCTTCTTGTTCCCAGGCTTCCGCAGGGCCTTCCAGCTCTTCCCGGACCCAGGCGACCTGGTGCAGCTCTGTGGACGCAAGGATGCGGCCATCTTCCACCCAGTTCCGCTGTGTCCGCCGGATGTGATGTCGTCGATCTCGCGGGACTCACCGCCTCCAAATGGGTTGGGCTCCCCACCGGAACCTCTTCCTCCACAATGACATCCGCCGCCGGAAGTGAAGGTTCAGCTCTCCGCTCGGGCCTGGGCTAGGCCTGTCTCCGCCGTTGCCACCACCGGCGCCTGTGAAGGCTAAGGGTGTATCTCACCGCTCCGTCGGCTCGGGATGGAATCTTCTCCGCCATCTGCTCCGCCAGTCACAATGGCCGTGGGACTTCTCCGCCCTGGTTGCCTCCGCACAGGCGACCTCGGCACCTCGGAACTCCGCTCCACTACAACACAGGTAAGACCTGTTTCCTTTGCAGCACCGCTGTAGTGGTCTGCCGGTAGGCGCATCACCACCATCGTCGGGGTTGCTTGCTCCTCGTCCGAGGATCCGAACTCCGACTCGGGGAGTGGCACTCCCGCAGGGGACCGACGGTGAGGTTCTCGGTTCTCACCGCGGTTGTAGGCCCCTCTCTCTCCAGGCTCCGTCTTTATCATCAGGAGCGATCCCCATTCTCCGGGATCAACGGGTTCCTTCTTGATTGAGTGCGAGGCTTCAGCTGTCAGTGTAGCTGTGTCCGCTCCCGCCTCCACAGTCTGTCCTGGCACAAAGGGCTGCACGGCCCATAGGTAGTGGATGCAACATTGGGGGCACCTAGCCGTTGTGCTGGCTACGCCACCTGGTAGTCGGCACTGCATACAGAGGCATTTTATTATTATTTTGTCACCCGCCCTGAGCACCAGGAAGCCTCCTGGTAATGAATAGGGGTGAGCGGAGATGTCCATCTCTTTCTCCGGTTTGCTGGTCATGCTGGGTACAGGGGACACTTTCTGTAGTGGTCTTGCCTGTTCACCAGCTCCTCGCATCTGAAGGGCAGGGGTCGGTTTGTTAACTTCTCCCTCAGCCAGTTCCACTCTCATTTGGCACAACTGGAAACCACTCCCCCTGGTAGAGATTAGGGGAGGGTCCCATAGATTCACTGGGTGCCCCAGCACTGGCTCTGAGCCCGTCACAGTCCATGAGGGCGCGGCCACAGCTTTCGCGCCATACCCCCCAGCAGGGTGGGGTTCTTTGCTTGGCGCCAATCCCGGCCAACTCCTTTCAACTTTTGCATTTGCAGAATTTTCTGCCCTCGGCCCACGCGGTCTCCCAGGGAAGCGGGAGCCGCCATCTTGGTTTACACGGCCATTCACATAAGCAACTGAGGTAGATTTTTGGTTGTAGCTCACCGTCTGGCAAGCAGATTCTCCATTTTCACCGCACACAACCAGAATGTCCTCAACACTGTCCTCCAGTGTAGCACCCCTTGATCCTAGGCAGGACCAAAACGGTGCGGCCACCGCCTTAGCGCCATTCCACAACATGCTGGCAAAAGTTCCTTCTGCAGCTTGTTCCTCAGTAGGACGCACACCACGTGCGCTCCCTCAATCAGCCGCGGTTCGGCATCTTGGATTCTCGGCACCGCGCGGATCTTCCCTTCTTGCGGCCGCCATCTTTACTTTGTAAAGACTGTTATCGCACATGGAGCTCCTCTCTGCGGGGCAGCTGCCATTCCGATGCAATAAAGAATGCCAGTGCACCACCTACTTGTATCTAATGTATGTCTGACTCATGTTGCACTACCTCAGGCTAGGCTCACTCTCTCAGTGTATGCTGTGTCCACCTTCCTCCAGTCTGTGCTCTGTGGTAAGTGTCCTGGCTCCTGGCTAGAGCACTCTGGCTTCTCCCATGCAGTACTAGGGCGTCTACCTACTGTTTGCCAGCCTAGCGCAGACCCTCTCCAGAATTCCTGACCACGTTAACAGGCTATTCCTTTAGGCATCCTACCAACTAGCTGCCTCAAGGTGACTAGAACAGCTATAGCCCTGTCTCCAGAACCACTGTACCCCTCTCAGGATCCTAGGTTGTCCTTTGCGAGCTGACAAATCCATCAGGCCCATGACTACCCCTAGGCTCCGTCCCATACACAGCACTGTCTGTCAGCATACACTCTCCCTGTTTCCTAGTGTGCCTAGCAAAAGCCTGTCCTGTTGATAGGTATCTCAGCAGCGCCTCCATAAATGTAACAGTTTTACGGGCCCCCACCCAATCGCACATTGGCCCCTGTGGTCTCCTGGCCCCATTAACATTTGATATTATAGTGTGTGGGTGCCCCTGCCTGGCTTAACCAGGACTCCTGAGTCCTCCCCCTGGGTTTGTATGGGGATTCACAAGACAGTCATCTGAGGATAAGTGGGGGTATTGAGGTCCTCTCCAAAATCTGCTGCAGACACCTCCAACCTCATCAGGATCTAGTGACGGAGCCGCAAGGGGATGTATCTGAATGAGGAAACTCATTTCTTGTGCCTTCCTCCCTGAGTAACTCCACACTCACACATGAGGGTTGCGGTGAATAAGGGATCTTATTATCATCATGGCAGACTCCCCTCACAGCGGTTTTCTCACCGATCATTGTAGTAGCGGTTCCTCCCTTCAGAAGGTCCTTCCCTCCCCCCAATGGAGTGTGAGTCACCATCTCCCCGTATGGGAGATCCCCACCTGTGTCAGGTCCTGAACACAATGTAGATTCATTTGTGTATATCTGACAGCCTTAACTGCTGCGCCGTCCAGAACTGGGCCATACTGATCCTGATTAACACACACTTAACTCCTGAATGAGACACTGAACTTTGGCAGTGCTGTGTTTATATAGATCAGAAAACAGCCATATCCTCTTGTGTCACTAATAGTGGACACTGAGCATGTTCCACTCCCCTTGTTACATATACACCTCACCAGGGTGTGGGGCAAACCTCCATGATTGATGCTGGCAATCCGCATACTTACCAGGTTTTCTACGCCAGCATAGAGAAAGCAACTGTATACCATTTTATACATGGCTACATCTCCCCCTGGTGAAACCCCAAGCCCGCTGGGTCATCTAAATTTGCAGGACCACCCAGGCAGCACTGACAAAACATAACAATAGTCTATATAAAAATACATTACAGTTCCATCGTTATAACATGATACAACATACGAGTCATACAGTGCTGCTGACCGGCCAGACCCACATGCTCCTAAGGAGATCCCCATCTACTACCTAATTGTAGTGCCTAGGGTCTGGCTTCGGCACCTCCTACCGGTGATGTCCTTAACGGTTAGCTGTGCTCCTAGGTGCCCACTCTCTGGCCTATACTACCATCGGTGCATATAGATGTTGCACCACACTCCACACCCTCATCAACTGGTGATCCTCTCCTCGGTTTTGTACCCAGCGTACCCACCAGACTTACCATATTAGTCTTCAATGGTCTCCCTCAGCCACGCATCTCTCCCTCCTCGATCTCTGCATCAAGGGCTCTGGCCATAAGGGTACTCCAACCCATGAGACTTTTTGTTACTTTGTGACTACTCGCCTCTTCAGCCCTACTGTTCTAATCAATTTCTGTTGCTGCCCTGCCTGGCAGTACCCGACACAATGGCGTAGTCTGGTTCAACGGGGTCCCTAAATATGGCTGTCCCTTGGGATCACTACTCTGAGTGTATATCATGCCATCGTAGGCGAAGTTCCTCCAATCGTCCTCCTCCGTGATACTCCAACTACATACTCCCCCACCAATAATCTACGATCCCTCTCCTCCTCAATATGAACACTTGTGCGTATCAGCCAGGCCTAATACTCCTCAACCTGGTCGCCCCACCACCTGGTCCATCACTGCCCGGATACTCTCTGGTACCACCCACCAGTACCCTCACTGTCCTCGGCTCTCCCCCAGAACGATATCCCTGACACGTACCAGTGGATCTAGAATTCGACCCCAAATGTTTAGGCCTACTTGTGAACACTCTCAGGCTGGTACATTCACTAGGACAGTGATTGATACCTTCCAGTTACCTTCCCCCCCCCGACCCATATCGGAGGTAAAACAGTCACCCGTCCAAGTTTCCCCAGTCTTTCCCGCGAATGGCCCGTGACTCCCAGACAACCCTTGGCTAGACGGACCCCAGATGAGGAGCTTGACAGGGACAGGGTGTCTTCTAACTATGGTCGGGGGTTGGGCATAGGGAAACGCTGTCGTGCAGACGCGGGCTACGACCCGCAACTTCTCGCACCTTGAGCCGGTACCATCGGATGGCATTCCGGTTCACACCGTCTTCTTGTTCCCAGGCTTCCGAGGCCTTCAGCTCGTTCCCGGACCCAGGCGACCTAGGTGCAGACTCTGTGGACGCAAGGATGCGGCACATCTTCCACCCAGTTCCGCTGTTCGCCGGATATGTGATCGTCGTCATCTCGCGGGACTCACCGCCTCCAACGGGTTGGGCTCCCCACGGAACACTCTTCCTCCACAATGACATTCCGCCGCCGGAATGAAGGTTCAGCTCTCCGCTCGGGCCTGGGCGAGGCCTGTCTCCCCACCTTGCCACCAACCAGGCGCCCTGTTGAAGTGTAAGGGTGTATCTCACCCGCTCCGTCGGCTCGGGATGGAATCTTCTCCGCCGTCTGCTCCGCCCAGTCACCATGGCCGTGGACTTCTCACCCTGGTTGCCTCCGCACAGCGACCTCAAGCGAAGTGAACCCGGACTCCGCTCCACTGCACAGTAAGGACCTGTTTCCTTTGCAGCACGCTGTAGTGGTCTGCCGGTAGGCGCATCACCACCATACGTCGTGGGTTCGCTTGCTCCTCGTCCGAGGATCCAACTCACGACTCGGGAGTGGGCACTCCCGCAGGGGACGACGGGAGTTCCCGGTTATCACCGCGGGTTGTAGGCCCCTCTCTCTCCAGGCTCCGTCTTTATCATAAGGAGCGATCCCCATTCTCCGGGATCACTGGTCTTCTTGATTGATTGCGAGGCTTCAGCTGTCAGTGTAGCTGTCCGCTCCCCTCCACAGTCTTCCTGGCACAAAGGTTGCACGGCCCATAGGTAGTGGATCAACATTGGGGGCACCTAGCCGTTGTGCTGGCTACGCCACCTGGTAGTCGGCACTGCATACACGAGGCATTTTATTATTATTTTGTCACCAGCGCCCTGAGCACCAGGAAGACCTCCTGTAATGAATATGGGTGAGCGGAGATGTCCATCTCTTTCTCTCGGTTTTGCTGGTCATGGGGTACAGGGGACACTTTCTGTAGTGTGTCTTGCTGTTCACCGCTCCTCGCATCTGAAGGGCAGGGGTCGTTTGTTAACTTCTCCTCAGCCAGTTCCACTCATCATTGGCGCACAACTGGAAACCATCCCCCTGGTAGAGATTAGGGGAGGGTCCCATAGATTCCTGGGTGCCCCAGCACTTGGCTCGGACCCGTCACAGTCCATAGCGGCGGCACAGCTTTCGCGCCATACCCCCCACAGGGTGGGGTTTCTTGCTTGGGCCATCCCGGCCAACTCCTTCAACTTTTGCATTTGCAGAATTTTCTGCCCTCGCCCACGCGGTCCCTCCCAGGGAAGCGGGAGCAGCCATCTTGGTTTACCACGGCCATTCACATAAGCAACTAAGGAGGTAGATTGTTTGGTTGTAGCTCACCGTCTGGCAAGCAGATTCTCCATTTTCAACCGCACACAACCAGAATGTCCTCAACACTGTCCTCAATGTAGCACCCCTTGATCCTAGGCAGGACCAAAACGGCGCAGCCACCCTTAGCGCCATTCCACAACATGCTGGCAAAAGTTCCTTCTGCAGCTTGTTCCTCAGTAGCACGCACACACACGTGCGCTCCCTCCATCAGCCGCGGTTCCATCTTGGATTCTCCGCACCGCGCGGATCTTCCTTCTTGTCGCGCCATCTTTACTTTGTAATACGTTATTCATCACTGGAGCTCCCTCTGCGGGGCAGCTGCCACTTTGATGCAATAAGAATGCCAGTGCACCACCTACGGTATCTAATGTACTATGACTCATGTTGCACACCTAGAGTCTAGGCTCACTCTCGTGTGTATGCTGTGTCCACCTTACTCCAGTATGTGCTCTGGCGTAGTGTCCTGGCTCCTGGCTAGAGTACTCTGGCTTCTCCCATGCAGTACTAGGGCGTCTACCTACTGTTGGCCAGCCTAGCGCAGACCCTCTCCAGAATTCCTGACCACTTACAGGCTATTCCTTAGGCATCCTACCAACTAGCTGCCTCAGGTGACTAGGACAGCTATAGCCTGTCTCCAGAACCACTGACCCCTCAGATCCTAGGTTGTCCTTTGCGAGCTGACAAATCCATCAGGCCCATGACTACCCCTAGGCTCCGTTCCCATCACAGCACTGTCTGTCAGCATACACTCTCCCTGTTTCCTAGTGTGCCTAGCAAAAGCCTGTCCTGTTGATAGGTATCTCAGCAGCGCCTCCATAAATGTAACAGTTTTACGGGCCCCCACCCAATCGCACATTGGCCCCTGTGGTCTCCTGGCCCCATTACATGTATGTATAGTGTGTGGTGCACCTGCTGGCTTACAGGACTCCTGGGTCTCCCCCTGGGTTGGTATGGGGATATCAGCAAGACAGGCATCTGAGGTAGTGGGGATTGAGTCCTACTCACATCTGATGCAGCGCCTCCACCTCATCAGGATCTCTGCGGCCGCAGGGGGATGTATCTGATGAGGAACTCCTTTTTGGTGTTCTCTCGCTGAGTACTCCACACTCACACATGAGGGTTGCGGTGAATAAGGGCATCTTTATTATCATCAATAGGCAGACTACCCTCACAGCGGTTGTACTCAGCCTCTCATTGTAGTACGTTCCTCCCTTCAGAAGGTCCTTCCTCCCAAAGAGTTGAGTCACCTCTCCCGTAGGGAGATCCCCACCTGGTTAGGTCCTGAACACAGTGTAGATTTATGGTATATCTGACAGCCTTAACTGCTGCAGACCTCCAGAACTGGACCATACTGATCCCTTGATTAACACACACTTGAACTCTGATTGAAACACTAACTTTGGGCAGTTCGTTGTCTTATATAGACTCAGAAAAAGCCATAACCTCTTGTGTCACTAATTGACACTGAGCATGTTACCACTCCCCTTGTGTACATAGACACCTCACCAGGGTGTGAGGGCAAACCTCCATGATTGATGCTGGGCATCCTGCAATACTTACCAGGTTTTTACTGGCCAGCAGAGAAAGAACTGTATACCATTTTTATACATCGCTACATTAGCAAAACATGTCCTTAAATTAGGACACTCATCGAGGTAATAGGTTCACTTAGAGCCCAAAGAGATTACACATTACGTTTTATATTTAGTATTGCACAAAGCATACAGTGCTTGTTACAGAAAAGGGAGAGCAGCAGGACGTACAGTACTTAGGGTCATACTGTAGATCAATAGAGATGAGTATATATGCCGAAACTGCCCGCTCACTCAACACGTTTCTTGTGGTCTCCCACTTCCTCAGCAATCTCACATAAGCAGTCTATTTTTAATCATGGTAACCTCACAAAGGTGAACAAGATTGTCACCAGTGGATACTTATGTAGCACCTGTTGCCGCCTGCCATGGCAGATCTGGCCACTACATGGGTGATTTCCTGGTGCTGTAGCTCACCTGCTGGTTACAGGAGGTCTGAGTGGTTCTGCAGGTGTTGTGTGGGAGCAGGAACAGGGCAGTCTTTCTCTTCCTTCCCATGGTGCAGCGCCTCCATCCCATGAAGATCCTGCTGAAAGCAGGATGGGCCCCACAGGAAATTCTCCTTCACAATGACCACACATTAGGGCTGGTACAACGGCATCTTTATTGTACAGACTGCATAGCATCATCTCCATTCCCTGGAGTAGACACCAGGGACTTGAGGCCAAGAGTCGCTCCTGGTCTCCTTTACCCTCTTGCAGGGAAAAGGGTATCACACCGTACCATACACTGCTAATCATAGCTCATAGCACACTTCAATTTGGTCGAGTGTCAGCTTTTATACCCGGGGGAAGGGATTGTAACCCCACCCCATAACAGGGCAAGTCTAGGTAATGACAGGCAAATCAACACCTACACATGTGACCCAATCAGTACCCTCCCCAGTTTGACACTCTAACTGCCGGTTTAGGCCTGCCCCTGGATAAGGCAACATTGACCCATCCGGCTGCAACTGCAGGCTAGCCCTGCACAGGAGTTTAACCCCAACACTGCCTGTTCCTATCAGGACTTATAGTATTGAGGCCATAAGAAGGCTATAGCCAGGGGTACTTAGCTACATCCTCCCTCTAGTGAAAATCCTCCTCACAACCCCGCATGAGGAGCTTAATTAAGTACCATCAATAATTGTGCTGGCCCACCGGATTATAAAAAAACATAAAATACAATACAATACAATTGCGGCATAACTGGTTTTATTTAACCATTTAACCAAGAGAACCTTCCGCCTGGTTCCAGTACATTTCCTGCTATAAGTACCACCTGCCTCAACATGTAGTACAGTTCCTGCTATAATCTCCCTATTCAATATATCAATTTAATTATTTGTACTGTATAGTTCACTAGTATATTTTACCACACCTACAGTAAGTATGAGTTTTGGTACCACTAGGTTTGTGAGACACAATATGAACAAAAGATAAAATAGAATATGTGACTAAAAATAAGAAAGTTTAAATAAAGTATTTTATTTTGCCATTAGAAAAGTCAGCAATTTACATATATATATATTATATATACAAACTTTGTATCCATATATATATAGTATATATATATAATATAAATATTATATATATATTATATATATATATATATATATCTCTATCTCATATATCTATAATCTCTTCAATATCTATATCGTATCTGGCCTGACCCAGTTATGTTTATACCCCTCGTACGTAACTTTTTTTGTTTTGGATTAGTTAATTTTTTCAAGGACAATTGGCAATATGTCCAGATTTTATGCCATGGTTTTTTGTTGTCATATTATAACAAAATTAGTAATACTGAGTGAAGTAAGATTACAGAATCAACGTAGAAGTTTAACATTAACATATAGTTCTTTTTTCTAGGAATAATTATTTGTTTTAAGGATTTTGACCATTTTCATATTAATGGCACCAGTAGAAAGATGACTATTCCAATATATTAAACAGCTAATGGCGTTATCGTTATGTTGATGCAGTATGAAGGTGAAATATATTTGTACTGAGATGCTGGCGATGGAACTGGTCTCTTTTACAAATTGGAGGAGTCTGATGTCTTTATAGATATTTGTTTAGAAATAAAAAGTGGAGAATGGTAGTTAACAAGAGTTAACAAGAGTTAACAAGAGTGGTAGTGGTAGTTAACAAGAGCGGTAGGCAGAAAAATGTTGTGCAGAACTGTTACAGGTTCCTTGTGTAACGGATTTTCTGGCCTAGCCTGACCCACCCAATCTCACATTGGTCCCTGTGGTCTAACCAGTCCCCATTACAGTGTAGTGTCTGGTGGTGCACCTGTTGGCAACAGGACTCTTGAGTCTCCCGCATGATGTTGTGTGGGAATTGCCAACCCAGACAGGCAGCTGAGGTAGTGTGCATGAGTCATACCTATATCCAGTGCAGCTCCTCCACCTCATCAGGATCCCAGCGTCCGCTTGTGGACGGTCCTGGTGAGGAACTCCTCTGTGGTGCACTCCTCTGTGTAATCACTCCACACTTACACACGAGGGTATGATTTAACAAGATCATCTTTATTGACTTGTGGCGGGCCAGCTGCCCCTCGCAGTGGTTGTACTCAGCCGCTCATGTTCACCATACTTCCCTTTGAAAGGTGTCTTTTCCCAAACTGGTGGATTCCCTATCTCCCCTTAGAGAGATATTCCCTGTGCCAGGTCCCTGGTCACAGTCTCATGAGCTGCATTCTCCCAAGTCTGTACTCAGACTTGCTCCTTCTACAACCAACCAACTGAACTCTTCTCATAACCTCTGAACCACTAACTTTTTAGCAGTGCTGTGCCTTATGTATCCTCTGGGGGCTGGCACAACTCTGACATCACTAATCATGGATTCAGAGCATGTGACCACTCCCATCCATACATAGGGCACCTCACCAGGGTGTGAGGGCAAACCTCCATAATTACTGCTGGCATGCCCATAACTTACCAGGCCTTACTGTCAGCAGGAGAGATGACTGTAATCCATTTTACAGCATGGCTACACTTGCATTGGAAGATATCCATGGCCAGGATGCTGGTAAGATTAGTGAATTTATTCTTGGGTTATAAGGAAGGAATAGTTAGAAAAGTATTTTGAAATAAATAGTCATTAATGAATAAATTCATTTTTATTTTGTTCTATAGGGAAGATTATAGAGGTGTTTTTGTTAAAAAGTTTTTTTTTTAGTTTTTAAGGTTTTTCTGTTCAAAGTTATAACAGGAAACTAACTGTTTGTTTTCTTGGATGAACCGGTCCTGTCTGATTTTTGAACAGCAGTAATGAAAAAGTAGGAAGTTAATGCAGCTAATGTATAAAAACAGTTGCAGGAATAAATTGTATTTTACCACAGCAAACATGGTTATAAAATATACATGTTTGCTGTGGGGAGATATATTAGGAATATTAGAGATACTGTATTAGTTATAATTAATTATGATTGGTAATTATTAAAATATTCAAGAAAGAAAGTCCTTTCTGAAATGTTAAAGACATTCTGCAATATTATTACAGTATTAACATTTATGTTCTTTGCTGGGGATCCAGTAGTGGTTTCATGTTATATACTGTATCATCCCGAGTCAGCTGGGATAGTTGAAAGGATGAATAGGACATTGAAAGATTTAAAGAGATGCTAGCAGAATATAGTTAACCCAATTTTAATCATTTACCAGAAGTTTTTTTAAGTCTATTCGAGCAACCCCCAATGCGAGAACACTGTTAACTCCTTAGGAGTTAAAGCTGCAGTTCAAGCAATATCCTGCATGTGTGTTCTTTTTAATAAATCAGTTCTGTAGTAAGAAAAAAAAATACTTTTAGCATTTTCTGTTTAAAAAAAAAAACAACTTTGAAAGACCAATTTTTTTGTATTCTATTTTTTAACTTCAAATTTTTTTATTGGGTTTCACAACAAGTACATTATGCCACATCCCATAGTAAAACAATTCGAAATCCCCCGAGGTTTACCCTTTTCACTCTCACCATCAAGGGTAAAATCACTAAAAATCAACATGGGACTAACGACATATACTCACAGGACTAGACAATCACGACTAACCGGACCAAAGACAAGACAACAGAGGGTGAAAACATCAAGGAAGGAAGGGGGGGGAATGGACTTCCACCGTGTTCTCCAGTGTCGGAAGATCTGCTTTCGGCCTGTGCTGCGTACTCTTAGAGGAGCCTGACGACTCCTCCTCTTGGGTCCGATTTTAATAGTCGGGGGGTCCTACCTGTCGCGTACCTATGTTATAGTATGTTCCGCTCAGTCACCAGAGAACGCACTTGTGATTATTATTGCAGAATTGTGCTGGCATCTATCCCGGGGATGTCGGATCGGGTAAGCCATGGCTCCCACACTTTTAGGAAATTTCGGCCAGAGTCGTTGACCCAGCTAGTCAACTGTTCCATCTGGCAAACATGCCACATTCTGTTTCGAATTTTGGGGATTACTGGTAGATCTTGCTGTTTCCACACTGCTGCGATCTCGCACCTGGTGGCGGTAGCCAAATGTGCCACCAATTTGTGTGCCGCTTTCGACAGCCCCTGGGCCCGTCTGCCCAACAAGAACAGCCACGGGTCCAGGGGGACCTCTAAGTCGAGGATACTTTGTGCCCATACTCTAATGCTCTCCCAAATCGGGAGTACCCTCGGGCAGGACCACAGCATGTGGACTAAGTCTGCTGTTTCCCCACACTGTTTTGGGCAGAGTGGGGAATAACCGCTGACGAATTTGGATAGACGTAGTGGGGTGTGATACCAGCGCATCATAACCTTATATGCGTTCTCTTTTAACGATGAGCAGATGGAGCTTTTGGCCGCAGCCTGTAAGATCCACTCCCAGTCTTCGTCCTCTAAAGTCTCCCCTAAATCTGTCTCCCATTTAGTCATGTAGTTCAGTCTGTCGGCGTCAGGTCCACTTGGGCAGATCACTTCCCGGTATAATCTAGAGGTAAGTCCCCGTGTGTCCTTGGCTCTAGAACACAGCTGCTCAAAATTGGTCCTAGCAGGTCTAATTGGAAATTTATTATAGAATGCTCTGATCTGGAGGTAGCGAAATAATTCGGTGTTTGGAAGGCCCTTTTCTGATTTGATGTGTTCAAATGTTTTAATATAGGTAGGCCCCTCCAGATCTATTAACCGCTTATATCCCGACTGTATCCAAATTTTAAAGTGCCGGTCTCCGGCCATCCCCGGGGCGAAATCTGGGTTATCGAATAGCGGGGTCATTAAGGAGTGTTTTGTCGTTAAATTATGTTTAAATTTGGAACTCCTCCACACCACCAGAGAGTTCACCATGGTCCGTAGCAGCAACCCCACCGTGTTATCACATCGTTTTGGTAGCCAAATTAAATTATGCAACTCAATTGGAGCACAGCAGGTTTTCTCCAGCGCCACCCATCTCCGCAGGGACGGATCCAGGTGCCACTGGACAATCTGACCCAATCGTGCTGCTTTATAGTATGCCATCAAGCAAGGTACCGCTAGTCCCCCTCTAATCGTAGGTCTGGTTAGTATGCTCTTTGCAATTCGTGGGCTCTTCTTGTGCCAAATGAATTTCATGATCCTTGACTGTAAGGCGAGGATATCTGCCCGCACCGGCGGTATCGGCAGGGCTTGGAACAGGTAAAGCACCCTTGGCAAAAGATTCATCTTAATGCTATGAATTCTTCCGAACCAAGAAATTCCAAACCCCGCCCATACCCGCAGGTCCTCTCTTAGAGTTTGGAATAGTTTGGGATAATTGGCTTTGTATAATGAGTCGTAAGTCTTAGTAATTTGGATACCTAAATATTTGATTGAGGAGGCCTGCCATTTAAAATTAAAATTTAGTTCAATTCATTTTTCCACCGGACGTGGGAGACTAATATTTAGGGCTTCAGACTTCTTCTGGTTAATTTTGAACCCGGAGATTAGGCTAAACGTTCCCAGGATCTCAAAGACATTGGGCAGGGAAGTAAGCGGCTTCGACAGAGTCAGGATGACGTCATCAGCGTATAATGCCACCTTATGGGATTGGTCCTCTACGTCTATCCCTGCTATATCTGGGCTTAGGCGAATATGAGCCGCCAGGGGTTCTATACATAATGCAAACAGCAGTGGGGACAGGGGGCATCCCTGTCGCGTCCCGCTACAGATGTTAAATTGCTCCGATGGGAAGCCCTGATGGCGCACCCTACCTGTGGGGCCTTTATACAGGGCTAAGATAGCTTCTAAGAGGCGTCCCTCGAACCCAAATGCTCCTAGTACTGCCCTCAGATAGGTCCAATCGATCCTATCGAAGGCCTTCTCAGCATCCAGACTCAACAACATAGACGGGATGTTCTTTTTATTTGCCAGATCGATCAAATCTATGATCCGTCTCGTGTTGTCTGCCGCTTGCCTTCCTCCAATAAATCCCACCTGATCCGGGTGAATTAGCCTGAGCAGGACAGTGCCCACCCTGTTAGCTAGTAGTTTAGAGAATATTTTCACATCGGAATTGATCAGGGATATGGGCCGGTAGCTCTTACAGTCTACCGGGTCCTTACCTGGCTTGTGGATCAGGGAGATTGAGGCCTGGAGCATCTGGGATGGAAAGGAGCCTCCCGCTAGAATTTCGTTAAATAATTTTAGAAGCTGTGGTGCTAGTATTTTAAGGAATTTTTTGTAATATAAATTTGAAAAACCATCTGGTCCCGGAGCTTTGGCTGGTTTAAGGGCTTTTATAACCTCTGATAATTCTTCGAACGTAAAGTCGCCCTGCAATGCCTCCTTTTCTGCCCTGCCCAATTTGGGAAGACGTGCCTCCCTTAGGAAAATCTGGGTTTTTTCTCCTATTTTCTGTGTGTGGCTGACCCTATCTCCGTCATAGAGAACTTCATAGAATTTTTTGAATTCCTCAACAATTCGTCTAGGGTTGGAGGTAAGGTCCCCCCCTTAGTGCGGATTGAGGAGATACTATAATTAGGGAGTTTGTTACGCAATTTATTGGCAAGTAAGGTATCTGGCTTGTTGGCTTTGTCGTAAAACTTACGCTTGGACCATGCCAACTCTCTCTCGGTTCTGGAGTTTAGCAGCAAATTGAGTCTAGTTTTGATGTCAGAGAGTTCCTTCAGGGTAGTGCTCTGTTTGTTGGAACTATGAAGTGCGGAAAGGTGTGCTAGTCTCTCACGCAGATCTTTTATCTGGGACTCCTTAGCTCTTTTGGTTTGTGCTGCCAAATTCATTAGAAGTCCCCTTGTGGTCGCCTTATGGGCCTCCCAGAGTGTAGAGTGGGAAGACACGGTCCCCGTATTAATTTCAAAATATTCCTTGATTTTATCTCCTATCGCCCGCTCCGATATTGGGTTTTTTAACAGCAGCTCATTTAATTTCCAGTTCGCCCCCGGTCTGTCCAGCAACCGCAAAGCACACCGCAGCTCAATTGGTGCGTGGTCCGACCATGAAATATCATGGATCCCAGAATGGGAGACCATGGAAACCGCCTTGTTAGAGACCAGGAAGTAATCTATCCTACTGTATCTGTTGTGGGGATGTGAGTAGAAAGTGTATGCTCTCTCTGTGGGGTGCTTTTCCCTCCATATATCAATCAGTTGACAGTCTCGTAGCCCTTGGAGTATGGTTAGTACGTCATGTTTCTGTGGTAGGTTAGTCCCCGTGCATCTGTCCAGGTCTGGGTCTAGGGTGCGGTTCATGTCCCCTGCTAGAAATATACAGCCTATTGCCACCTTGTGTAGTTTGTCAAAGAACGTCGTAAAAAATTGAGGGGTCTGTTCGCAGGGGGCATATATTGAGCTTAAGGTGACCTCTTGATTATTAATTGTGCCTGTGACTATGACATAACGTCCGTCTGAATCAGCATAAGATTTAACAACTTGGAAAGGCACTCTGCGGTGAACTAGTATAGCTACTCCCCTCTTCTTAATTGTCCCAGAGGACATGAAGACTGTCCGAAAGTGTTTGTCCAGGTAGTTGGGATGATTGGATTTGGAGAAGTGTGTTTCCTGGACAAACACTATATCTGCTTTTTTGCGGGTATAGTCCCGGAAAGCAATTCTACGCTTTATTGGGTTGTTAAATCCCTTAACATTGTGTGAAATAAGGATCAGGTCTTTACTCATCTGGGGGTTGGGTTGAACCTGCAACAGGGGGCGGCGGTGTTGTGTGCTCCGCCGATAACCTTGACCGATGTAAAGCAGTCTCCGAACCGTTGCGCTAATGATGTTCCATGGATGGTGGGTCCTGTGGGCTGGGGGGAAACAACAGGGAAACATGGGGGGTGACACATATATAACAACATACAATTAATGTCCTCCGAGCCGTGGCCCCGCCAACCTGGCTCCGAGTCCAATGCCTTTGGGGACTGGGCACCTGCCACGGATCTCCCTCCGATGTTACCTCACCTCTTGATCCCCCTCCCTCCCAAAGGACTTCGCTGGGACTACCCTCTCCCAGCCCCTGGCCCATGTGGACCGCAGAGCAGGCTGAGATCCCTCTGCTCCCGCCCCGCTCCTAGTCTAAAAACTTAAACAAAACCTTTATGCCTTGTAACTCCTAGGTTTAATGCTAACCCAGGTATCTAGTGCTACCGCTTACGTCCATATCCTTTATTTACCTATCCGGCTGGGTGGCCTCTTTATCGTACTCCACTCCTAGAGTTCTCTCTTTGGTGTACTATATTTCCTTTCAAGTGTCTCTTCCGTCTCCTCTCGCTGTCTAACCCTCCTATGACTCTATCCTATTGCCTGCGTCTCTCTCACCTCTAAACATCTCAATAACCTACATATCCATCTTCTACTTGCTGCTGCTCTCTATTCACTTTCTGTACCTTCTTCCTTTATGTAATACCACTTGCTCTTGCCTTCCTCTCTCACGTCCCCCGTCACCCTTGTCCTCCTCACCACTGCTACCCATCTTGCTTATTCATCCTGTCACCTTCCTACTACCAACACTTCCCTTACGCCTTCCACTTACCTAGTCACTCTTGCTCTCTTGCCTCTTCCACACTCTCAACCTCCCCCGGACTATGCCCTCCTTCTTATGCACTGCACCTGCTTCACCCTTCCTCTGCCCTGGTTTCCGCCGCTAATCCTAATTTCCCTATCTTATTGCCTTATTTAGATCCCCTTTTCCCTCGTCCTTGGGCCTCTACACCTGATTTCCCTCCTGAGGTGTGTCTACTGGGCCTTCATCCCTCCGGCGATGTTTCGCATGCGGCTACTGCCGCCCCGTCTGTTGCGGCACTTGGATTGTTTGAAATTCCCGCCAGTCAGGGCCGCTCGCGTGACGCTCGTGGCCTTCTCATGACGTCCGGGAATCCACTCTGCCCCCTCCAAGATGGCCGCCCGCACACTTCCGCTACTGGCGCCCGGCCATCCGGACGCCGCCATTTTGGGAGCGTCGTTCGTCCTGGGCGGTTGTGTTCGCGCTCTCTGCCTGGCTGATGGTGGTTTCCTGCTCCTGCGTTCCAGACTGGATTCTTTTCCCACCTCGTGTATGCCGCCATCTTTGGGCCTCCTGCTTCCATCACTCAGGTAAGTGCAGTGTCTTTTACAGGTGGGCAAACGAGGATTTTTTTCCACCGGCGGGAACCTTGATGCAAACTCTGTATTGCTGCTTGAGTTCTTCTCCACTTCATGCTGAGCATGTTTCCACCGCAGCTTACTGTAGTGTAAGAAGGCACAAGTCTGTAGCGGTATAACAGGTAACCTGAAACTGATAACTGGGAAACTTGATACCCAAACAATGTGGATTATTTAAAAAGTCTTTGCCTTGCTGGACTTCAACTTTTGTTACGTGGAGACCGGGGAGATTGTACCGCTGTTGCCCAGCTGGGGCCCGGGATCTTCTCCGCCTCCTCTGGCGCTGGCGGGGCCCCCTTAAGACCCAGCTTCTGGAGGAAAGCCTCTCCCTCTCCAATCTCCCTCATATAGAAGGCTCTGCCATTTTTGCTGACTGACAACACAAATGGAAAAGTCCAGTGGTATCGGACACTGTGGTCCCTCAACACTTTTGTGATTGGGAGAAGGGCCTTGCGTCGCAGCAAAGTCAAGGGGGATAAGTCCTCGAAGATGAGTAATCTTGCTCCTTCAAATTCTAACGTCGGGGTAGCACGGGTCTTGTGGAGGATGGCCTCCCTGGTCTTGTAATAGTGCAAACGCGCTATGATGTCTCGCGGTTGCTCTGATTGTATAGGCCTCGTTCTTAGGGCTCTATGGCTGTGATCCATCTCCAATCTCTCCTTGGGGGTGTCCGGTAGCAATTCACCCAGCCATCTCAGGACGAATTCCTCACAATCCCCTGCCTCCTCAGGAACCCCCCGGATCCTGATATTGTTGCGCCGCTCACGGTTTTCGGCGTCCTCTTGCTTTTCTTTAAGGTCATTAATTTGAATCTACATCTCCACCGTTTTTTTGGCATTGCGTTTAGCGGCAGTAGTAGTGATGTCCAGTTGGGTCTCAACCCGTCCTGTGCGCTCTCCCAGGCTACCGAGTTCCCTCCCAGCTCTTTGATTTCTGCCTGCAAAAGGGTTTTGAGGTCGGTATACAGGCGATTAAAATCGCAAAGCCGAACTGGCCGATATTCAGGGTTTTCGCCGTCCTCCCTCTCTCCTTCCCGTTCTGAGTCAGAGCCCTGATTTGAACTCGGCGCCATTATGGCTTCAGCCGCGCTGTTTCTAGTGCTGCTAAAATATTGTGGGAGCCCCTTTGGTTTCGGGGTTTTGGCTTGCCGTTTCGACATCCTGGTAACTTGATAGAGTTTTAGGAGTTATTTTCCAGCGATTTTGTGTGAAATAAAGGTTTTTTAATTCGTTATTTTACGAGCGGGGCATAGAGCATTGGAATCATGCATCCATTCGCTCTGCCGTCGCGCATGCGCCTCCTTTGTATTCTATTTTAACAAGCATGCTTGTTCCTATAGCAACCATTTACATTCCCCATATTTAAAGATGTCGCCAAACTTTGCCAATCAATAGACGGAGAACCACATTGCCCACATGAAACTATTGAAGTAAAAAAAATTTTTTAAAAACGGGAGCTTGAACTGCAGTTTTAATAACTGGAAGGCAGATGACTCTAGTTTTTCCATCAGAACCTCAATGTTTGTCTGTATTGCAAAATCAGTTACTGTAGCTAAAGGTTTACCATTTGCAGCAGAAAACATGGATCCCACAGAAAAAGGGAATGCCAAGGTAAATCCAGCTTATAAACTTCTTCCAGGAATGGAGATTATGGTAAACCTTTTCCCGAATCCAGGTTGGGAAGGATCATGTATTATTCTCAAGAGAACGGGTCAAACTGTTCTGCAAATACAATGTGTTAACGCCGAACCCAAAGCAAGGGTTTCAATGTTACTACTTATTGATCAGTGCAAGCTAGTTCTAAATGTAACCCATCTATCCCCCCCCCCCCCCCCCCCCCCGGTCGCAGATCGGACCCCTAGGGTGTACTGTGTACTGAGGGCTGGCTACATATGTCTGGGTGTGGTGCATACCTGCTGGCAACAGGAGGGCCTGAGTCTCCCGCGGTGGTATGGGGGACAACAAGGAAAGGTTTCTGGGGTACATGCCTTCATCTTCTAGTGGTGCAGCGCCTCCATCTCTGGCAAGCCCTATCAAGATAGGGTGAAATCCTTCCAGAGAAACCCCTCCAAGGGGTGAGAGATTTCAGTCTCAGTCTTTTGGGTAAAAGTAATAGCACAGTCTTTTATTGTACAGCAGCACACAGCAGATCATGTACAGTGGTCTCTTCCTCCTCCTCCTCCTCCTCCAGACTGTACCCCTTCAGGATGGGCTGCCTGGGGCTCGCACTGCTCCCTGCCTCCACCCCAAGGTACAGATACTCAGGGTGGGGCTAGCTCTTCCCTCACCCCCTCGGCAGGGTGAGGGGCATTGGTCCACCAAAGTTATATCAACTCTACTCAGTCTGGCCTGAGCTTCTGAGATTCTGTAATACATCACTCCACTCTCAACATAGGACTCTGCTCTTCTCTGATCCCAGGACAGAACTCAACTCCTACTGTCTCTGACAGGAACAGGCAACTAACTTTAGACAGTTAGTTGTCAGCAGGCCCCATCATGATGTCAGCAGGCCCCTCCCCTGTGTCTCTTACCTTCCACACAGAGTCAGGGGCCTACCTCCACCAATCAGGGCAGGGCTTGAAGCGGGGAAAACCCATGATAACTACTGGCGGCCTGCCCTTAGCAGGACTTACACCAGTAGGAGGAAAGACATATAGCCCAATTTCTTACCAGGGCTTCATAAAGGTGAAAGGTTAAAGAACAATGATACTGTTCAGTCTTTTATGTGTAACGGGTATTCCCTATGAATACAGCCGCTACTACCTGCTGTGCAACCTGTGTGGCTCTCAGGAGCCTAAGCCTCCACTTGGGGAACCTGGGGTACATACATATCATACATCTCTAGGTGCAACGCCTCCACCTGGGAGGGATCCCAACGGAGTGGGAGGAGGCCCTCACAGGAAACAACCACACAACGCGAACGAATATAAAACAGGACTGGCTTTACTGCATGGGAACACATATATCACGCAATAACATCATAACATCATAACATCATAACATCATCATGCGCCACGGCGGGCGCTAACCACACTGGGTGTCACGGCGGACACTAACCACACTAGGCGTCACGGCGGACGCTACCACCTCTAGGCGTCACGGCGGACGCTACCACCTCTAGGCGTCACGGCGGACGCTACCACCTCTAGGCGTCACGGCGGACGCTACCCTCCCACAATGTGACCCCACCCTGTGTCCAGTAACCCCCACCCAAATGTCTCGTACTCCCAGAGTCAAATACCACTGTGCATGTGTGTGTGTGACTGCGCAGCCACTATGTTTGGTGATAGGCCTGGTTGGTGCACGTGAGTTGCAGGTTACCTGCCCGGGCTCCAGCCACGGGTACCGCGATATAAATCCGCACGATCCGACGTGGTCCTCCACACCGCATGGGTTGAAAGTCCAGCGCGAACAATGTCTCTCTTAGTCTCAGGGTCTTTGGTGGTGTCCTGAGCCCAGAACCCACCTCACAGGGCCGCACGGCTGCAACACTGTGTCCCTGACTATTCAACCAATAATGGGCAGTGTCCCTATCTAGGGCCTGTCCCTAAGCTCCACAAGCTGATAGGTGACTCAGGACCTAACTGGGACCTTGGGGGCTGCTGGCCTAATGCAGAGGGTCACTGACCCCTGCATCCACCTCTTACCCCTAGCTGGTCCTGAGTGCCTGCGTGCTGCCAAAACCCTGTGAAATGTATCTAACTGGGAGCAGGGGAATCCGGCCTTCCGATTGGCTCCCTGGCGTCATGTGTCTCTGCCCCTGTGCACCCTGGGGGCTGGCAGACTCATCTCGCGCATGCGCGAGCTATCCTGGGGCCTCCCGCGCTGTGTTCTACCACTGCGCATGCGCAACAGCCCTAACATGGCGGCGCCCTGCTTCCCGAGCCGCCGGGCCGGTGGCAACGCGATCGCGGCCTTAGCGACGGCCCGATCGCGTCCCCGGCAACCGGCCTGCTCGCCGCTCGCGTCCCTAGCTACCAGGGATCGATCTCTCTCTCTGCGCGCCGGCCCCCCCTCACTCCCTCGCACACAGCGTCTGGCGAGAAGGGAGGAGGGGGTCAGCCATGACAGGGGGGACCTGGCTACATCTGTTACAGATGTCTTTCAACATTGGAGGACGGACTGTACAATGTGAAGCATCCATGCTACAGGAAGGATATGAGTCAATACCTGATTTAGAACAATGTTCGGACTAACTCCTTCCAAAGAAACTTTTACCTAAGAAAGAAGAACAACGACAGAAAGATCTGTAACTGAGGGATCTCAGTATGCAGAACAATTACATTATTATTAGTTTCTGGGCAGTAGTTTTTCTTTGGGGGCAGCAAAGGATTGTGAAAAACAAACTGGGTTTGTTAGATGTATGCAATATTTTTATGAGTGTTTTTACAGGAGTTTTAAATGATGATCGCCATGACACCCGGTTTTGCAGAAGGATAAGGATGAATTTATCAAATAATACAGGGAGAAGTAAGAATAAATAAATATGGAATGTTGGAGATTTAATAGAACAATATTAGTGATAATCAGGTTAAACATGCTAAAAACAAATACTACAATTTGGGTAGCCTATGATTCTTAAGTAAATTGTTTGGTACCCAGCAATGTGTATAATCAATTAACTATTGATGTACCGGTAACATCAGAAAAGGAATGCCAGATGTTATATAATGCTGTCAGAAATAACAGGAGCAAGGTATATAACAACTTTAATTGAAGGAAGAGAGGGTTCAGCAACAATTAATAGTTACTGTATGCATGGCATCCATCTGGAAGGGTTCCAAATGTCTATACCCATCCCCAACAAATAGGTATAGAAGGAAAAATGATTAATCAAGATGGTCACCAGAAGTAGAAAATGTTGTCCTAGTTGATACTGATCGGAATGATTGGTTAAAATGGAAAATTAAAGGGATGGTATTTGTTAATACAGTAAAATGTATGGAAGTATTATCTGACAATACTATTATCATAGATTTGAAAATGTTTAAGGTCCGGAATTCCACTCAGGAATGCGCCGTAGGATCAGGCGAAGGATCTCAGCTTCAAGTAGAATTAACGGTAAATATTGGGACACGGTGTAGATTTTTTGGTGATAAAACTGTTATTAGTTCTTTTACTGGAAGAGCTATGATAAGGGAAGCTGAAAGGGAACATGGTGAACCATGTTATATTAAGTATCAAAGCTATCCCTGGCATTCTAAAGGTAGGATTAAAGGCACCCCAGAAGAAGTCGACACACGGATGAAATGCGTTTGGTTTTGAGCTACTGAGGCCACCGAACCCACTCCGTGAGGATTCTGATTGGCGAACGTGCGAAGGTGGCGGAGCATCACCCAATTCGAGTGAGAGACGTGATCGGGAGAAAACCGTGCCCGCCAACCCAGCTTCCCACGCGCACCAATTCAGCTTCCCCTGCGCCTGCCTCCTGCCCTGGGCAGCAGCGGCAGAATTAGCAGCCAGTCTGGCCCCCCCCAGCTAGTTACCTCCCGCACCCCCCCCAGCTGCCCACATCCCGTGCCCGCCCCCAAACCTACCTCCCGCGGCCCCCCTTAGCCGCCCACCTCTGCACCCACCCAGCCACCCACGCCCATCGAGCCTACATCACGCGCCCCCCACCCAGCCGCCCACCTCCCGCGCCCATCGAGCCAACATCCCGCGACCCTCCAGCCGCCCACTTCCCGTGCCCCCTCCAAACCTACCTCCCGCGACCCCCCTTAGCCGCCCACCTCCGCAACCACCCACCTCCCACACCCATCGAGCCTACATCCCGTGCCCCCCCCCCCCCCCACCTCCCATGCCCCCCCCTTCCCCCCCCGCCCCCCCCCAGCTTCCCACCTCCTGCACCCCCCTGGCCCCCCGAGCCTACCTCCGCGTCACCCCCACAGACATCCACCTCCTGCGTGCCCCCTCCCATGCCCATGCCTACCTACTGTGCCCCCCCATCTGCCCACCTCCTGCACACCCCCCACCCCCGCGCCCCCCGAGCCTACATCATTTCTGCTGGGCAAGGAAGCAGGAAGCAGCACCCACCTGGTCAAGGTCAGGCACCCACCCAGTCACCCACTCATCCACCCAACCACCCGTGCCCCCTGAGCCTACCTCTTACACCACCCACCCCCAGCCACCCACCTCTCGTGTGCACCCCCACCCATGCCCCCCGAATCTACCTCTCGCAACAGCCCCCCCATGCCTCCCCCCGCCCCCTGAGCCTACCTCGCATCTCGTGGTCAAGGAAGCAGCACCCACCCGGTTAAGGTCAGTACCCACCCTGGCACCCACCCAGTCACTCACCCACCCAGTCACTCACCCACCCAGTCACTCACCCAATCAGTCACTCACCCACCCAGTCACTCACTCACCCACCCACTTAGTCACTCACCCACCCAGTCACTCACTCACACACTCAGTCACTCACCCACTCAGTCACTCACCCACTCTGTCACCCACTCACCCAGTCATCCACTCACCCACTCACCCAGTCACTCAGCCACCTAGTCAGTCAGTCAGTCAGTCACCCACCCAGGCAGTCCCGCAGGCAGTCAGTCACCCACCTACCCAGGCAGTCAGTCAGTCAGTCACCCACCAAGGCAGTAAGTCACCCAGTCACCCACCCACCCAGTCAGTCACCCACCCACGGAGTAAGTCACCCACCCAGGCAGGCAGTCAGTCACCCACCCAGTCAGTCACACACCCAGGCAGTAAGTCACCCAGTCACCCACCCAGTAACCCACCCACTCAATCACCCACCCAGGCAGGCAGTCACCCACCCAGGCAGTCAGTCACCCACCCTCGCAGTAAGTCACCCACCCAGTCAGTCACCCACCAAGGCAGTAAGTCACCCAGTCACCCACCCAGGCAGTCAACCACCCAGTTACCCACCCACTCAATCACCCACCCACCCAGGCAGTCACCTGTCATTTGTTGAAAATATAAAAATAAACAGATTGCATTGTAATGTTTTTTTTCCATATTACAATAAGAAGAAAACAGTTAAGTAAAAGTTGCGCGCTAAAAAATATTTTTCCGTGGTAGGTGCGCTATGGGTTCGGGGGGCGGGGGCTGCTCCTTTCATTTGTCCTGGGCCCCATGATTTCTGTTGGCGGCCCTGGAAGGAGGAGTTGGGGGGGGAGTTACATGGGGCACAGATTATAATGAGATGTATCACATTCTGCGTCTCTGCCCCAGCTTGCACCTTGGTGAGTCAGTAGGAGGAGTTGGGGGGAGTTACATGGTGCACAGATTATAATGAGATGTATCACATTCTGCGTCTCTGTCCCAGCTTGCACCTTGGGGAGAGTCAGTAGGAGGAGTTGGGGGGAGTACTTACATGGTGCACAGATTATAATGAGATGTACAATTCTGCGTCTCTGTCCCAGCTTGCACCTGGGAGAGTCGTAGGAGGATTGGGGGAGTTACATGGTGCACAGATTATAATTAGAGATGTATCACATTATGCGTCTCTGCCCCCTTGCACTTGGTGAGAGTCAGTAGGAGGAGTTTGGGGGGGAGTTACATTGGTGCACAGATTATAATGAGATGTATCACATTCTGCTCTCTGCCCCTCTTCACCTTGGGGAGAGTCAGTAGGAGGAGTTGGGGGGGTGTTACATGGTGCACAGATTATAATGAGATGTATCATATTATGCGTCTCTGCCCCAGCTTGCACCTTGGGGAGTCAGTAGGAGGAGTTGGGGAGAGTTACATGGTGCACAGATTATAATGAGATGTATCACATTCTGCGTCTCTGCCCCAGTTTGCACCTTGGGGTGAGTCAGTAGGAGGAGTTGGGGAGTTACATGGTGCACAGATTATAATGAGATGTATCATATTCTGTGTCTCTGCCCCAGCTTGCACCTTGGGGAGAGTCAGTAGGAGGAGTTGGGGGGAGTTACATGGGGCACAGATTATAATGAGATGTATCACATTCTGCGTCTCTGTCCCAGCTTGCACCTTGGGGAGAGTCAGTAGACGGAGTTGGGGGGCAGTTACATGGTGCACAGATTATAATGAGATGTATCACATTCTGCATCTCTGCCACAGCTTTCACCTTGGGGAGAGTCAGTAGGAGGAGTTGGGGGAGTTTCATGGTGCACAGATAATAATGAGATGTATCACATTCTGCGTCTCTGTCGCAGCTTGCACCTTGGGGAGAGTCAGTAGGAGGAGTTGGGGGAGTTACATGGTGCACAGATTATAATGAGATGTATCACATTCTGCGTCTCTGCCCCAGCTTGCATCTTGGGGAGAGTCAGTAGGAGGAGTTGGGGAGAATCAGTATGAGGAGTTGGGGGGACTTACATGGGGCACAGATTATAATGAGATGTATCACATTCTGCGTCTCTGCCCCAGCTTGCACCTCGGGGAGAGTCAGTAGGAGGAGTTGGGGAGGAGTTACATGATGCACAGATTATAATGAGATGTATCACATTCTGCATCTCTGCCCCAGCTTGCACCTCGGGGAGAGTCAGTAGGAGGAGTTGGGGGAGGAGTTACATGGGGCACAGATTATAATGAGATGTATCACATTCTGCGTCTCTGCCCCAGCTTGCACCTTGGGGAGAGTCAGTAGGAGGAATTACATGGTGCACAGATTATAATGAGACGTATCAAACACATTCTGCGTCTCTGCCCCAGCTTGCACCTTCTAACATACTGTAAGCAACAATTTGGCTCCAAGAAACAAGATGGTGTGTCTAAACATCCTTTTCTTTACATTAAAACAAAGACCACAAGGTTCTTATTTGCTGACAGTCAGCCATGCGTAACAAGGCAACAGCCGGTCAAGGACCTAATCAGAACAGGAAGTTTTAATCTCAAGGATCTGACCCATTTGATGCCGGGAATGTTAAACTTTTGCACTGAATTTTGTATTTGACATCAGTCTAATGCTGAACGGTGCTATTTTTAGCCACGACTCCTCTTACAGAACGGGAGCCTTATATAACCGTTAATTGGTTTGGGTCATTTTTTTTTTTATTATTATCTATTGCACTTGTAGTTTTGGGGGTTTGGGGGGGCAATATATCAGTCCCACAGCCAGGGGAGAGGATTTGTAAATAAGAAAACATTTTGAACTGAAAGCACGGGGAATGTTTAGTTTTGCTGTTTTCACCCATTGTAACCTAACGTTGCACCTGTGGGTCTCGGATAATAACTCTCATGGTGCTTCAGTATTTATAGCACATCTGGGCATTTTGCCATTTGCAATAAGAGGACCTTGTTACTTTGTATATTGATGTGTCGTGTTTATTTTTCACATTTGTATCCAGAGCTTTTATTTACACTTGTTATTCGGTTATTTTGGTTCTCAGCATCGCTCCTACTGGGGTTCGGAGGTGACTGTTAATCTCACCCTTTGATGCCACCTCTGCAGCTTTCAGTGTATACAGGCAGGTAAACACTTCACGCGTTTGTAACAATGTATCTGCATATTCTGACTTGTTTGCCCTAACACAGCTGAATCCTTCAGACTATTCGTAGATGGTTTTATTGTGGATCTAAGTTAGAACCACAAATTAATATCGTTGCTGCCGGAAATCCTGAGGCGCAGGATTTCTGTCACCTACATATCAAAGTCTCCCAACTGCGGGACAAATATAGCACCAGATTTATTTTAAAAAGCAAGCGGATGTTTTTTGTTAAAGAATCCTAGAATTATTATGTGAAATTCTGGGGAATCCCAATCCTCTCCCTCTGTTACACCCCCCCACCCAACTGGTCAAGGTCAGGCACCCACCCAGTCACCCACTCATCCACCCACCACCACGTGCCCCCTGAGCCTACCTCTTACACCACCCACCCCAGCCACCCACCTCTCGTGTGCACCAACCCACCCATGCCCCCGAATCTACCTCTCGCACAGCCCCCCCATGCCTCCCCCCGCCACCTGAGCCTACCTCGCATCTCGTGTTCAAGGAAGCAGCAACCCACACCGGTTAAGGTCAGTAACCCACCCTGGCACCCACCCAGTCACTCACCCCCCAGTCACCACCCACCCAGTCACTCACCCATCAGTCACTCAACCCACCCAGTCACTCACTCACCCACCCACTTAGTCCACTCACCACCAGTCACTCAAGTCACACACTCATGTCCACTCACCCACTCAGTCACTCACCCACTTCTGTCACCCACTCCCGTCATCCACTCACCCACTCACCCCAGTCACTCAGCCACCTAGTCAGTCATCAGTCAGTCCCCACCCAGGCAGTCCCGCAGGCAGTCAGTCACCACCTACCCGGCAGTCAGTCAGGCAGTCACCCACCAAGGCAGTAAGTCACCAGTCACCCACCCACCCAGTCAGTCACCCACCCACGGAGTCAAGTCACCCACCGGCAGGCAGTCAGGTCACCCCACCAGTCAGTCACACACCAGCAGTATCACCCATCACCCACCCAGTAACCCACCCACTCAATCACCCACCCAGGCAGGCAGTCACCCCCCAGGCAGTCAGTCCACCACCCTCGTCAGTAAGTCACCCACCCCAGTCACCCCACACAAGGCAGTAAGTCACCCAGTCACCCACACCAGGCAGTCAACCACCCAGTTACCCACCCACTCAATCACCCACCCACCCAGGCAGTCACCTGTCATTTGTTGAAAATATAAAAATAAACAGATTGCATGTGTAATGTTTTTTTTCCATATTACAATAGAAGAAAACAGTTAAGTAAAGTTGCGCGCTAAAAAATATTTTCCGTGGTAGGTGCGCTATGGGTTCGGGGGGCGGGGGCTGCTCCTTTCATTTGTCCTGGGCCCCATGATTTCTGTTGGCGGCCCTGGAAGGAGGAGTTGGGGGGAGTTACATGGGGCACAGATTATAATGAGATGTATCACATTCTGCGTCTCTGCCCCAGCTTGCACCTTGGTGAGTCAGTAGAGGAGTGTGTTAGGCGGGAGTAACATGGTGCACAGATTATAATGAGATGTATCACAGTCTGCGTCTCTGTCCCAGCTTGCACCTTGGGGAGAGTCAGTAGGAGGAGTTGGGGGGAGTTACATGGTTGCACAGTATAATGAGATGTATCACATTCTGCGTCTCTGTCCCAGCTTGCACCTTGAGGAGAGTCAGTAGGAGGAGTGGGGGAGATTACATGGTGCACAGATTATAATGAGGTGATCACATTATGCATCTCTGCCCCATCTTGCACCTTGGGGAGAGCAGTAGGAGGAGTTTGGGGGGGAGTTACATGGTGCACAGATATATGAGATGTATCACATTCTGCGTCTCTGCCCCATCTTGCACCTTGGGGAGAGTCAGTAGGAGGAGTTGGGGGGTGTTACATGGTGCACAGATTATACTGAGATGTATACATATTATGCGTCTCTGCCCCAGCTTGCACCTTGGGGAGTCAGTAGGAGGAGTTGGGAGCAGTTACATGGTGCCAGATTATAATGAGATGTATCACATTCTGCGTCTCTGCCAGTTTGCACCTTGGGGTGTAGTCAGTAGGAGGAGTTGGGGAGTTACATGGTGCACAGATTATAATGAGATGTATCATCTATGTGTTCTCTGCCCAGCTTGCCACCTTGGGGAGAGTCAGTAGGAGGAGTTGGGGGGAGTTACATGGGGCAAAGATTATAATGAGATGTATCACATTCTGGTCTTGTCCAGTTGCACCTTGGGGAGTCAGTAGACGAGTTGGGGGGCAGTTACATGGTGCACAGATTATAATGAGATGTATCACATTCTGCATCTCGTGCACAGCTTTCACCTTGGGAGAGTCAGAGGAGAGTTGGGGGAGTTTAATGGTGCACAGATAATAATGAGATGTATCACATTCTGCGTCTCTGTCGCAGCTTGCACCTTGGGGAGAGTCAGTAGGAGGAGTTGGGGAGTTACATGGTGTCACAGATTATAATGAGATGGTATCACATTCGTGCGTCTCTGCCCCAGCTTGCATCTTGGGGAGAGTCAGTAGGAGGAGTGGGGAGAATCAGTATGAGGAGTGGGGGGACTTACATGGGGCACAGATATAAATGAGATGATCACATTCTGCGTCTCTGCCCCAGCTGCAACCTCGGGGAGAAGTAGGAGTGAGTTGGGGAGGAGTTACATGATGCACAGATTATAATGAGATGTTACATTCTGCATCTCTGCCCCAGTCTTGCACCTCGGGGAGAGTCAGTATGAGAGAGTTGGGGGAGGAGTTACATGGGGCACAGATTATAATGAGATTGTATCACATTCTGCGTCTCTGCCCCAGCGTTGCACCTGGGCAGAGTCAGTAGGGGGAATTACATGGTGCACAGATTATAATGAGACGTATCAAACACATTCTGCGTCTCTGCCCCAGCTTGCCACCTTCTAACATACTGTAAGCACAATTTGGCTCCAAGAAACAGATGGTGTGTCTAACACATTCATTTTCTTCATAAAACAAAGACCACAAGGTTCTTATTTGCTGACAGTCAGCCATGCGTAACACAGGCAACAGCCGGTCAGGACCTAATCAGAACAGGAAGTTTTAATCTCAAGGATCTGACCCATTTGATGCCGGGAATGTTAAACTTTTGCACTGAATTTTGTATTTGACATCAGTCTGAATGCTGAACGGTGCTATTTACCACGACTCCTCTTACAGAACGGGAGCCTTATATAACCGTTAATTGGTTGGGTCATTTTTTTTTTTATATTATCTATTGCACTTGTAGTTTTGGGGTTTGGGGGGGCAATATATCAGTCCCACAGCCATGGGAGAGGATTTGTAAATAAGAAACATTTTGAACTGAAAGCACGGGGAATGTTTAGTTTTGCGTTTTACCCATTGTAACCTACAGTTGCACCTGTGGGTCTCGGATAATACTCTCATGTGCTTCAGTATTTATAGCACATCTGGGCATTTTGCCATTTGCAATAAGAGGACCTTGTTACTTTTGTATATTGAGTTGTCGGTTTATTTTTCACTTTGTATCCAGAGCTTTTATTTACAACTTGTTATTCGGTTATTTTTGGTTTCAGCATCGCTCCTACTGGGGTTCGGAGGTGGACTGTATAAATCTCACCCTTTGATGCCACCTCTGCAGCTTTCATGTATACAGGCAGGTAACACTTCACGCGTTTGTAACAATGTATCTGCATATCTGACTTGTTTGCCCTAACACAGCTGAATCCTTCGACTATTCGTAGATGGTTTTATTGTGGATCTAAGTTTAGAACCACAAATTAATATCGTTGCTGACCGGAATCCCTGAGGCGCAGGATTTCTGTCACCTAATATCAAAGTCTCCCAACTGCGGGACAAAATATAGCACACCAGATTTTTTTAAAAGCAAGCGGATGTTTTTTGTAAAGAATCCTAGAATTTATGTGAAATTCTGGGGAATCCCAATCCTCTCCCTCTGTTAACACCCCCCCTTTCCCTCCCCTCCTCTTGCACTTTGTCCCTCTACACTCCCCCTATCTCCCCCCTCACCCCCCATGTGACCAAGGGCGGAAAGAGCAAACGAGACACAAGCCCCGGCGACGCAAAAGGCACCCCGCGCAAACGAAGCCGGGCGGCCCGTAGAAAAAAAAAACGAAAGGGAACAAGAGAACTAAGAAGAAAAGAAAAAGAAAAGAGAGGAAAATGCGCACACGCAAAAAAGAGAGGCAACGAGGAGAAGATTAAACAGAGGGAAAGGAGAAAATAAAAGAGAGGAAAAGAGAAAGAAAAACAGAGAGGGCAACGAGCACAAGAGAAAAGCAGGAAGAAAAAAAGAGAGGAAATAGAAAAGACAAGAGAGAGGAAACGGGGAGAAGAAAAAAGAGGGAAAAGATGAGGAAAAGAGAAAGAAAACAGAGCGGAAAGAGACATAGCAAAAATCGGAGGAAAAGAGCAAACGCAAAAAACGAGGCAAGAGCACGACAAAAAGAGAGCACAGAGCAAGCCCCGCGTAAAGCAAAAAAGCGGAAAAGAGAAGTAAGAAAAAAAGAGAGGAAAGGCGGCGGCAAAAGAGCACGCAAAAAGCGAGGAAAGAGAAAGAAAAAGGAGAGGACAAAGAGAAAAAAGCAAAAAAATTGCGAGGAAACGAAAAAGACAAAAAGAGAAGGAAAAGACAAAAAAGAAAATAAGAAACGAGGAAAAGGCGAAGAGTCAGAAAAACTCTTCGTTTCAACTCGCCAGCTCTCCTACCCCCTCAGTCTCCTCTCTACATGATGTTTTATCGCACACTTGTCTCCTTTGTTTCTGCCTGCCGCCCCGGCCTTGTATTTCTCTCTTACGCTCCTTCTTTCTTCTGTGCTTATTCCTCCAATGGCTTTTCTTCCGGGTTAATTTGTTTACTGGGGTGGGGCAAGAGGGCAAACGCGAGGCCACGGGAGCCCCCCGAGCGGCCCAGCGAACAAGCACCGCGGTCGCCGAAAAGAAACCGAGCGGCCCCGCAGCACGACCCCAGCGCAGGACCGCGAACAGCCCCCCTGCGAGGCCCGAGCAAGCCCCCGAGCACGCCCAGGCGGAGCCACACAGAACACGCCCACAGCGCGGCAAGCGCACGCCAGAACGAGCGAGAAAGCGAAAAGAAAAAAGAGAGAAAAAGAGCAAAAGCCAAAGAGCGAAACAGGAAAAAAAAAAAGGAGCGGAAAAGAGCAAGAAAAAAGAGATGAGGGAATAACAAAGGAGATGGAGGAAAAAAAGAAAAAAAAAAGCAGGGGAAAAGAGAAAGAAAAAAGAAAGAAGACGGAGAGGAGGAAAAGAAAAAACAGCGGGGGAAAAGCGCGAGAAGGACGAAGGGAAAGAGAAAAGCGAGGAAGAAAAGACGCAGAGAGGAGGAAAAAAAGAAAAACAAAAGAGGGGAAAAGCGAAGAGAACAAAGAACAGAAGAGGAGAGGAGGAAAAATAAAGAAAAAAAAGGGGAATAAGAGAGGAAAGCACATAAGATAATACATGATAACTCTAACCAAAAATAAGTGTAAAAGAGAGAATAAAAAGATAGATCAACAATATAAAACTAAAAAATATAAAAGACAATTGAGATTAATATATAAAGAAAAACTAGTGGAGGAAAACGAAAAGTACAAATATTGCCATAGATAGATCTCCCATCAATCTCTTACCATCAACTCTACAAAATACGGGTGTACAGCTCGCAATCAAACTATCTCTTAACTTATCTTTACCCTATCAAAATTAAAAATGATATGTAGAAGGATAAGCACACAAGATATTAAAATATGAAAATAAAATATTCAGAATCCACACTCACGTCCCAAATATATTCAATCTGACCCCCCCTCTCTTCCCATATAACAATACCACTATATTCTCCTATAACTCAACATCTCTTAAAATCTAAATCACAAAATCTCTTCACGCGGAAAACTCCCCATCTCCGTCCCTCCTCTCACACGCCCACTTGTCATCCTATCACACTTTCTCTCTTCTCTTATATATCCCACAACCCCCTCTCACACTTCCCCATCTATGACACTCCACTTCGCTTACCTCACAAGATCCATCTGTATTACTCAAACTCCCCTTCCTCCTATATCCTCCAATACTCCCCGCTCTCTCTCCTCCTACACTCCTTCCCCACTCACACACAAAACCACGGGGCTGGCAGTTGGTCCAAGGGTCTTCCCGCCTTCCCCGTGGCCTGCAGAAACCCCGGTTGAAAAATCACAGACGGTGTATAGCCCAGCCCGATGGATGATGGAGATGGAGATGGATGATGGATGATGGATGATGGATGATGGATGAGGATGATGGTGATGATGATGGATGATGGATGATGGATGATGATGATGGATGATGATGATGGCTGATGATGATGATAGATGATGATGATGATGGATGATGATGAGGTGGATGAGATGATGAGGATGATGATGATGATGATGGATGATGATGATGATGATGGATGATGATGATGATGGATGATGATGATGGATGATGAGATGGATGATGATGATGGATGATGATGAGGGATGATGATGATGGATGATGATGATGGATGATGATGATGGATTGATGATGATGGGATGATGGATGATGGATGGATGATGATGATGGATGATGATGATGGTGATGAGATGGGATGATGGAGAGGATGATGGATGTTACCATCACAGGTTATTCGTGTATACTAGAACATCCACTAGGTGGCGCTGAGTTTGGAAATGATAAAGTCGGTAATGCTTCACTAGAACCAGAAATAGAGTGGGCGGGGTGGATGAAAAAGGATAGAGGAGAGAGAGGTTTTGCGCGTCGGACTCTTTCACCGGGCAGGATGGAATTGCATCAGTGTATTCTGAGAGACAGAAGGAGGCGAACGACAGAAGAAGGGGCGGGGTGGGAGTTGAGAGGAGAGAAGAAGAGAAGAAGAGAGAAGAGGTAATGGGAGAAAATATAAAAGGTTGGAGGAGAGGGGGGTCTAGTGAAGGAATTACCGAATTTTATCATTTCCAAACTCTAGCGCCACCTAGTGGATGTTCTAGTATAAACGGAATAAGCCTGTGATGGTAAACATCCACATCAAAGAAGAATAAGACACAGAACGAAGAATAAAAGCAGAAGAAGACAGAAGAACGAATAAAGAAGAAGAAAGATATAAACGAAGAAGGAAGAAAGAAGATGAGAAAGAATCAGCAGAAAGAAGAATAATAAAGAATAATACATAAATGTAATAAGAAGAAAGAGAATGAAGGAACTAAGAGAATAAATCATACATCAGAAATAATAAATAAGTCATAAGAAATCCATAAGAATAATCAGACAAATAATCATAATAATACATAATGCATAATAATCATTAACAGCATCACATACATCATCCATCATAATCCATCATCATAACAATTATCCATCATTCCCATATCCATCATCCACATCAATCATCCCATCATCCATCATCCATATCCATCATCCTCAGCCATCATCCACCCCTTATCCATCATCCATCCCTCCATAGGGCTGGGTATACACCGTCTGTGATTTCAACCGGGGTTCTGCAGGCCAACGGGGGAGCGGAAGACCTGGGAAACTGTCCCAAGCCCGTGGTTCGGTGTGTGAGTGGAGGAGTGTAGGAGGAGAGAGGAGCGGGGGGGGGGAGTTGAGTATTGGAGGGAAGAGAAGAGAAGGGGGAGTTGAGGGAAGACAGATGGGGAGACGTTGTGAGGGGAAAGAGAAGGGTGAAGTGTAAGGATGGGGAAGTGTGAGATGGGGTGTGGGGAGGGAGAGAGGGAAGCGATGAGAGAAAATCGCGAGAAACGTGTCGATGTGAGAGGAGAGGTAAACGTCAGGGGGCATGCAGGGGAGACGAGGATGAGGAAGAGATTGAGTGGGGAGGGGGGGGTAGAGCGGAAGAGACCGGGGTGTGACGGGAGAGGCGGAAAGAGAAGGAGGCGTCCGGAGGGAAGAGGAGACCCCCAGAGAGCGGCGCGGTTGCCCTCGTGGGTTGGAAGGGGCTGAGAGGGTGAGAGAGGGGGAGGGGGGCACAATTGAAGGGGGTGGGGCGGGGAAAGAGGGGAAGAGAGGCCGGGAGAGATGCGCGCGGGCTAGGGGAGAGGAGACGACGCACGGATGGGATCCTGAGCTACGGGGCATATTCTCATGGGGAGAGGGAAAAGAAACTCACAAATACAAGACGAGGGGGCGGACTCAGCCGGGAGGGGAAGAGCGGCGAAACGAGACGCGGCGGGGAGGGGGAACCTGACGGGAAGAGAGAGAGGGACAGCGACCCCTCCCCCGATGCCGAGGGCGGAAGGGCGAAGAGGTGGAAAATAAAAGACGGGGGAGGAGGGGGCAGAGGGAGAGGTGGAAGAGCGGACAGTTATAGGCAACAGATTGAATGGGAGGGGATGTGAGATGTCAGAAGAGGAGGCGGAAAAGAAATGAAGAAAATACGAGGGGTGAAGGAGGAGGGCGGCGAGAAGATGCAGAGCAGGGGTGGTCGGGGGAGGGATCAAGGGAGCAGAAGGGAGGAGAGATGGAAGAGAAGGGGGAGGGGAGGTTATTAGTGGGAGTTATCGCGAGAGGGGGGAACGGTGATGAGGGGAGAGAACGAGGGGGAGGAGTGAGATGAGGGGAAGGAGGCGTGGGGAGAGTGAGTGAACGGGGATGAGAGGAGGGGAGGAGAAGAGGGGTGAAATATGTGTGAGGGGGGGGAAGAAGAGGAAGGAGAGGGAGGGGGGAGAGGGGGGGGAGTGAGAGGTGGAGAGGGGAAAACGAGTGTGGGTGTGGAGGGGGGGGAGGAATAGGGGACAATAATAAGATATGAGGAGGGGAGTAAGAGAGGGGAGAGTGAAAGGAGGAGGGGTTAGAGAGAGGGGAAAAGATGTGTGAGGAGGGGAATAAGAGAAGGAGGAGTGAGGGGGGAGTGAGAGGGGAAAAGATGTGGGTGTGAGGGGGGGAATAAGATAGGGGGGGAATAAGATAGGGGGGAGTGAGAGGGGAAGAGAAGGGGGGGGTGTGTGGAGAGGGGGGGAGAGCCAGAGGGTCAGGTGGCGGAGGGGGAGAGGGGGGGAGAGAGGGGGGGAGGGCTCGTGGCCCTCGAGGGTGAGAGGGCGAGAGATAGATGGACGGGCAGCGGCATCGCGAGTGACACGAGGGGGTAACGAGATGTGGGAGTGTGAGGGGGGGGGATAAGCAGGGGGGGCTCCTAAGGGACGGAGGGGGGGCTGGGGGGGGGGGGGGCGGAGGTGACGAGGGGAAGAGAGGGGGGGGGGGAGTTGTGGAGAGGGGAAGAGAGGGGGGAGGAGTGAGAGGGGGAAGGAGGGGGGGGGAAGAGAGGGGGGAGTGAGAGGAGAAGAGAGGGGGAGTGTGAGAGGGGAAGAGAGGGGGGGGAGTCAGAGGGGAAGAGAGAGGGGAAGAGAGGGGGGGGGAGTATGAGAGGGGAAGAGAGGGGGGAGTGTTGGAGCGGGGAAAGAGAGGGATGGGAGACCAGGTGAGAGGGAAGAGTATGACGGGCAGGGCGAGGAGAGGGGAGGGGAAGAGAGGGGGGAGGGAGCTGACGAGGGGGAAATGACGAGGGGGGGAGTGAGAGGGGAAGAGAAGGGAAGAGAGGGGGGGAGTATGAGAGGGGAAGAGAGGGGGGAGTGAGAGAGGGGGAGTGAGAGGGGAAGAGAGGGGGGAGGAGTGAGAGGGGAAGAGAGGGGGAGTGTGAGAGGGGAAGAGAGGGGGGAGTGAGAGGGCAAGAGAGGGGGGAGTGAGATGGGAAAGAGAGGGGAAGAGAGGGGGGGGGAGTATAACAGGGGAAGAGAGGGGGAGTGTGAGGGGAAAAGAGGGTTGATTATGAGGGGAGGAGTGTGAGAGGGGAAGAGAGGGGGGGAGGGATAAGGGATGAGGTAACGAGAGGGGGGGGGGAGGGAGGGGGAGAGAAGGGAAAAGAGGAGGGGGGGAGCGGGAGTGGAGGAAACGTAGAAGACGGGGAAGAGAGGGGGGTGGAGGGGTGAGAGGGGAAGAATGAGGGTGGTGGAGTTGAGGCCGGGGAGGAGGAGTGTGAGAGGGAATGGAAGGGAGAAGATGGGCGTTGGAGAAGGGAGAGAGGAGGTTGGGAAGGAGAGGGTTTGAGAGGGGTGAATGTGAGAGGAGAAGGGGAGGGTAGTTTAGAGTGTGAGATGGAAGAGGACGGGGGAATGTGAGGGGGGAGATAGGGGAGTGTGAGAGAGGACAAGTGCAAGAGGAGGGGAGGGAAAGCGGG
>CM071571.1:195768966-195910417 GCA_036426205.1 Ascaphus truei
GGGGGGGCCGCCGTGCTGCGCCGACAGAAACTCCAGCTCTCAAGAAAATTGAGATCAGGACTCGCTAGGCCACGCCCACCGGCGGTTCAGCCAATGAGGGCGAACCTGCCCGGTGACATCACGGTCGCCCCCCCCCCCCCCCCCCCCCCCCCCCCGTCTTTTCCCCTGCAGCTCACTGCAGACTGGGAAACTCAGCTGCAGGCGCGCGTGCAGCGCAGGCGTGCGTGCAGCGCAGGCGTGCGTGCAGCGCAGGCGTGCGTGCAGCGCAGGCAGTGGGACTGTAGCCTTAAGCTCGATAGGCCCAGGGCCTAGAACGGAAACATTCCTCCTTCTCCTTCCGAATCGCAGCGTCTATTGATGCCGCGGACGCCACGGCAACGTGACGTCGCAATGTCAAATGACGTTATGACTTTGCGTTCCCATGGCAACGAGACACCGTGTGAGGTTGGTGACGTCCGACGCTGCAATTCCTAAGGACGAGGAGGGCGCCAGCAAAAGAGACGGCCGCCACACGCAAGGGCCTAGGGGCGGCGGATCTTCAAATTCAGGGTGACCCGATGGAGGACTCCAAGGCCCTGGAAAGCTTGTAACATTTCAGCTACTTGTTGGTGTAATAAAAGGTGTCATATCCTGGGCTGGCTGGGAAAATTGCAGGGCCCAGTGCCGAGCAGCGGTGTGGTGCTCTTACCTACTCCGTCTCCGCCTGGCAGCGTCACTCATCATGGCGCCGCAACATCAGCTGGTGTTGAGTTGCCGTGACAACGGATGTCACGTGACGTTGTGATGCCATGCGGCTTCACGTTGTCATGGCTACACGACGCCACAGTGATGTTGTGGTGCCATGATGAGGGACACTGACAGGAGGAGATGGCGAAGGAGAAGTTAGGAGCATTACAGAGCCCCCCCCCCCGCGCACTCCCCCAGCAATCAGTTTATTTGTTGTGGTGAAGCGCACACGGCCCCATGTAACCGCGGGGCTCGGTGCAATGGCCCCCGAAAACACCGCCATCATGCTGGCCCAGATCATACCACCTACTCCCTCTCCCGCCTTTGTTACTACATGGAAGAAAGCTCCAACATGGCGACCCCACCCGTCTCCGCTGGCAACACCATCACATTTTGTCACCGGGTCGAGCTTGTGAAATTCTCCTTTCGTTTTTGGTATTTGGAAGATTGCTGAAATTTTTTTCCCCCCAGTTGCAAATTCTCTTTAATTACAATATTCCGGCGGTTCCCGACCCGATTCACATTGTGCACCCCCTGCTAGAAAATGGTTCATCCGCGAACCCCATATTAATAAAATCACCAGACTCTCGCTAACAGAACGTGTGTGTGACCGATCCCAGGCAGGATAGTGTCCGGAGCGTGTGGGGGGGAGAACACGCCTAATAAGGCCACAAACTGCCCCTCAGTGTGTGCGGGCAGCATGGGGGGGAGGGGGAGTATAGCTGCATCTCACTGGGGGAGCTTTCAAAGGCATGTCCCACAATGCCTTGTAGCTGTGGATGCAAAGCATTGTGGGGATTCACTTTGGAAGCTCCTCCAGGGCATCTTTAATGTCATTTCCATAAATCTAAGGCTGTCTCACACTTTAATCTGGTCTGTAACTGTTTCATACGCTCATAATATATATTTTCTTTAACTGTGCATGCAATGTCTTGTATATAATGTATACCTTGTTCATTTATGTAACTGTATTTGTAACCATGTATTATTTTGTTTTACTCTGTGCCCAGGACATACTTGAAAACGAGAGGTAACTCTCAATGTATTACTTCCTGGTAAAATATTTTATAAATAATTTCCATAGGCAGACTGCCCCTCATCGCGGTAGTGCTTAGCAGCTCATCTTGTTGAGGTACCCCCCTTCAGAAGGTTCCTCCCCTCTTAATAGAGTTGGTTCACCTCTCCCCTAAGGGAGATCACCATCTGTGCCAGGGCCCTGGTCACAGTATGTAGTTAGCTTGCACTTGACTCTGACAGCCTTGAACTGCTGCAGACACTCCTTGTTAACATCACTAGAACTAGACTAGCACTCCTAACTTTAGGCAGTTCTGTGTCTTATATAACCTCCAGAAACAGACCCACCTCTGTGTCACTAACAGTGGACACAAAGCATGTTGTCACTTCCTTTGTTACATATGACACCTCACCAGGGTTTGAGGGCAAACCTCCATGATTGTGGCTGGCAACCCTGCATACTTACAAGGCTTACTGCCAGCATGAGAAAGAGCTGTACACCATTTTTACACATGACTACAGTTACATTTTCTGTCACCTGAAGTGTTCCCCACTCAGCTGCCCCTCCCCCCAAATAAAGCGTTTTTTGTAGATATTTCCTTAACGTTCCTTTCTCTAACCAAATTATCTGCTCTTCAATTGTTTCTTATGTGGCTCAAAATGTGTACTTTTGGATATGGAGGCGTATGGATTTCTATTGTGGGCATTTTAATTTTTTTTTAAATGTCTACGTTTAAAAACCTCAGTTTCCTGGATTGCTAGAATACGGTACAAAAATGTGTTGTAGCAATTGTTAAAAATAACCTAGTTAGTGTTCTGAACTTGCCCATTTCCGAATCCTTGAGATTAGAATTAGGCACAAGCCCCTAACAGCAGAATGTGATGTGTACCATGTGATCTGCAAAATCAATACACATATCTTACATTTCACAAGAGTGCCCTCTCTTTATTAAAACTCCAACACAATTAGTCTATGTGTAGCCAGGTCACCTGATGGCTACTATTCTGCCCTTGGGCTGGCAGTAAGTCCTGGTACTATCAGGTTGCCAGTAGTAGTTGACATGGGGTTTTCCCCTCCGAGGAGCTGCTTTTGAGTGACTGCGGGAGGTGGTGACATCAGGCCTGGGCATGACCAATCATGAGCCAGACCTGGTGCCCTCCTTCTGGCTGTACTTAAAGGCAGGACCGCCCTAAATTAGTGAGTGTCCTCCCCCCACATGAGGAATGCAGGTCACACCGCTGGGAGCCTGAGATTGGGGCCTTCCCATGTGCTCTTCCCTCCGGGGAGGAGTGAGTGTGGACCATACCTCTGCCTCCGCTAGGGAGGTGGGGAAGAGCTAGGACGGCTGCGGGTGCCCTTGGCCTGTAGTGACGGTCCAGGGACCATTGTTCAGTGAGAGCTGAGAGCACTGCCTCGGGCAGAAGCCTGCCGTGTAACTGTGCTGTACAGAGTGAATAAACCGTTCCTGTTGTTATACCTCCTGCCTGCTGCGTGACCTTACTGGGGGGAGAGGTAATAAGTTCTACCGTAAGAGATCACCTTCAGCTCCTGGAGCCTACGGCAGATGGAGGCGCTGCACTGCTAAAGAGATATGTGGGGTATGAACCCCAGAAGCCTGATCCTGTGTCCCCACTACCATCGGCGGACGACTCAGCCCTCCTGTTACCAGCAGGAATATGCACCACACACCCTGTAATGGACAATTGTCCCACCGGGTGGGGGAAACACCGCTACATATGTACAAAGATTTTTTAGCGCACAATTAACTCACTTTTCTCCATCTGCGGACAAAATGATTATTTGTTTCATTTTTGGTACACAGAAATGGATAGGACTTGGTGTAACGATGGAAATGGGATGAACTCAAAAAGAATGTTTCTGTGCCCCAAACAAAGACAAAGTGCGTCAAAATTGTCATCACAAAAAGTTCATAGTGGCGTAAACCCTGATAAGTGTTATTATTATTAATAGTATTAGCACAGATTGAACTTGTATGAAAACAAGACGTTGACGCATCACGGAGGCCTCGTTATATAGTGTGGCAGGACGGCCTCGTGGCGGGGTCAGTAAGACGCTAGACACGATGGGAAACTTTAAACACTAGTGGTTTATTAGCCACAACCAAAATAAGTACGTGTGCACTGTCCCTTTAAGAAACGACTTTCTTGAAATTAAAGCCTATTCTATATAGTGAGAGTGGGGTATTCTGGTTGAGGGCAGGTAACTCTGACAAAATTTCTAATTTGGAGATATTTGAAGGTGTCCAATTCTGTGATTTTAAATTTGTTCCTCAGTTCTTGGTAGCTCAGGAGCTTCCCTAGGCTCAGTAGATCGGCAATCGCCTCTATACCCCGTGTGTTAAGGTGGGCGAACAGTTTAGATCCGCATCCTGGAGGGAATTTGGGGTTATTAACGAGGGGGGTGAGTTGTGAGCTTGTGGAGGAGAGGTTATATTTATATTTGCATCTTGACCAGGTGTCCCACGTAAATCGTGAAGCCTGTAGCTTAAGATTGTGTAAGTGGCCATCTCCTCTGTCCAGGCTCCAGAGGCAGGCTTGCAGAGAAGGCAACTTGGCACATTGAGTCTCCATTCTCACCCAGCAACATCGGGTCGGGTCTGAGTTCCACATTACTACCTGCCTGAGCTGAGCGGCTAGATAGTATTTATATAGATCAGGTACCCCCATCCCTCCTCTGGATCTAGTAGTCATCAGGACCGATCTGGCGACTCTGGGTCTCTTACCCTGCCAAATGAAGTGGAGTAGTCTATTCTGTATATATTTTAGATCGGCGGCCGGGACCTGGATCGGGAGTGTCTGGAAAAGGTACAACATTCTTGGGAGTATATTCATCTTGGTAGAGATCATCCTCCCGATCCATGAGATCTGATAACCTTCCCACCGATCTAGATCTTTTTTGATCTGGTCCCATAGTTTCGGGTAGTTATCCCTATATAGGTCCCGATAGTGCCTAGATACATTAATTCCCAGATATTTAATGCATGAGGGACACCATCGATAGTTAAAATTTAGTTTAAGGAGCTTGACTACGGGGTCGGGGAGACTAAGATTTAGGGCCTCTGATTTGTCGCTGTTTATTTTATACCCTGATACCTTTCCAAACTCTGTCAGTTCCATCTGGAGGTTGGGGAGGGAAGTTAGGGGTTTGGTCAAGGTCAGGATAATGTCGTCAGCGAATAGGGAAATTTTGTAATGTTCAGTGGCAATGGGGATACCTTGGATGTTCGGATTTTGTCTTATTTTAGTCGCCAGTGGTTCAATCGTGAGAGCGAAAAGGAGAGGGGAGAGGGGGCAACCCTGACGGGTTCCATTTCTAATGTGGATTTGTTCCGATCCTCCACCTGATAGTCTAACTGAGGCAGATGGGTTTTGGTAGAGCGCCTGGACACCCTTCAGGAAAGAGTCCCTGAATCCAAATTTTTTTAATGTTTGGTCTAGAAATAGCCAGTCAATTCTGTCAAATGCCTTCTCTGCATCTAAATTTAATAACATAGCTTGTGAGTCTGAAAGATGGGCATGGTCAACTAAATTAATGATTTTACGGGTGTTGTCTGAGGCCTGACGGCCCAGGACAAACCCGACCTGGTCCATGTGTACTAGTCTCGGGAGGATTGGATTAAGTCTGTTCGCCAATATTTTACTATACAGTTTTAGATCGTTGTTCAACAGTGAGATTGGTCTATAACTTCCACATTGGGTGGGGTCCTTCCCTTCTTTGAGAATTATGGCCAGATTGGCGGACGACATTGAAGATGGGATAGGGCTCCCTTCTAGAAATGAGTTGAACAATTGTAATAGGTGGGTGGACAGAATGGGGAGAAACTTCTTGTAATAGGCATTTGTGAAACCATCAGGGCCCGGTGCTTTAGAGATTTTGGAGGCCTTGACGGCCCATTCTAATTCTTCCGCCGTTATTGTGGCGTTCAGGAGAAGGCTTTCCTCCTCTGTTAATGAGGGGAAGTCGCATTCAGCTAGGTAGTCAATGGCAGCCGATAGCTCCTTCGGGTCGGGGCTAGCAGAGTGAGCCCTTAGGTTGTATAATTTAGAATAATATTTAGTAAATTCCTCTGCAATTTTTTTTTAGTTATATAGAAGCTCACCAGCACTATTCCGGATCGCCGTTATTTGTGACCTTTTTTGTATGCCTCGTAACTTGCTAGCAAGAAGCCTGTCGGCCTTGTTCCCTTTATCATAATACCTCTGACCCGTCCATTTAAGAGCTTTTTCTACATTTTCCATTTGAATTATTCTTAAGTCGCTTCTAGCTGAAGTCAACTGTTTAAAGATTTTCCGGGAGTGGTTATTTTTATGCTGTTGTTCTAAACTGATTATTTTGTCTGTTAGCTCTTTGGTTTGTTTGAGTTTAGTTTTTTTCCGATGGGAGGCAATCGAGATGAAGTGTCCTCTGATTGTCGCCTTATGGGCTTCCCATAGGCTTGCTGGAGAGGCGACTGTGCCTGTATTTATCCGGAAATATTCCTTAAGGGATTTTTTGAGCTCCCGTACTGTCTCCGAGTGATTCAGTAAGGAGTCGTTAAGTCTCCAGCAATATGAGATTGTTTTCACGAATGGAATGGATAGGGTCATGGTGATAGGAGCATGATCTGACCACGTGATTGGGCCGATGTCTGTGTCTAAGGTGGCTTCTAGAATGTTCTTGGTAGCAAGGAAGTAGTCTATACGGGAATATGTCTGGTGAGGGGCCGAGTAAAATGTATAATCCCTTTGCCCCTGATGTTGTGTTCTCCAAATGTCCAAGAGAGAGAAGTCCCCCATAATGTCCTTGAATTTTTTCCCCAGTCTTTGTGACTGGGTGGAGTGTTGTCGCCCTGGGAGGCTCGATTTATCTTCCTTGGGATTGAGAGCCATATTTAGGTCGCCTGCAACAAGTAGCGAAGATAGGTATTGTGGGTCAATTTCATCCAGAACTGTTTTTAAGAAATCTGTCTGGTTCTCGTTTGGGGCATATAGGTTAATAGGGGCGACTGCCGAGCCTGAAAGTGAACCGTAGACCACAATAAATCTTCCCTCTGGGTCTGCCTGGATTTTAGTTAGATTAAATGGGGTGCCCTGACGAATCAGAATGGCAACCCCTCTGCGTTTACTACTGTATGAAGAGAAATAGCTCAATGGGTAAGCATGCTGGAATGTTTTGGGTGGTTCTTGAGACGTGAAGTGTGTCTCCTGGAGGAAAACAACATCGCCCCCCAACCTCTTAATCTCCTGTAGGGCCAGGCATCTTTTTCTAGTATTGTGGAGGCCCTTGACATTTAGGGAAACAAACCTTAGTGCTTTTTGATGGAACATTCAGTCTGGTATTAACGTTCGCTGCTTGCAGTCTCTGCGTTGAAGTTGAAGCTGGACAGCCAAATGGAGCGGGGGGTAGGGTGGGAGGGGGTCCGCTGGGATAGAATCAGCGGGGGTAAGAAAGAAGGAAGGTAGACCCTATTGGGGTCTAGAAAGTTTGAAGCCGGTCTGACCTACAGGTCGGTTGGAGTGGTTTAAGACCCTAGGGGGCGGGTCCGACGACAGTCTCCAGTAAAGGTGGGCTGGGGAGAGACCCTTAGCCACGGGGAGTTACTTCCGAGACACTTAACTCGAGGGTGTCCCAGTTGGTTGGGCTACTATCCTGTGTGGGCGTTGTGGAGTGTTGGGGGGGGGAGGGAGGGGGTAGGCGCAGGGTGGCCCAGTATTGAGGGTGGCGGTCAGGGGTAGGTAGGGGGGGGTGAGTGGGGGGGGGAGGGGAGAGGGGGTGAGTGGAGGCTAATGTACTAGGGGGGCAGGGAAAAAAAAGGGGGGGGGAGGGAGGGTTCAGGGGTAGGCGGGGGGGGGGGGCCAGTTCATGAACAGATCCCGCTTAATGTTCACCCAGCCCCTATACTGCTTGTCGGGCGAACATTATATGTACATTGACAGTTCGGTTAGGTGTATACAAGGTTAAGATGAACCTGTGATCTCTTGGGGCGGTGAGGTTCGGGTGTGTCTCCACCGGGGAGTGCTCCTTGGGGGGAAAAGAAGGGAGAGAGGGGGGGGGGAGAGGAGGGGGGGGAAGAGGGGGGGGGGGGGGGGGGACTGGGGAGGAGGGGGGGGGGAGGGGTGTGGACGTGGGGAGAGGGAGGGATGGGGGGGGGGATCAGGGGGGTGGGAGGAGGAGAGAACAGATCGAACATATTTCCTGCATGAAGTTCATTGCAAACATTATATCTCGTATCAGGTGGACAGTGTGTATACAGTCCAGACAGTTTGGGTATATGCAATATTGAGCTGAAGCAGCTTGCTTTGGAGTGGTGAGATTCAAGTGTGTCTCAACATCGGGGTGGTCCCGGGGTGGACGGGGAAGGAGGGGGAGGGGGGGGAGGATTGGTTGTGGGGTGAGGGGGGGTGGGATGGGGAGCGGGAAGGGGGAGGGGGGCTGGGGGGGGGGAGACAGGGGAGGGGGGGGGGAATGGGAGGGGGGGGCTGGGGGAGGGGGGGGGGGGGGTAGGGAGGGGGGAGCCGGAGAGGGGGGGATGGGGGGGGGTTAGGGGGTGGGGGAGGTGAAGGGACTTTTCGCGTACATATTCTGCATCAGATACATTTCATACAATATACCGCATATCAGGCAAACAGAGTGTATACAGTGATAGTCTAGTTAGACAGATACATATAACTTTACAGTTCGGAGAGAAAACTCTCATCTCTTGGGGTCCTGCGGAGCAGGAAAGTTCAAGGGTGGCTCAACAAGGGAATGCTCTGCATTGTGTAGGTGGGGCAGCTTTGTAGAGGAGGGGGGTGGTACGAGGTATTGAAGGGAGGGAAGGGGGGGAGGGGGAGGGAGGGGGGGGAGGAAGGGAGTGAGAGAGGGGTAGGGGAGGAAAAGGGGGGGGGGCGAGGGGGGAGGAGGGAAAGGGAAGGGAGGGAGGGGGGGGGGCGAGGGGGAGGGGACTGGGGGGAGTGGAGGTGAAGAGGGAGGAGTAGAGGGGGAGGGGGGTGAGGGGGGGGAAGGGGGGGGGAGGGGGGGGGAGTTCGGGGTGGGGGGGGCTAGGGGTGGGGGGGTAGGGGTAAGGGCCTCGTCTAATTAAACTAGCTATAGGGGCTGTGGGGGGGGGAGGGGGTGAGAAGGGGGGGTAGGGAAAGGATGGGGGGGGGAGGGGTGGGGGGCGGCAGGGGAGGAGGGACGAGGGGGGCGGGGGGGAGAGGAGGTGAGGAGGGAAGAGAGAGTAGGGGGAGGAGGGGGGGGGGAGGGGGGAGGGGGGGGCACATCTAGTTTAATGTGCTGTGGGGGGCAAGTCTCCCAAAGATGGGTGCATTGAGGTGATCAGCTTTACCAACCCGTTTCCAACGATCGTCTGCTGGGGTGTTGCCAGGTTTGTGTGTACGGTGGGTTCTTGCGGGGGGGGGGGGAGGGGGAGGGGCAGGGGATCCGGGTGGCGCGGGCAGGGGGGCAAGATGGCCATGACTTCCCCGCGGTCGAGGGGAGGGAGAGTGCTGGGGGGACCGGAACCGGGAACCAGGAACCAAGCGTGGGCGGAGAAGGGACGTCCAGAGGGTAGCCATAGGGCGGAGCCTGGTGGTCCTCGCGGGCAGCCGTAGTCCTGCTCTGGTGATGCCGTCGTCGCAGGCGGGAACCTGTCGCGCCATCTTATGACGTCTGCCAGTGCTCGTCTGGGGCGGCAGGGAGCGTCTCCTTGGTATGAGTCCTCCCCCGACGCCATTTTGTGGAGGTAGCCAGGCAGCCGCAGGGCGAAGAAGATCCACGTGGGGAGGAATGGACTCACCCGTCGCCATCTTGAGGGATCCTGGGGGATCCTTGGAGTTTGAAGCGGCGTTCGTCTGGACGGGAGCCATGTTCCTCTGTGAGGCACCGGAGTCAGCTTTTCGGATCCCCGCTGTCGCTGTGGTTTCAGTGAGGTGGCTGGGGTTTGATACTGGACCTGTGCCCGGGTGCGGTTTCCAATGATCTCTGAACTGAGGAGTGGCCACGTGGGAAGGTAGGGGTGCTCCCGGCGCCATTTTGGGGGGTATATATTTGCCCTTATGGTGTTGTTTTGCGTGTTATATTATTATGAGAGTTAGGGGTTCCTCAGGAGCGGGCCGTGATTTGTACTGGGTAGTCCTTTATTTTTCTCGGGACTGTCTTTGGCCCGCGATCCTCTCTGATGTTCGTACGGGGATGTCATCTCTTTCTCGTGGCTGGCCATCTGGTAGGTGTTCTGACTGGAAGGGCTCTGCCGGGAGGCCCAGGACTTTGGCAAGGTGCTCCATGTCTTCGGGGTGTCGCAGCGTCAGGAATTTGCCCTTGTGGGAAACCACCAATTTGAAGGGGAACCCCCATTTATAGGTTATCCCTTTCTCACGGAGGAGCAGTGTCAAGGGGCGAAGGGCTTTGCGGCGGTCCACAGTCCGCTTGGACAGGTCATTATAGACCTGCAGCTGCTCACCTCGGAACGCGATCGTGTTCTTCCCTCTGCTTGCCGTGATCAGCTTTTCTTTAGTTGAGTAACTGTGAAGGCGCACGATCGCGTCCCGCCGGCGGTTAGGGTCTTCAGCGCGTGGGCCCAGGGCTCTATGCGCCCTGTCCATCTCTAGGTCCCGCGGTTCGAGCTCAGGGCATAGGAGGAGGAAGAAATCCGACAGGTAGTCCCGCAGGTGCGCGGGTAGCACAGCCTCAGGGATGCTGCGGATGCGCAGGTTCTGGCGGCGATCCCTATTCTCCTGGTCTTCCAGGCCGTCTTTTAAGGCGTTTATTTCGTGGCCCAGGCGTATGATTTCATCGTCTGCCTCAGACTGGTGGTGTAAGGCCTCGTCTAGCCTGGTCTCCAGTGTGGTGGCTCGCTCCTGCAGACCATGGATGTCCTGCCTGATTTCAGCCACCGCCTCTTTTATGTTGGCTTGTAGGGAACGCTGGAGTTTGGTGAGCAACCCCTCCAGATATTCTTTTGTAATGCCTCCGTCCACGGGCAGGGTGGTCTCAGCGGGACTTGATGGATCCTGGGGGCCCTGTTTGCCTCGCTGGCCTGGGGTCTGGGCGCCATCTTGCTTCTTGCCTCCCGCCTCAGCGGGCCGCTTTGCGGGTGTGAAGAAGCTACCCACTCCCTGGGTTGGGGTTTTTTTCCCCTTAGTTGTCATCCTGATAGGTTTAGGGACTTATGTATGAGTTTTGGGAAGTTTTTGGTCGGGTTAAAACTCCTGCAAATTAAAGATTAGTCGGAAGGGTCTCTGGAGCTCTTCCTTCATCCGACCGTCCTGTGTGACGTCATCGACACGCCCCCGAGTTCAGCCCCTGTTTAATCAGTCTTCAGCTGTACTTTCTCTGTCTGAGGAGATTAACACTCTGTGAACTGGCTGCAGCATCTCTCCATTCACTGTTCTAGTCTACTGAGTCAGTGACTCTGTCACAATAGGTTAACCAAATGCATCCTTTTCACAGTCTGGCGAGTATAAATGTTACACTAATAGTTGATATTTACTTATAGCAGGGTCCCCCGTCCCGCTTACCTCCGCTACCGTGGGGGAACGTGCAGGCACTGCGGGGAGGTGTGGAGCGGCGACTGCATTGCTGGAGGTTCCCAGCGGCTCCTTTTTGCAGGGCGCCGCCATCTTGGAAGAGGCCACGCATGCGCAGTGTATGCGCGCGAGGCAGCTATTACTCAGAGGACTCCTGGGGGACTACAGCCCCCATAATGCAGGGGATCAGGTGACACAGATAGGCCAATAGGGCTGCGAGGATCCCCCTGCTCCAGAAAGGATAAAATTTGCGGGATGGAGAGCACGCCCGTCGGAGCTGAGAGCAGGATAGGGTAGGTTGTGTGTGCAAAGCGTCTGTGACCCCTGCACTAGGCCAGAGACCCCCATAAGCCCCAGCTAGGCTCTGACTCCCCGTGTTAGTTTGTGGCTGCTACAGGAACCCCCATAGGTAGAGACCTTGCCCTGTAGCATAAGCGTGAGGGGAAACGCCAGGACGCTGCTGCGATCCGATCCCAGACCCCCGAGGCCAGATCACCACAACGAGTGTCACGGGAGACCAATGCTTTTAACACCTTAATACCCAGATCCTTTGATTGAGCAAAGCAAGAGACAATTTATTTTATCATTTATTTACAGAATGAACATACTGTACACAGCTTGATTTACAGTTACAACAAAAAATACACTTACTAGTTACGCTGTTAAGTCTGGTTACAGGATGGATCTTTCCCTGCATGATGAATCTTGTTACATGATGGAACTCCTTCCCCATGGGCTGCAGGGTTTCTTATGCACTAAACAGTCCTATACTTAACCCGTGCAGCCAATCTACTCCGTGGGAATAATTCCTTCCCCCTATCACGGAGTTGCCACTACTTTTCTAACCTGGCAGAGGGGCTTCTCAGTCTGCTCTGGGCATGTGCCAACTTTGCACCTTGGCCGCTTAGCATATGAGGCCCGTCCCCCCTACCTGTGTCCCCTCTACCTGGCGCCGCTCAGTCTGGGCAGAGCAGCCATTTGCCAGGGTGCCTTTGAAACTCTCTTCCTTGCTAATAAAAGGTTTAACACTCCCATATCCTGGACTGCCTTTGAAGCTTGGAGTAGCCACTCGTGTGTTAGATGAAAATCCCCATATGCCTAACATGTTGGTACAATTAAAATAGGGGTATTTTAATTCATTAGTAACAGTGTTGATCAAAAGATTGATCAGAGAGATGCCCCTTATATATTGCACTCAATTGTCATATATAGTCTACTAGTGGACACAATAAGTCCTGCAATGAAATACTGCAAATCTGGTAAGATTTTAATTCATCCATTTTTTTTATATAACGCTATAAAAATTGTGCGACATGATAGTTCCTGATTTTACCCGAACAGTGCTCACAGCAAATCTCACGGCGCTAGGAGCTTAGTAGCGAAAGTTAGCAAAAAGCCGCCTGCTATGCTGCTAGGTTTTTAAACCATTTTTCCTTTCACACGATTACACGAAAACACTGCCACAGTTATACGCATAATCTTAAAAATGACTTTACTCTGAACCCCTCATGGTTTTGGGGTTAGTGGGCATATACCAGGGGACCTGAATGTAATTCATTCCCCTGCCCGGTCCTACTATTCTGGTCTGTGCTGAAGCAGGGAAATGTCCGCTGCTTGACACTCCTGGAATAATAAGACATACTGTATGTATCCAGGTCACCCCCTCTGCCCTGCGACCCCGTTACCTCCGTGGCCAGGATCGATGGTGGGTGCTGCCGGAGCCAAGCGGCAGACCCGCCGGCCATTCTGGAGGGTGGGGGCCGAGCAGGGAGCACTCCGGTGCTCCGGAGGTCCTCGGCGGCTCCCATGCAGGGCGCCGCCATCTTGTGCGAGTTCGCGCATGCGCAGTACCCACGGAGACGCGGCGGCCAGCCAGAGACATTGCGCATGCGCAGTGATAGCGTGCAAACCCTAGCCTACCAGGGAAGGCTCTTGGAAGGGACTACAAGTCCCATGAGCCTCAGCAGCACCCCACGTGACACCAGGGAGCAATAGGGCTGGAGGATTGCCCTGCAGGAGCTAATGGATACATTTCGCGGGGTTTTTGCAGACAGGCAGTCAGGACCAGGAAGAGCTAGGGGAAGGAGGTGAGTGCAGGGGTCCGTGACCCGCTGCATTAGGCCAGCAGCCCCCTTAGGCCCCAGATAGGTCCTGAGCCACCTGATAGCTTGTGGTGCTGTAGGGACAGGCCCTAGGTTAGGGACCCTGCCCCATTAGCTGTTTGTTTGTTAGGGACATAGCGCTTCCCCCAAGAGGCTTGGGCTCAAGTCTACACCAGTAAGAGAGCTGGACTATCTTCAGGGTGGGATCACCCCTGATGGATCACCACGCAGGTGGATCCTGGATGTCGTGCAGAAACTCGCCGGATCCTTTGTGAAGATCCTTTAAAGCCAGGTGCCGCCGCACTGGGCAGGTATCGTTATAAGCAGTGGTTGACAAATCACCAAAAAATCTACTCGCCACACAAAAACATCTACTCGCCACCTAGTACCAAACGTGTGCTGCTTGGGCCAATATTTACTCGCCCGGGGGTTAAATCCACTCGCCCGGGGCGAGCAAATGTATAGGTTTGTCGAACACTGGTTATAAGTGCACCAACAAAGTACTCACACATAGTGGCAGCGCTGACCACGGGACAAGGGTTATACTGTGGACACGGTGTGGGGGTACACGGTGGTGGGCACTGAGTATACGCTCCTAAGCGGGAGTGACTGACATTTGGTACAGAGTGGTACTTTTATTGATGTTGTGGTCATATGGTTAATGCACGTGTATTGTGTTATCTGCATATAGTAAACCTGCGTTATATATATATACCTTTGGTGTATGTGGTTCATATATGTGGGTCCTGTGTAGGGGACATTCTATACTCCTAGAATCCTGCACAGGTGGAGGCGCTGATTAAGAAACGTTCCAGAGAGCACCCCAGGTTCCCAGCAAGCGGAGGCTCAGGCCTCTTGTGAACCTGCAGGTATACGCACCACACCTGGTAACATATAGGTTCCCCCTCACATACACTCTATATGCGGTTGGGTGGGGGAAAACCTGTTACATGTATGTAACGGGTACTCCCTCTAGTCTGACCCCCCAATCTCATATTGGCCCGTGCGGTCTAACCAGCCCCCATTACATGGTCGTGTCTGGTGGTGCACCTGTAGGCAACAGGACTCCTGAGTCTCCCGCATGATGGTATTAGGGGACTGTCACTCCAGACAGGCAGCTGAGGTAGTGGGTGCGAGTCCTACCTATATCACGTGCAGCGCCTCCACCTCATCAGGATCTATGCGTCCGCAGGGAGAGGGTCCTGATGAGGAACTCCTTCTTGGTGGTGATTGCCCCTGGAGAGTAATTTCAGACTCACACCATGGGGGTCTTGTTGAACAAGCCATCTTTATTGATGATGTGTTATGGGCCAGCTGCCCCTCACAGTTTGCTGCTTCAGCCGCACATTTCTCCGTGCTCCCCTTTAAAAGGCAAGCCCTCCCAATGGAGTGGGATCCCCTCTCCCTCGCAGGGAGATCTCCCCTGTGCCAGGTCCCTGAACACAGTTGGCCTTCTATGGCTGGATATAGAACAGTGCCACTAGTTACTGCACTAGTGGGCACATTGATTCCACCTCAGAACTTGCTGCTCTGCACTTCACGTCGCAGCATCAACCTAACTTTTGGCAGTGCGGTGCCTTATATACCTCAGGAGGCAGGCACATCTCTGATGTCACTAACTGTGGACTCAGAGCATGTAGCCACTCCCATCCATACATCGGGCACCTCACCAGGGTGTGAGGGCAAACCTCCATGATTACTGCTGACATCCCTGTTACTTACCAGGTTTTGCTGCCAGCAGGAGAGACATCTGCAGACCATTGTTATGCATGGCTACACTGGGATAGAATGACAGAAATGAAATGGGACCAAAAGGTTACAGGAAGAGAAAAGACAGACAGACAGACAGACAGGGTTAAATGGTCACCAACAGTATTAGATCTATTTATCAAAGACTTCAAGTTGCAAAACAGAAGCAAAAACACAGCACCAGATTTATCCAAATAAGTCCCACGGAGAAGGATTTCTCACTTGATATATCTGGTGTTTTCCCCCATTGGATTTGCAGAGATGAGACTTTTCTAACCAATACTGAGGTAGAGTAGGATCAGGCCTGCAAGTATTATTTTAAAGATACGGAAGCGTGCACGTTACACCTTATTACTGAGGTCCCATTAGAGGCAATCCATGCAGGAAATGTTTTTTTCTTTTAATAGGATTGAAGCAGGGGGTCCCCAGACCTGAACCACATTCATTTTAGTTCCAGGGACCCTCAGCTTCCTCAGATACCTCTGCAGGGGGGTTAGCGTTCTGCTCAGCTAGCAGGGACCAAGTAATGGCTGCTTTTCAAAGCTCCCGCAAGCCAATAGGAAGTCGTGATGTCATCCGACACAGTGGTCCATGTGAGCAGAGATACCGGCACCCCCTTCAAAGGAAAGTATCTCGAGAAGCAAAGGGTCCCCAGAGCTGAAATGAATGGGGAACAGGTATTATTATACACACACACACACACACACACACACACACACACACACACACACCATTTAAATGTTAAACTATAATAACAATTGTTTATTTATAACATGTTTTACCAGGCAGTAATACGTGAAAACGAGAGGTAACTCTCACTGTATTATCCTGGGCACAGAGTTATGGTGACACTTAAATGAACAGAGGTTACACGTTATATTTACAGACATTTCATGGACAGTTAGAGATAGGATTATGGGCATGTGTACGTTAAAGACACGGCTAAAAAAGTGTGTAACAGGTGTTCCCTCACCCGGAGGGGAACTCACTGCTACCCAGTGTTCTTGTGCTGCTCACCTGCTAGGCTTACAGGATACGGAGTGTCCGCCGATGGGAGTGGGGAGGACAGGCTTTCAGGATGTTCTCAGCTCTTTCTGGGTGCAGCGCCTCCATTCCCCGCAGGCCCCAGCAGAGCTGGGTGCAGTTCCTGCAGGAAAACCATCTTGCACTCCCCCTGATAAACTGCAGTCACATGCAGGAGTATAAAAAGCAGTAACTTGTCTTTATTCTTTCAGCATACAACATGTACACTCTGTCCTCTCTCGGTTCCCTGGACTCACCCCCAGGGATTGAGGTCCCAAAAGTCTATCCTTAGCTCCCCTACGCCCTGGTGGAGTATGGGGTAGTTGTCCCACTCCCCTGCAGGAGGGGGAAGGAAGGTGACCAGAGCCCTGGCTCCACACTTCCAACACCCCACTAAATTTAGCTCTGTACCCCCTTTTATACCCAGGGGGAGGGTCCTAGGTCTGAGCCCCTGATAAGGCCTGGTGTACTGCCCTAGCCCCCACCCCTCCCCCTGTCAACACAAGGGAGTAGTTTACTGCAGTGAAACCCAGATTAACCCTAACACTGCCTGCACTGGTACCAGGGCTTATGTGTTAGGCAGGGAAGATTAGTAGCCAAGAGGATACATGGCTACACACTCCCCCTGGTGGATTATCACGAACCCCGCCGAGAACCCAATTTACAAACCATCCTTAAATTGTATAACATGGGACAATGCATAACATTTTATAGCATAACATTTGAACTGATGAAGTACTTCTGGATCCTTCCCATAACATGGAGAATCCATACCCCCTTTAATAATGATGCTTTGGGTCAGGGTTCTTAACTAACCTGCCCTCCCCATTGGGAACAGCAATAGGAGTACACCCTCCTTGGTCCTCGTTCAGGAATATATTCTACCAGGTTCATGTAGATGTTTCTCCTCACCCTCCATACTCTGATGAAATACTGTAACATACTTTTTCATCATTGTAGTACATAGAGATACTACACCTGGAGGCTAGGTAGTCTAGGACCGCATCCCTCAACCACTCCTCTCTGTTGGCCTCTATTTCCCACATTATAGGCTCAGGGACATAGGGATAATCAGTGGTCGACAAATCACCAAAAAATCTACTCACCGAACAAAAAAAAAAAATCTACTCGCCACCTAGTACCACACGTGTGCTGCTTGGGCCAATAGGAGCTCGCCACGATGTTAAATCCACACGCCCGGGGCGTGCAAATATATAGGTTTGTCGAACACTGGGGATAATCATACCCATGGGACTGACGGTACCTCTAAGCAATTAACCTGTCAGCCCGGCTGAGTTTGGTCAATTTCCAGCCAGAGGCCTGGTCCGGTAGCACCAAGAATAGTGGTTCATAAGAGGGCTGTTCTTGATAAGTTATGGTTAAACCGGTTGGTTATATCAGTCCTAACTTAATATCTCTATCCCTCCTTCTGAGAGCTTCTGCCGTCTCTTCCGCAGAGAACTCCCCTTCCTCCCACCAATGATCCACAATATCCCCGCTGAACAGCAAGAACCATGTTCGGTTCATATGATGAACATACCCTTGAAACATGGGGTCCCATCATGGCAATACTCCCCCCCCCCCCCCCCATTTGCACTGGACAGAGATACATTTGACTCGGAAACTGGCTAGAGGGTGTTCCTGACCTTGCTCACCTAACCGACCCTTCTCTGGAAAACACCACATACTCGTGTATCCCACCCCCAGCAAGATCATGTAACGGATCGGGGGACTCGCTCTTCCCAGCGTGTCCCCGTCACCTTGGTCCCTCCGGCTAACCCTTCCCTTTCCTTCGCGGCCCCTGCCCTGCTCCCTTGTGGCGCGCTCCCGTTCACAGTCCACGCACTCGCGCGGTTCTCCCGCTGTGTGCGCGCGTTCCCGGTCCCTGGTCTCCCGTCAGGGGACTCGCGCCCCTCGGCGTACCTCCGTCCCCTCACCTACTTCCTCCGCTCCTTCCCCCTCTCTTACCCTTCAGCCGAGCACCTCCTCCGCGATGCTTCCCCCACGCTCTGGCACTCGTGTATTGCGTGCACGTGACCGCGTTACAGAGGGCGCACACACTCGCTCTATTTACCAATCCTCCCCTGATACTTTTTCCGCCCCTCGGAGTTTACAGACCATTACCCTCGACTACCTCCCTGTCTCCTCCCCTACTCTCACACACCTATCCCTGCAAGCTCCCAGACAAACCCCTGCTCCACCCCTTCCTGCTATTTGTCCTCCCTCCTTTATAACCCCAGTCTGTCCCCTACTTCCTTGCTCTGCATAGCTTTCCTGTAGCTCCTGTGTGTGCAGTGTCTATGCCCAGCTCCCTTGTCTATTTCAGCTCTGGTTCCTGTCCCTGCCCTTGTTTGGATTCCCTTGGTTTGAACTTGAACTCTGACTATGCTGCCTTCTCCTGCCCTTGAACCTTGGCTTTCGGACATCATTATGCTGCTCTCTCCTATCCCTGGATTCTGGCTCTTGGACAACTACCTTCCGACCTCTGGCGTCCCGGACTCAGCAAGTATAACGTTAACCCTTACTCACCAGGCCCGGCAACGCAATTACCACACTCCGGGCACGCCCTCACTGCTGTGGGTGCATGTTATACCCTTACCCATCTCAGTACTGGGGACTGGCCAGGTCTGCGGGCATACAGCCGTTACAGATCATCATCAAACCCAGCCAAGTTTCTCCAGTCCTGGGAAAATTTTGGTACCCTTGGATTGTCCTAGGCAATATCTGTGGAAACCTTAGGCACACCAGAGTGTTCTGAGGTGCCAGGCACCTCACGCCAGCCTCGGCCTATTACCGCGAGCACTTGGTGGGCTTCAGAGTCCTTCTGGATCATGCGCTCATGGGCCTTGCCCTGCAAACGGCTCTGCTGGAAGAAACGTTCAGTTGCAGTCTTACCAACCGGAGCGGGGGTCACAGCTTCGTCAATGACGACTTCCGGTCGCACCGGAAGGGTGGTTTCATCTGAGGAGAAAGAAGCACCGGCCAGTACCTCTTCAAAGGATTCCTCCACTGCTCCTCGTTGAGCGGAAGCATACGTGTAAATCTGCAGGGACTGTGGCCATCTCGGCACCTGGGTAGGCAACACATCCTCACCGCTCCGACGTTCCTCCGCATCCGCGTGGTTCTCCAGGCCGGGAGCAGGCACAACCGACGCTGCCTCAAGAGTATCCTCCAAGGCCTTGGGGACCCTCCGCGCAGGTAACGCAGTCGCCTCCGATGACGTCACAGATCCTGGACCCCTCTCCCACTCATTCTGGCTGTCGGGGATTACCTCTCTGCCACTAGGGCAAAGACCCCTGGGGAAGAGGACTGAGACACCTAACTATCGCTGGCGGCGGCTTGCAGGCAGCGGTCCCGCTCCTGCACCACCGGCGGAGAAGCCTCAGCCTCCTCCCGGGCAGTCATATCTCCGGGTAAATCTCGTAGATTAGTTCAGGGGTGCGCAGGAGATTTTGCTGGGGGGGTGGGGCCACAGGCTGTTGCAGGGGCCCCGCGCTCTTCCCCATGGTATTTAAATAAAATGCCGAGGGATAGAGTGAGGCCTCTGCAACACTTTACATACCCAGATTCAGCCGCTCTGTGACCGTCGTCATGGCAACGCGGAGTCATATGACACCGCGGGGTCATGTGACATCACACGCATCAAATGACACCGCGGGTCACGTGACGTCATATGACCCCACAGCGTAATTTGACACAGCTCTAAGGTAGGGAGGGGGGGGGGGGCGCAGGCAGCGCAGCAGGGCAGACAGGGGGGCGCAGCACAAAGTTTGCGCTCCCCTGGATGAGTTGATACAGGGACACACGGTTCCCTTGAAGCGTCCGCTCCCGATCTTGCAATTCAATCCGCACACTTCTACAGATAGGCCCGCATCTGCCTCCTGGCCCGGCAGGGGTGGTGGCGGCACCTTGGGCTGAAGGTGGGGCACCTTGCACAACGGGACACAAGGGTCATTCCCCGCCTGGGAAATCGCAGTTAGAACATGTGCATTGGAGGAAGTCTTCCCCATTAATATTCACTGGTCGGAGGCCTCCTGGTAGCACATTCTGTACTAGTGTGCGCTCAGCCATTGTAGTGGGTTACTCAGGAGCAGTCTGATAGGTCTTACACCCAAGCGCAACTGAGGGTGCTGTCGCTCACGCCGGCTACGCCCCCCAGTGGTGACACAGCACTACTTGCCTCCTCTCCCTTGTGGATCCAGGAGCACAGGCACATTAGGCTAAGGCCCCGCTCCCAGAGTCAGCGCACCCGCACTGCAGACAGGCGGTGCGCTGAGATACACAGACCGCGATATGCGGTCTGTAGGGAGCGGGAGCCGGAGCGGGAGGTGGGAGGTTTGACAGGGAGGGGGGGCGTGGCTTGAGCGGAGGGACCCGCTACTCTCCCCCCCTCCCTCCACGGACTGCAGGAGGGAGCTGCTACTCTCCCCCCCTCCCTCCACGGGCTGCAGGAGGGACCCGCTACTCTCCCCCCCCCTCCCTCCACGGACTCGGGCTGGCGCACACACACACACACACACACACACACACACACACCTGCTTTCACTCCACACTCCTCCCCGCTCCCGCTCCCCTCCCCATTGGCTCACAGCCACACCACGTGACGCTGTCAACGCTAGGAAACACCATTCTCTTGTGTCTCAGCGCTGACGCGCCACAGCGTGTAGTCAGCTGTCCGCCAGGGGGGACCGGGACGGCTCGCGAGGATTCCCCTGCTGGTGGGGAACTCGCTACATTGCCGCCCGCGCCAACGAGCGCAGCGGGACCGAGGCCTTAGAAATAGGTGCGGCTTCACTTTCACGCCAAACCACTCACAGCAGGTGGGCGCGGCTTTGCTTTCGCACCGAACCCAGCCCTTACTGTGGGCGGACCTTGGGTTTCGCACCGATCCATGCACAGTTTTGCAAGAGAAAGCTTGCAACTTTGCAATCCTCACCACGTGGTCGATTTAGCGGGAACCGGTCCTTTCACGCACTGCGGCTCTCCTGGTGAGGAAGGTGGTCCCTTGCTGGGCAAGAGTCCCCTAGGACGCAACACACGTGGACAGTTCAGTTATAGCACACTGCGGCTCCCTGTGCTGGGGACAGTTCAGTTATAGCACACTGTGGCTCCCTGTGCTGGGGACAGCTTTGGTATTAACTGTAGTTCCTCAAACGGAGGTCTTGGCTGTCTGAAGGTCAAGCGCCCTTCCTCGGACACTACCCACCATACTGTGAACACCTGTTTGGACCGTGATGTTGTAGGCCCCTTCCTAAAGTTTCTGGGTCCCCCTGATCCCAAAACACCCCCTCCAGGTGCCCTACACATCTGTCCTTAGATTGGCATGAACTAGTACATATTAGGGAGCAGCACAGGCTACAGTTCCACTGGCAGGGAAGTGGGTCCCTCGCTGGGCAAGAATCCCCTGGACACTACACCCCTCGTGTACATAGGCCAGTGATTTCCAACCTTTTTTGTTTGGAGGAATCCTTGAAATATTTCGAAAAATCTCGGGGAACCCCTATCTGGCTGACACATATTAGGTTCGACAGGGATCAGTCACAACATTTCACACCTCACCAGCCACCTCTATTTCCCACAATCTATCCATGTATTTCTCTCCCATCCATCTCCCTAACTCTCCCCCCTCCCGCTTCGCATGTATTTATCCCTTGCGTCTCACTCTTACTCCCTTTTCCTCACTCACTCCCTCCTGCCCCCCTCTCTTCTCTCACTCGCCCCTACCTTCCATCACTTACCCCACTCTCTCAATCCACTATACCAAATACATAACAAAAAACCCTACCCACGGGGGGGGGGGGGGTCTGTGGTCCATAGGAGGAACCCCTGAAACTGCTTCAAGGAGCCCCAGGGTTCCACGGAACCCTGGTTGGGAATCACTGACATAGGCTGTACCTACATTCCTTTACTGCAAAAAGCCTCATATAAGCCCCTATAATCTCAGCAGCACCTCCAAAAGTAACAGGTGTTCCCCCACCAGGTGGGAAATTCACTGCTACCCAGTGTTCTTGTGCTGCTCACCTGCTAGGCTTACAGGATAGTGTCTGCCGATGGTAGTGGGGGGGACAAGCTTTCAGGATATCCTCAGTTCTTTGTGGGTGTTGCAGCGCCTCCATTCCCCGCATAAAACCTTCATGCACTCCCCCTGATAAACTGCATTCTTTCAGCATACAACTTGTACACTCTGTTCTCTCTCGGTTGTGATGCCAAAAGTCTATCCTTAGCTCCCATGCTCCCTGGTGGAGTATTGGGTAGTTATCCCATCCCCTGAGGGAGGGACCGGAAGGTGGCCAGAGCCCTGGCTCCACACTTCCAACAGCCCACTAAATTTAGCTCTGCAGCCCCTTTTATACCCAGGGGGACGGTCTTAGGTCTGAGCCCGATAGGGCAGTACACAGGCCTTAGGCTCAATCCCCCCCCCCCACACCTACCTGTCACTCAAGGGAGTTGTTTACTGCAGTGAAACCCAGATTAACCCTCACACTGCCTGCACTTGCACTGCATCTGAGTTTATGCGTTAGGCAGGGCAGATATTAATAGCCAGGAGGATACATGACTAGGTGTTAGAAGAGGCTAGAATTGTGTGCTTGAAATGCAATATGCTTTAAAAATCAAGCTTTAGAATCACACAATTACCAACACGAGTGCTATATATAAACCATACATACACACAGTAATGTAAATAGCTTTGCATGTAAAAAAACAAAACAAATTAAACGTTTCTGAAAATAAAGTTCTCATGAGTAGAAAATGTGCATTGTGTTAATTTCTTTTCTGACATGACGCTTTATTATATCTTTGCATCCCGGTGTATGAAGCCCCCTCCTCCTCCTGTGCAGTTTGGCGCCACATGTACTCGCACGCTTCGCCTGTACCTAGCACAGTTCTATAACACACGTGCTGACGTGTCCTTCCTACAACAGCGACCCGGAAACACAAGCGGCGGAGGGGGCGGCGCCCTGACGTCATCCTGAAACCGCTGCATGGGTCCCCGCTGTCTTGGCACATGCGCGGCGCGGCGGATGGGCGGCGCTGTGACGTCATCCTGAAACCGCTGCATGTGTCCCCGCTGTGGCGGCGCATGCGCAGTGCGGAGGAAGGATAAATAGCAGCGGTGCGGCCGCGACTCCCCCCTCTCTGAGTCAGTGTGACCCGGTAACAGCGCCCGGCGCCCTCCTCTCTGTGTGTGACCCGGCTCCAGCCTCTCCTCCTCCTGCACATATCTCTCCTCCTGCACCTCTCTCTCTCCTCCGCACTGTGTGACGGGGACATGGCTTCTTCCTCCGGAGCTCAGACCGCATCACCCGCCCTGCAGCGCGGCATCGTCAAGATGGTGAGAGAGGGGGTAACTACTGGGAGGTGGGGAGTGAGAGGGGGTAACTACTGGGAGGGGGGGGGGGAGGAGAGGGGGTAACTATTCGGAGGGGGGTTGGGGAGGAGAGGGGGAAATATGGAGTGGGGCGTGAGAGGGGGTGGAATACTGGGACGCTGGGGCATGAGAGGGGGAATACTGGGAAGGTGACGGTGGGGAGTGAGGGGGTAAACTACTGGGAGGTGGGGGAGTGAGACGGGCGGTGAACTACTGGGAAGGTGGGGCAGTGGAGGGGGTAGCTACTGAGAAGGGGGTGAGGGGATCACATGGGAGGTGAGGGAGAGTGGAGGGGGTAACTTTACTGGATGGGAGGGGGGGCGGTAGTGAGGTAATATGGTAGGGGGGTGGGGGTAATACTGGGAGGGGGGGCCGATTGGTGAGAGGGGGGGTGGTAACTTACTGGGAGGGGGTGTGTGTTGTGAGAGGGGTTAACTACGGGAAAGGGTTAGTGAGAGGGGGGGTACTACTGGGAGGGGAGGTGAGAGGGGGTAACTATGGGGAGTTGAGGGGTACCTGGAGGGGGGAGTGAGAGGGAGGGTAACTACTGGAAGGGGGGAGTGAGAGGGGGTAACTACTGGAGGGGGGGAGTGAGGGGGTAACTACTGGGAGGGGGGAGTGAGGGGGGTAACTACTGGGAGGGGGGGTGAGGGGGTAACTACTGGAGGGGGGGGAGTGAGAGGGGTAACTACTGGAAGGGGGGGAGTGAGAGGGGGTAACTACTGGAAGGGGGGAGTGAGGGGGTACTACTGGAGGGGGGAGGTAGATGGGGGGTAAAATCTGGAAGGGGGAGAGAGGGGCACGTGAGAGGGGGTAATATGGAAGGGGGGAGTGAGACGGGGGTAACTAACTGGGAGATGGAGGGGGGGGAGAGGGGGTAACTACTGGGAGGGGTGGGAGAGGGGTAAAACTACGGGGAAGGGTAACTAAAAGGGGGCAGGGGGAACTACAGTGGCAGTGGGAACTACAGTTGCTGGGGCAGTGGGAGGGTAGAGGGGTTATCTACAGTGTGGCGTAGAGGTAAACTACAGAGGGAAAGGGGGTAATTACAGGGTGGGGGCAGAGATGGTGTGCAACTACTGAGAAAGGAGGTAACTACAGGGAGGGGGGGCAGAGATGGCTGGTAATGTAGGGAAAGGGGGTTAACTATAGGGGATAGGGGGTAACTACAGGGAGGGGAAATAAGAAACCTATGGGAGAGGGTAACTATGGGGGGGGGGAAGTGATTAGGGTAAAAGGGGGGGAGACGGCTAGAGTGAAATGGGTGAAGATGGGAGAGGTGGAGTTGGGGAAATAGACAGCATACTTAGTGTGGGGTAGGAGTGATGGGGCAGGGCTAGGAGGCAGATATGGAGGTATGGGGCAAGAGACAGCAGAGCGTGGGGTAGGAGACAGGCAAGTGGGTAAGTTGGCTACAGGAGGGGCAGGAGTGTTGGCCTGGAGAAAGACAGATGAGGAAAGGGACACGGACCTCTGTCAGAGGAGCAGGGAACAGATGGTTGGGGTTGGAGGCACGCAAGGGGTGGGGGGGGGGGGGTAAAAGAAAAGGGGCAAGACGGTGATATGATGGGTAGAACTTTAAGAGTTCATTGAGTGAGGTTAGAGGGACGTGCTAAGAGGAGCGCAGACGAGGGGCAATAGTGTAATAATGGGACAGAAGGAAGTTAAAGGGATGCGGCAGGAGACAGATGGGGGGCGGGTCGGGCAGAAGGACTTTGTCAAGATGATGAAGACTGATCCAGAGTTAGGGGTAAGCTCGGACCTCAATCGTATCACCAACCCCAAATCTTCATCGCCTTGTCCTCTACCCTGCAGTCTGTGTAACCTTGCTCCAATTTAGGCTGCATCACCCCTTAGCTGGCACCTCTTTCTTTGCTTAACATCCTTTGCAATGGCGTTACCTGGGCAGTGAGACCATGTCTCTGGGACACGTTATGGATCCGGTCTCCCTCTGACCTTGTAAAAATGTAAAATCCTTACATGTGCACCTTTGAAGTCCCTGTTGAACAGCTGGGTACGTGACTGCTTAGATGCCCGCGTTGGATGTGCACTGGGAAACACTGTGTGAACGTGTCCTATAGGACACATGGCTTAACACGTCCACACCGAGACTTGGGCACATGTCGGTAATGAGGAGACGGCGTTACGATTTGAGATGCATTTATTTATGCTGATGAGTTTTAGCTTATAAGGCAGGGGTGCTCCACTCCAATTCTCATGCCTCCCTTAACAGGTCTGGTTTTCAGGATATCCCCGCTTCAGCACAGGTGGCTCAACCAGAGGCTCAGCCAAAGAAGGGATTGATTGAACCACCATTGCGGAAGTAGGGATATCCTGAAAGCCTGACCTGTGGGAGGGGGGGAGGTGCCGGTCTGGCGTTCAGCACCCTGTTATAAGGGATGCATCCACTAGCTAAAAAAAGTTAAAATAGAGAAGTGTTTTTTGTGTGATGGGAGCGTGGGGCTCGTACTTCTGGCACTTGTGTCTAAATGCAAGATAAGGCAATGAATTGCCCTGTTGATTGCAGAGCACGGGTGCAATGTAGAAGATATTTGCATTAAGCCCCCGTTACACTGCTATACTTGTGCACATCTGCGTCTTGACCCCCGCTACCCATACTTTTATAAAATACTAGCAAGAACTAAATGCTTTTGAGCACCTTTGTCTGCAACAGTTTCCCAGGTGTGTGTTCATTCAGCTCGCTCTGAAAACCTTCAGGCGATTTCCCGGTGGCTTATTTACACCAACTTTAGGTCTCCGTGCTGTTCACTTAAGTGCGTATAGTTTAAAATAAATCCCAAACCTCTCACACAGTTGCATTGTAACTATTCATCCCACTCGCCATTTCAGCCTCACAGAAGTCTGTAAATCTGTTGCTTCTGTTCCTACGTTCATCTCGTGTCCTCAGAACGGTGCTGAAACCTGCTCTGGGCATACTGATCCAATATTCCCGAACCTTGTCACCCACGCGCATACATTATTAGCGTTGTGGTGGTCGGTGATATGGAAAACTTTGCCAGCCCGTTTCCCCTCCATCTTTAAATGCATGTGCAGCGTTGTATTCCTGACATTCAGCAGGTTTCGATCGCCCATAGACGTATTGCTCTGATAATATAAATATATGAAATAAAGGTTCAGTCATTTTGCTGCATGCTATGCAATGCTCTGCCACATTTTGCTGCATGCTATGCAATGCTCTGCAACATTTTGCAGCCCCGGTTGAGGAGATTGTGGAATCGATCGCCTTCAACATCGGCTTATTACCTGCATATCGGGTCCCATCTTTCTGACTAGGAGTTTTAGGGGGCGGGGAGGAGGGGAAAGGTTGGTTGAATTGTGGGGTTTCAGTTTGGCTCCTTTGCATTGAGACAGGCCTTGTGTTTTGCCTGTCATCTAACTTTAATATTAAAGCTTTTTAATCCGCCTGCGTGGTGTTCTTTACGGATAAAAGGGACGCCCTGCCGGGCCTGAGGGCTTGTGCGTTACAAATTACTTTATACAAATGATCACAATCGTATCCCTTTAATATAGGTTTATTTCTTGGAAAGTGCTGCCGCTTTCCATACTGAACCCTCCACCTTTCCCTCCTGGATCCACGCCATATTGGCCCTTTCCGTGATGTCGGGAGCACATTCTTGGGGCTGTTCATGCAATCTTACTGTGTCCTTTATTTTCCCTTGAACTACGTGGATTAGAAGTGTTAAAATAAAGAAGATGGGACAGGGGCTAGGTCGGAGGTGGCCAACTCCCAGTCCTCAAGTGCCACTGGCAGGTCAGGTATTCAGCATAACCTTGTCCCAACACGAGGCTCAACCAGTTGCTTATTCGAAGGTTGCCCTTGAGGACTTGAGTTGACCACCCCTGGGGCAGGTGGTGTCGGATCTTGTTGGGCTTGCAGATGGCATTTTTCACGTTTTTGAACCTCCGTGCAGTGAGGAAAACTCGTCACTCTTGTTGGGGATAATGTGATATTGGCGAGATCTGGAGGTGAAGGTAGTTCATTGATGGATGACCATTGTGGGCACCATTTTGTTCATAGCTTTAAACCTCTCCGTTCATTGGTGCGAATGTGCTGTTCTTCCTTTGGCCCAGAAAAGGTTCGTGTCCAAACCTCCAGCTTAATTGTGGCTTTTGTGGGTAACGTCCTATCTTGGTTTAATGCTTTCGAAGCTGTGGGTGCATTGTAGACCTATTATAAAGTAGTGGTACTGTGCAGGATTTCTGAAGGCATCCTTGTTCCATGAAGCTCCTGGATGCCATGTTCTAAAGCATAACGCTCCGTTTCTTTTCTCAGGAGAATAACAGAATGTAACAGGCCGATACATATCTTTATGGCCTACTGGTTATGTAAGGTCAGCTGACTGTTTCACCTCGCCCCCCTTTTTTGATCTCCCAAAATGAAAATGAATATTTATTTTGGGTGTTTAATTTCTTGCTGAAGGTTATTAGTTGTAGTAGGGGATATTGGCAGCTGGCAGGGTGCTGTTTTTCTCTCGGTAATAAGTGACTGTGGGTAAATAAGCCGCGTGGTGTGTACACGCGGAATACTTTCTCTCTGAATGAGAGACCTTGGTGACGTGCCCGGCAGTGGCTAAGTGGGGCAGTGATCAACTTGTGCTTTATAAGGGGCTTCATTTTGAATTAATAATCATTTTGATGCCTGGCGGCCCCAAAAGGGTTAAATGCGTAATTTCCCTGCTGTAGTTCCACCACGAAAACTTCACGCTCCCCAATGTAACTGTGAAACCCGGCTGCTACTTACTTTGGGGAAATACAGGTGTTAAATATTTGCTGGAGTTGTTCACGGTTCTTTCGGACTGGCGCAGGTATACCTGATGCCCTTCTGTTCCCCGGAGGAGCGGTCCGTTGGTTGTTGGTTTCCAGCTGTACACGTGCAGCGTTGGCAAACAGCTGTTAAGCTGCATGGCGCGCACCCCCTGGATGGGATACGGTTGCTGCAGTGACACAATGTACAGTATGTGATGTGGGAATCCTAAACCGTGTGTCTGTGCTGCTGTCACTGAGGCTTTGCTGCAAGTTTAGTGTTTACAGAAAGTGTTGAAAGATAAAATAACATCACAATAACTAATGTGATTGAAATGCTAATGGCACAGCGGCTCGGTGAGTAAAGACACAGAGTTTGAGGCGTGGAGCCGATTCAATTCCTGGTGTGATCTTGGGCGGGTCACTTCATCTCTCTGTGCCTCAGGCACCAAGAAATAGATTGTAAGCTCTATGGGGTAGGGGCTTGTGCCTGCAAACATTCTATGTACAGCACTGCATACACTGTGCTAAGCCATATAAAAAGCATAACAGTTTTTTGTACAGTACACAGCCATGGAATATTTCATGTCACCGACCCTCAGAGCTTACAATCAGACAGAGGCAGAAACTTGACACAATGTCACACAGGTTCCAGTGTGCGTGCTGATCCCCTGGAGTGACGGTGCTTTGCAAAGTGTTGCACGGCTGCCTGGCAGTGAATGTGTTAAGGGGCGGGGAGAAGTTTCCCCGTAGCCTCCAGCACACGTGTTTCCTGCTTCAGATTGCCACATACAAGCCTGGGCACCCCCTGCGGGCGGGTGCGGGGCACCGATCCCGGCGTGGGGGGGGGGGGGGGGATTGTAGGATTGTAGCTGCTGGGGCAGATGAACCTGGTGGGGGCGGGGGGCGGGGGGAGGTTAGGGACACGTCTGATAACTTGCAGCCAGCACTCTGCTTCCCCCCAGGTCCTCGCAGGGTCAGACAGGGTGGTGAGACGCACGCATTGCATGCTGCTTTACACACTCACCGTGGGGATGCCACGTGAGAGGCACATGGGGTTTAAGTGCCCGTTATTGTTTATTTACTGTACTATCACATACATATATCTGAGTATATGTATGTCTACAATGTTTCACTTTATTTTTATCATGCGCAGTGCGTATGTATGCGCAGGTATTTTGTTATTTTCTTTTTATTAACCCTTTCTTTGCAATGAATTGGCGTGATGTGTGGTGCAGGAGTGTGGGTAGAATAGCGTCTCGGCGCCTTGCGGTTTGTCACCGTTTATTGCCCTGTCGGTTTTCTGAACATAGCCAGAAAGCCGTGTAAGATCTGTTTTTAATTGGATTTATAAAATGTGCATCGTGCTTCCCAAAACGGGGCAGAATCAATGGAGTGGTATTGCAGAACAACCCTCAAACAAACATACAATGGGGACAAGGATCCCTGCCCCTGTGAGCTTACAATCTAATGGTGAAAAGAGCACTGGACCAAGCGTAACCAACTCCAGTCCTCATGGGCCACCAACAGGTCAGGTCGTCAGGATATCCCTGCTTCAGCACAAGTGGCTCAGTTATAGACTGAGCCTCCAAGCCACCTGTGCTGAAGCAGGGACTGATTGAGCCAGTTGTGTTGTAGCTGGGATATCCTAAACCTGACCTGTTGATGGCTCGTGAAGCCTGGAGTTGAGCATTGAGTGTACACTCACACAGTGCCATGTATATTCTGTAATGTATTGGTGTGGGATTCCTTTAGCATGGTCTGAGTTATGCGGCCTAATTACAGGAAGCTGGCTTATTCCTATATGGATGTTTCTGATGCCCAGTGAATACATAGTAACTGTTTTATTTTTAAGGATATATCCCACTCCATATTCATCAGGACTGGAGCTGAGCCCCTCTGCTGAATAACACCTTTAGCTCCTAATTCTGGCCAACGTTAATATTAAGGACTTGAAGCTTCTCATTGGCGCTGGGTCTTCTAGGAACGCAACGGTTAATTCCCCCCCTTCCCCCCCTCCCCCCCCCGGTCACACGAGGGGAAAGGTTACCTGGCAAATACACGGCGCAATAAAGCAGATCCGTTCACCTGTGCGCTTGTCGGCAGTGGGGTGAAGGCGGGCGCGCTCTGACAGTATGCGCTTGTGTAAATGGGCTCGCAGGTCGGCTTCATTGTGCGTCCCTTGAATTTACTTTTTGAGATGAATATTCTGATCCGCGTTGTCATGGTGGCTTGGATCAGCGCATGGTATTTGCTTTTGCTAAATCAAACATCTGAACTTGCTGCCAGCAGCAACATCCAACTAATTAGTCATACAACTTGTGCAGGTCTATATTTAATATATATATATATCTATCTCTATCTATCAAGCAACAGTTTATCTGTCTTCACGTCGACCTCTAGATAAATAGTGGCAGCCACAAGCGGTGTTTAGGGTGGCAGAGCGCAACGGGAGTCCAAAAGTTTGAAACGGCGGCTGTCTCTTAAGAGGTCTGGTGACTCTGCACTTCCTAACGCCAGACTGAGCTGTACCTGCTGATTTCATGCAGCCGGCCAGAGCTCTGGGGGGAGTTCATGTAATAAGGTGGAGAGGAAGTGGTGACGTGCCACTGGGTGCGCATTTGCATGTCACTACCCAGAGTCCTTGTGAATTATTAACCCTCTCGCTGCCAGGGTTCCCCGCAGACGCACGCGTAGGTCACAGGTCATGTTTGGTTTGTGACCCGGCTTTTTCTGAGGTTCTGGTAGCTTTTGTACATGGAATGAGTAAACCCCTTGTACCTGCTGAATGAGGTTCTAGCGCTGCCTCTGGTGTATATGGGGTTTATATAGGGGACTTGCGCTGAGAAGCCAGCCAGTGTATGTTTGCGGGGTTGGTTTTACAATAAAAGTGCTGTGTAAACAGGAAGTAGACGGTCAGAAATGTTACTTTTTTTTAAAGGCAGTCTCCAAGCAGCTTAAACAAAAATAAAAATTATTTTTGTTTTTAAATATGCAGCCTTTGATTACCTTTTATTGAAAACGAATCACCTAAACTGCCGATCAACTCGTTCTCCTGTGATCAATCAGGAAAATCCTGCTTTTCAGGGGTTCACTAAATGGCCGCCGTGCAGTTTCAAATCAATCCTTCAGTCAGTGGAACTCAGTAATACAAGGATACTTTGTAGCTGCTAATGTAACATTATCTATTGTTCGTTTGCAGCTTAAACTGCGGGGAATATTGGCAACACATTGTCACAAACAGGAAAGTGTTGCAAAGATCTTGCACTGCGGGGGAGATGGCTAAACCTGCTAAAGAATCATAGGATGCTCAGTATTAAAACGCATAAAAAATGCATTAAGAGTTGAATAAAGAAAAGTATTATGTAATACTGCAGAACTGATTTATTTAAACACCCAGGTACTATTTTGCTTGTATTTCGCCTTTAGAAGAAAGCAGAACTTTTTTTTTTTAAACCTCGTTGCTCATTCAGATTAATTGGTATAGGAGCTAATTGCTAAACTAATTACTGACTAATGCACGTGTAAAGGAGCAGTCTTACACCACAACACACATTGTAGTGACGGGAAAATCAGTCAGCCATGAAACGCCAAACATTTCACCGATTATTTTAAAAAAAAACCTTTTTAACACTTTTGGTTAAATATTGCGCCGTTTTGCAAACGTTTTGCTTCCCGATTGGCCTGCTTCTGCCAGTTAAAGGGTTAATGCCAAAAACCTAGCCGCGAAAGACTACCTCTGAGGGCACAATACATAATGTTGCGCATTGATCCGCGTCCATTTTATAGATCAGAGGCTCTCGACTCCAGTCCTCAAGACTCCCCCCAACAGGTCGGGTTTTCAGGATATCCCTGCTTCAGCACAGGTGGCTCAGTCGAAGACTGCACCACCTGTGCTGAAGCAGAGAGCCTTAAAACCTGACCTGTTGGTGTTTTTGAGGACTGGTGTTGAGAACCCTTGCTATAGCGGTTATAGTGTAGGAAGAACGGGCGCCATTTGCCGCTGTGAGCATAATTAAACCTGCCGCGGGCACCCGGGGCTGCTGAGACGCGCGTCTGTAAATGGCGTGGGCTTGTGCGGTGTGCTCCTGGAGCCGGAGCTTATTGGCTGGCTTTGTTTTGCACGCTCGCACCGGCCACCTTACCCGGCTTTTTAATGCGCGGCCGTTTGAGCAGTTTGAAGCACGGCTGATGGGCTGCGGCCAGGCTGGGAGCGGGCGTGCTGGCGCTCGAGCGCTGTTACGTCACGCGCTCAGCCGAGCGATTTCTGGCCAGCTAGTTGTGCGGGGGTGGAGGGACGCACCTGCGGCGTTGGACGGCCCGGCCATGACATCACAGTGCTGGTCCGCCCTCATTGGGCAAACCGCTTACATGACGCGTCAACGAGCAGCCAAATCAAATTTGGTTGTCTGGCCGAGCAGCGTGTGCACGCGCGCACCCTCACCCTGGACGTGCGCATTCAGAGTTATCACTGATCGCGCCGAGCGTGCGTGCTGTGCGCTGAACCCTGGCCGCACCCTCACCCTGGACGTGCGCATTCAGAGTTATCGCGGATCGCGCCGAGCGTGCGGTTCGCTGAACCCTGGCGCAGCCTTGGTTTGTACACAGGATGGCTGCCTGCTGCGCCCCGTGGTGCTGTGCGCTGCGGCGTCCCTGTGCGTCCCAAGGATCCTTCTGTTACCAAGTCTTATGACATCCTGAACGCTGCAGCTACACGATCACTTTGCATGAACAGACAGCACAAGGCAGAGAAGCCGATGTGCTGCATCCAATGTGACAAAAATACCCCGGGGGCTATATTCTCCTGAGGAAGGGTCACTCAGTTACACCCTTTGGCCAAAGCGTTGCAAGCCTGCAAGACATGCCTTGCTTCACTCCTGTTTTCAGGTGCGGTTAGACCACACGTGCTGTAGTTGCATTAGTGCGGTGCTGGCCAACTGCAGTCCTCACGGGCCACAAACAGGTCAGGTTTTCAGAATATCCCTGCTTCAGCACAGGTTGCGTAATCGGTGCCTAGGCAGGGATATCCTGAAAACCCGACCTGTTGGTGGCCGGTGGGGACTGGCGTTGGCCGCCCCCTGTAATAGTTGAAGGGGGCGTAACCTATTCGTAACCTTATTACTTCCTAGATATCTATTCAAATTAAGGATCAAAAGGCTACCTCCAAGCGCCAGCGGACCTGCTACACATGCCGTGCTCCTGCCCTCGGACAGTCCCACTGAGGGGGCGAATGCCTAACTGGCTACAGAGGATTTTGGGCCTTGAGATTCAGTTTGAACCCCCTGGCTCTTTCTATTAAACCTGAACAAGAACTAGCCAGGGCGGGAAACAAATTAGCTGCTCATTTTGTGGCAGCCACGCGGTGCGACTCTGGCACAAATATCCTAAAGGCCTGGCTGGCCCTGGCAGACATCCGGGGGGGGGGGGGGGAGCAATGCCACCGCGTGGCTATAATAAAATCCGGTGCGTTCTCCTTTGATCGTTCAATGCTCGAGGACGTAGTATCGGCCGGTCCCTTCTAGGGTACACGTAGGGAAAGACGCTAGACGCGGAGATACGCCGGCGGGACCGCTGGAAAGCTCCAAAAGCTTATCCGTGCCTGAAGAAAAGGACAAATGGCAACTCGCCCCCCCCCCACCCCGCGCGCGATGGGGGCGACCGGTGCTCCGCGCGACAACCTTGCTTGAATTTGCCGCGCGACGGCTGGGTCACGTAAGCGGTTCGCCCAATGAGGCTGAGCCTGTTCTGTGATGTCACGGCCGCGCCCCTCGCACGCCTCCGCCTGCAGGACACAAATCTCTCCTGCGGCAGGCGAGCGTGACGCCGCACGCATGCACTACGGACGCGGCCTCATGCATGGGATGCAGTCTGTGCGTGGCAGTGGATTATACATACATGCGTGCTACCGTGGACTGTAATACAGGGGGAAACCCAGGGACTGGGCGATGTACAAGGAACGGCAGGAAGGATCGCCCGTTCCGGGAAATAAAATACCTGCCCACGGGTTTGACAAAGTGACATTGTGCTGAAGCGATTTCTAAAAGAAGAATCCAGGCAGTTCTTTCCGGAGCTTTGGGGACGCTGGGACGCTGGGACGCTGGGACTGGAAGACTTTGGGATTCCTGGATGTCCCATACAGGTTAATAGAAAGTCAGCTCTGGCGGCCGAGGTTAGGGGGGCTCATGGCGGCCGAGGTTAGGGGGGCTCTGGCGGCCGAGGTTAGGGGGGCTCTGGCGGCCGAGGTTAGGGGGGCTCAGTGTTGGGGCTGCCCTGAGTTCAGAGACCATTTTAGCCACACAATGTACAATTTCACGCTCGGCAGCTTTGTGTGTGTGTATGTGACTGTAGAGTTCTTACTGCACTGGACTTGTGACCCCCAGTATTGCAGTCATTAATTGGAGGTCCTATATCACGGTCCAGGGGAAGTTTAAAGCCGGAGCAATTAATTCAGTTTAATTTTATTTTTTTACATTTTTATAACACAGAATTGAAGCGGGTGGTGGTTTGCGGACCCCCATTAATTTCACCTCCGAGACCCCCTGCCTCCGGAGATACTTTATTTCACCTCCGAGACCCCCTGCCTTCCCTGGTAGGTGCTGGTAGACTTCTGGCTGAGCTCGATGGGGTTTAAAGCTCTCACGTCACATGGGCCAGTAAAGCTGACCCGGGTGATGTCACGGCTTCCTTTTGGGAAAGCGGGAGCTCTGAAACGCTGAAATAACCTAAACCCTGCTAGCGGAGCGGCTACCGGCCCCCCCCCCCCCCCGATGGAGGCGAGTATCTCTGGAACCTGGGGGTCCCCGGAGCGGAAATTAATGGGAGACCCCCGGCTTCAATCCTGTTAAGAAGTAAAAATGTAAAGGTAAAGTTACGTCTATTCTGTTGCCAAGAATATGCTGCAATACAAAATAATTCAGAGTATCCCTTTAAGAAGTAATACAGAACAACTGAAAGCTGAACCTGGAACCCTCAGTAAGATAATGTGGAAACCCCAAATGTGAGGAAGGGGTGATCTTTAAATGTTCAATCTGCTATAAAATGATTGGGATATTATTTTGCAGTTTGTTGCGAGTTCTACTGTTTATTTAAAAAAAAATATTTGAAATGTATTTAAATCTTGTTGGTTTGTCTTGTAGATCAAATGTACTGCCGTGTTATCTTTACATGACAATAAAATACCATCTCCTTTTAAAATGAATTTGTGTCCTGGTGTGTCCTGGAAACATGCATCCTTAAATGTTATCTAATAAACACTTTATTCTATAAAATATATATGCAGTTTTGTTGCTGGAACGGGCCCCGTTTTTTATTGGTCGGCTTGATTCTCGTGTTCCGGATTGGATCACGCAGATACTTATAAATTTAATTTACCTCCATAAAAAGTGTTAAATACTTTTAATTGGCCTTTAATTACCTGTTTTATTTTATTATTTTTCAAATTTGGGAAATGAGATCTCTAAAATGTTACAAATTTGCCTTTGTCTAGCAGGAATATTTTTGTGTTCTGACCTTTTTGCTCTCTGGTCTCTCTTTGTGCCTGCTCAGTATTAGCACCCGCTCTCCCTCCTGTAATGTGCCTGCTCAGTATTAGCACCCGCTCTCCCTCCTGTAATGTACCTGCTCAGTATTAGCACCCGCTCTCCCTCCTGTAATGTGCCTGCTCAGTATTAGCACCCGCTCTCCCTCCTGTAATGTGCCTGCTCAGTATTAGCACCCGCTCTCCCTCCTGTAATGTGCCTGAAATCTTAGCAAACCATCTCCCTCCTGTAATGTGCCTGCTCAGATTAGCACCCGCTCTCCTCCTGTAATGTGCTGCTCAGTATTAGCACCGCTCTCTCCATCCGTAATGTGCCTGCCCAGTATTAGCCCCCCGCTCTCCATCCTGTAATGTGCCCTGCCAGTATTAGCACCCGCTCTCCCCTGTAATGTGTGCTGCCAGTATTAGCACCCGCTCTCCCTCCGTAATGTGCTGCTCAGTATTAGCACCCCGCTCTCCCTCCTGTAATGTGCTCTGCTCAGTATAGCACCCGCTCTCCCTCCTGGTAATGCGACTGCTGATCAGTATTAGCACCGCTCTTCCTGTAATGTGATGCTCAGTATTAGCACCCGCTCTACTCCGTAATGTGCACTGCTCAGTATTAGCACCCGCTCCCTCCTGTATGTGCCTGCTCCGTTGATAGCACCGCTCTCCTCCTTGTAATGTGCCTGCTCAGTATTAGCACCCGCTCTCCCTCCTGTAATGTGCCTGGCAGTATTAGCACCCGCTCTCCCTCGTAATGGCTGCTCAGTATTAGCACACGTCATCCCTCTGTAATGTGCCATGCTCAGTATTAGCACCCGTTTCCTCCTGTAATGTGTGCTCGTATTAGCACCTCGCTCTCCCTCTTATATGGCTGCTCGGTATAGCACCCGGCTCTCCCTCCGGTAATGTGCCTGCTCAGTATTCAACCGCTTATCCTCCTGTAATGTACCTGCTCATATTAGCCCTGCTCTCCCTCCTGTTAAGTGCCTGCTCAGTATAGCAACCCTGCTCTCCTCCTGAATTGCATGCTACAGTTCAAGTAGAGCAGCGTTAAGGTGATTCTGTCCTGCTCAGTATGCAACCGCCTCTCCCTCCTGTAATGTGCCTGCTCAGTTTAGCACCCGCTCTCCCTCTGTAATGTGCCTGCTCAGTATTAGCACCCGCTTCTCCCTCGTAAGTTCCGCTCTATTAGCACCCTCTCCTCCGGTTGTGCTGTCAGTATAGCCCACAAGCTATTACATCCTGTCTGTAAGTGATGGCTCAGTATTAGCACCCGCTCTCCCTCCTGTAATGTGCTGGCTCAGTATTAACACCCGCTCTCCCTCCTGTAATGTGCCTGGCGCTGTATTGGCCCCCGCTCTCCCTCCTGTAATGTGCCTGGCGCTGTACTGGCCTCCGCTCTCCCTCCTGTAATGTGCTTTGCGCTGTATTGGCCCCCGCTCTCCCTCCTGTAATGTGCTTTGCGCTGTATTGGCCCCTGCTCTCCCTCCTGTAATGTGCCTGGCGCTGTATTGGCCCCCGCTCTCCCTCCTGTAATGTGCCTGGTGCTGTATTGGCCCCCGCTCTCCCTCCTGTAATGTGCCTGGCGCTGTATTGGCCCCTGCTCTCCCTCCTGTAATGTGCCTGGCGCTGTATTGGCCCCCGCTCTCCCTCCTGTAATGTGCCTGGCGCTGTACTGTAGGTGAAGCTGTGCATTGTTCACTGGTGACTTGTGATAAGGTATGAAGCAGCCGTTGCATCGTTCTGTTTCTGACCTCCACAGATAGATTTTGCCCAGGTTTTGTTTTTAGGGGTTGGATTTTTGGAAAGGGTGAATGAGATAAGATTACTCCATCATCATTAAACTATCCGGGCCATGTACCACTGCTAAATGTATTGCTATTCAGACACATTGGTGGACTTGCATGCTGTGAACCGTTCATGTGATCACGCAGACTCTTCTTAACCCCTCGCATTCTGCAGCAGTCTTGCTTAGACATGCATATGTAAAATATGGGGTAATTATGTCCTTGATGTAAACGACTTCTGTACTTGACATGTTCACACGTTGCCTCCCTGACAAGTTTCAGGTTAATTGACAGCTGTGTTTTGTGTGGCCCTGAGGCCATAATGGGGGGGTGAAGGACCGTGTGTCCAATGATCTTTATTGGGGAAGTCCTGACGCCTGCTGGTTTCAGCATGTTCTGAAAGGTGCTGTCATCTCCATTTAAATAATACATTTTTAAACATTACTGCGGCCCATTCTTGAACTAACTTGGACCTCCCTTAGTGGGAGGAAGGCCTTCTGCTGGAGATGGGACAACATGAACTCTTGCTCCTGTCTTATCCGCACTCTCGCCCATAACGTCAATCCCTCCCTCTCCTCTGGCATTTTCCCTTGATCCTTTAAGCATGCGGAGGTCGCACCTATTCTCAAACACCCTCTCCCCAGGTGCCTTACCAACGCCCTGTATCCCTTTTACCTCCAAATTGCTAGAACGTCTTGTTCTCCCATATGACCAACTTTCTTAATTCCCCATGCCCTACTGGTCTCCTTACAGTCTGACGCTCACTAAAGTAGCCAATGATTTGCATGAAACCAAATCCCATGGTCACTTTTCCCTACTTATCCTGCTCAATCTCTGCAGCCTTCGACACCATCGATCACCCTCTTCACCGTCATATTCAAGACTCCCTTGCTATCCGCAGCAAAGCTCTTTCCTGGTTCTCCCCTCTCCCATCGCATAGTTTCCATCTCTATTGCCAACTTGTCGTTGTCTTCTGTGGTTTTGCCTCGGGGCTCTGTTCTGCTGACCTTTTGGCCGTAGATGGCAGATGTAGCTATCCACACCTGCAATCCAGCCCGAAGTCTCCGGGTGCCTCCTGACTATATCCTTGTGGATGGCATTCTGCCACCTTAATCTTAACATGGTGAAAACAGAGCTGCCATTTCCCGCTAAACTCTGCCTAATATCTATCCCCCTTTCCCATCACCATAAACAATACTAACATCTATCCCATCGCCAAAGTATGTTCTCTGTGACACAACGCCTCCCTTTCCTTCTCCATTCACGGCACGGCTACAACTTTATGCTTCTTCCTCCGTAATATTGCCAAGATCTGCCCTTTCCTGTCCCCTCTGGATTATTGTAACATGCCGGGCTTTCCTGTCTCAACTTTCTCCCTTTGCAACCTATCCAAAATTTTGCTGCTCGAATAATTTCACTTTCTCCCAAAACAGTCTCTGCTCCTCTCCTCCTTAAATCCCTCTCCTGACTTCCCATAAAGTCTCAGATCACCTACAAAGTTCTCCTCATCTTCAAGACTCTCCACTCATCTGTTCCTCTCTACATATCAGCTCTCATCTCTCGCTCTGCCCGCCTCCTGCGCTCTGTCCATAACGGTCTCCTCTCCACCCCTTTCCCCTCTACTGCTCTCTCATATTAAACCGTTTTCCCCTTGCTGCCCCTTACCTGTGGAACTCATTATACACCCAGCACCTTCTCTCCCCACCTTTAATACAAACATTAAAACTTCGCTCTTAAATCAAGCACTCCAACAGCCTGCACTCATGGCCACTGTCTCACTCCCACAGTCACTCCTACCCACCACCGTGGCCAAGCACTGCCATCTCCTGCACTTATCCCCTCACCTGCTGTCTCTGTAACTCTCCCATCATACCACTTAGATTGCAAGCTCTCCGGGGCAGGGATTTCCTTTCCTTATTGTCCTTGTTTGTTGCACTAATTGTTCTATAATTCCCTGTACTGTATGGTCTCTAGTAAAGCACGGAGTACCCTCTGGCGCTGTATAAATAGATATACATACATGGCTGTCTGTCCCCTCTTTATGTATGACCAAGAACCAATAAACGGAGACGAGCGGTGGATTCTGGGAGAAACGGCTGCAGCGCATGTTGATGTTTAAGGCTGCGGTCCCAGTAATGTCTGTGGCGCGCGCCCGGCGGGGGCAGCGCGTGTCACAGCGCTAACCGCGATCTGCTGTCTGTGAGGAGAATCTTGCGACGGGAGGGGGCGTGGTCGGGGATTTGCAGGGGCGTCGCCATTACGTCACGCGGCTGGTTCGCCCTCATTGGGTGAACCGCCGGTGGGGGAGTGGCCACGCCTCCGTCGCTAGGAGTAAACTCAATTTCATTGAGTAGGACCGCAGCCTAAAGCTGAGCTTATAGTCCAGGCTACATTGACGGTGATGTCGCGGTGATGTCGCCCATCGCTGTCTCAAGTTGTAGTTGTTTTTGCGATGTCGCTGGCTGCCAGGGGCGGTGACGTCATGTAGAGGCTGTGATTGGTCCACCCGATCTGCCCTGCCATTGGCTGCCGCCACCACGTGATCGCGTCGCCGCACGGGAAGAAAACATTCTTGTCTTCCCTGCTGGCTGACGCGGCACCGCGCTTTCGTGAGTCGCACCAGAAACCACCGGGGCTGCCTGATTGAGGCGCGTCTGGTGTGTGCTGCGCACCCCCATGAGCACCGGGGCCGCTGCCTAATCCCTACAATGTAAAGCCGGATGTAATCTGCGATCCCTGGATATGGCGGGTTGCCGGGCCCTCGGGTCTTTAGCTGCAGTTCGGTGCTGGTTTGCCGAGAGGTGGGCTGTGCGATACCTTGTGGGACAAACACAGGTGTTAAATGAGATTGGTGCACAGCGCTTTAGGCCCGGGCCATAGAGGGGTGGGGAGAGCGGAGGCGCGCTAACGCTGAGGCTCGCCTGCTTCAGTCAGCGCGATTGCACGGACTTGCAGGCGAGCCAGCGTGCGCGGGGGGAGGTGGTTGGAGGCGGGGCAGTGACGTCGCTGGGCCAATCGCCCGCGACGCACTGACGTCAATGTCACGGCGCCGTGACGTTGACGCTGCTGTGCTGTGATTGGAGGTTTTCAGCCGACAGCGCGCTGAAAAACAGCTTGGCGCTCGGCTGAAACCTCCAACTAGTCAGCACGCCTGCGGACGCTCGCGTGAGCCCCCTCTCAAGGCATACTCATTGAGGATGCAGGGGCTCAGCGCGGAGCGTCCGCACGCCTCAGCACGGCCTGTCCTTCTATGGACTCGGCCTTAGAAACCTCACAGGTTTCTTTAATATACTGAGCATCCTGTGATTTCTGTAACGGGCTTTAGCCACTTCCCCAGCAGTGCAAGATTTTTGCAACACTTTCTCGTTTGATCATTTGTTGCCAATATTCCCAGCAGTTTTTGCTGCAAACTCTAAGGTTACCTTAGTAATAAAAGAATACATTGTAGCTGCTGAGTTACACGGAGTGAAGGTTTGTTTTTTTAAACTGAAAGGTAGCTTTTTTAGTGAACACACACAGCCCCTGTAAGCTCAAAACCCCTCTCCGCCACATCGTGTGTCAGTGCTACTGGGGTTGTGACCGGATGCATAGAACAAAACAAAAAACCCCATTTACTTAAATTGTTTGGCCAAAGTATTTGAAGGTGACACCTGCGTCACGGTCCGGCCCGTCTGTAGGACCTCACACTGCTGTCCCTGCCCCCCTCATCCCTCACTAATGGGGGGAGAGCGGTCTGTAATAGACAGGTCACTCACAGGTGCTTGGCACGAACTGCAGTTAAAGTGGTACGGGTGAGGTTTAAACGGAGGAGGGGTCACTAACCTCCATGTTGGCGCGGTCACTAACCTCCATGTTGGCGCGGTCACTAACCTCCATGTTGGCGCGGTCACTAACCTCCATGTTGGCGCGGTCACTAACCTCCATGTTGGCGCACCAACTGGAATTTACAAACGCACAGCCCCTGTAACCTGCGGATCCACCACACATGTCCGGGCCACCTTTAAACGGCAGTTAAAGCCAAGCGCCTGTGAGTGACCTGTCTATTACAGACCGCTCTCCCCCCATTAGTGAGGGTATGAGAGGTGTGGGAACAGCAGTGTGAGGTCCTACAGACGGGCCGGACCGTGACGCGGGTGTAATCTTCAAATACTTTGGCCGAAGAATTGAACTAAATGACCCTTACTTATGAGGCGATGAACAGATTTAACTATATAATTAGCCATTTTGTGAGCCCCGTGAAACAGGATTTTGCCGATGGATCACAGGAGAAGAAATGAAGCGGCAGCTATAGGTAGCTTTCAATAAAAATAATCAAAGGCTGCATATAGAAGCAAAAACATATATATTCTTTAAAGTGCAGCGTGGATTGCCTCTAAGCACAAGCCGTTTATCTTAAAGGGGACGCAGTGGGACCGCACTTTTGATGGTCACCTGGTTGCTTGTACTGTGTCCGTTTCTAAACATTTTATTTATAAGATGTTTTACCAGGAAGTAATACATTGAGAGTTACCTCTCGTTTTCACGTATGTCCTGGGCATAGTTAATATGACAAATAATACATGGTTACAAGTACAGTTACATAAATGAACAGGGAATACATTATATACAAGATATTGCATGCACAGTTAGAGAAGATGTATATTATAGGCGTATGTAACAGTTACAGACCAGATTAAAATGTGAGACAGCCTTAGATTTGAAAGAACTTAAACTGGTGGTGGATGTGAGGGTCTCCGGTAGGTTGTTCCAGTTTTGGGGTGCACGGTAAGAGGAGGAACGGCCGGATACTTTGTTGTGCCTTGGGACCATGAACAGTCTTTTGGAGTCTGATCTCAGGTGATAGGTGCTGCATGTGGTAGGGGTGAGGAGATTGTTCAGATAGCTGGTTGCTTGCCCATAAAGAATTTGAAGGCGAGACAGAAAAGGTGAACTTTGCGCCTAGACTCTAGTGATGACCAATCTAGTTCTTTGAGCATTTCGCAGTGATGTGTGTTGTAGTTGCATTGGAGATCAAAACGACAAATTGAATTGTAGAGGGTGTCAAGTTTGCTAAGGTGGGTTTGGGGTGCCGAGCCATATACTATGTCTCCATAGTCGATAATTGGCATTAGCATCTGCTGTGCGATACGCTTTCTGACCAGCAGACTTAGGGAGGATTTGTTCATGTAAAGACCACCTAGTTTGGCATAGGTTTTGGATGTCAGGGTATCAATGTGCATCCCGAATGTTAAGTGGGAGTCGAACCATATGCCCAGGTATTTAAAACTAGTAACAGGCGTTAGGGTGGTTTTAGCGTTGGTTCTGATCTGGAGCTCAGTCACTGGAAGCTTTAAAAATTTAGTCTTGGTCCCAAATACCATTGTTACAGTCTTGTCAGTGTTTAAAAACAGTTTGTTTTGGGAAATCCAGTTTTCGAGTCTCAAAAAGTCAGACTGAAGTATGTGTTGAAGGTCAGAGAGGCTATGGCTGTGTGCATATAGGATTGTGTCATCTGCATACATGTGTATTGAGGCTTCCTTACAAGCTGTGGGAAGATCATTGATGAACACTGAGAAGAGTAGGGGCCCCAGAACAGAGCCTTGCGGGACGCCACAGGTGATATCCAGGGGGTTGGAGTTAGCCTGAGATGGACACATGTTGGGATCTACCTGATAGGTAGGACTGAAACCAGTTTAAAGCATGCTTCCCTATTCCAGAGCTCTGGAGTTTAAGCAGGATAGCATGATCAACAGTATCAAAAGCCTTTGCAAAATCTAGGAATACTGCACCAGTGAGTTGTCCCCGTTCCATGCCACACTGGATTTCATTGCAAACTTTTAGCAGGGTACTTACGGTGGAGTGTTTGGGATGAAAGCCAGATTGGAATTGTCTAGGGAAATTTGTCTTGGTATAGTAATCGCTTAGTTGGGAGTGGACACATTTTTCCATGACTTTGGATAGAATTGGGAGAAGTGAGATTGACCTGTAGTTTGAGACAGTGTTTTTGGCCCCACTTTTGAAGATTGGGACAACTCTGGCAGTTTTCCAGGTCTTAGGGATATGGCCTGCAGACAGGATAGAGTTGACTATGGAAGCAATTGGTTTGGCAATGGCTGGGGCACCAAGTCTTAGGAACCTAGATTGTAGTAAGTCAGGTCCACATTGGCTGCTTAGTTTTAATTTGAGGAGAGCTTGTGTAATCTCCTCTTTGGATACTAGGCCAAATTGAAAATTGTGGGCAGTGTTGGGATGGGGTGGGGCTATAGGGGTACTCCCAGGATGAGGTTCAGGTTTGTGGTTTGGGCTGCGTTTCACTAATAAGTTGGTGGCACACCCCACAAAGTAATCATTAAATGCATTTGCAATGTCGGTGTTTGTCAGAGTAATATCCCCCTTAGTGATATTACTTGGGTGTTGATGGCTAGAAGGCTGGAATATGTTGTTGATAACCTTCCAGAAGTTAGCTGGGTTTGATGTATTCTGGTGGAGATTGTCAGAGTAATATTGTGCTTTTGCATGCCTTGTTTGCCTTGTGCACATGTTCTGCAGGCATCTGTAGTGATTGAGATCCTTGGTAGTGCCAGTTACTTTGTGGCTTTTCCACAGGGCATCCCTGAACTGGTAGTGCTATAAGGTCAAGTGTAACCCATGGAAGGTGGGCCCCCCGTACCCTTATTTTGCGTAGTGGAGTATGGGTATCGCAGAGTTTTAAGAACTCGGATTGGAAATAGTCGAGCGCAGAATCGGGGTCGGGAATTAAATCGATTCTGTGCCATGGGCAGTTGGTAAGGTCAGCCAGAAACTGTTGTGGGTTAAAGTTTCTAAATGTTCTAGTGAGGAGAACTTCAGGGCTTGAATGGGGCGGTTTAATTTTCCTTACACAGGACACTATTGCATGGTCACTGAAAATGTCAGGAAGGATGCCAGAGGATTGGATTCTGCTGGGGTTTGAGGAGAGAATCCAGTCTAGCAAGGAATGGTTATGCGATTTCAGGTTTGTCCGTGTGGGTTGGGAAATGAGTTGCGATGGGTTAAGTGACTTGAGTTGTATCTGGATTTTGTGGTTTTTTGGGTCAAGCCAATTGAAGTTAAAATCCCCAAGAACTAGCAGCTCACTCTTTTCATTGAGGAAATGGAGCCAAGAAACTAAGTGATATCAGCCAGGGATTGTAGAGCGGCTTTAGGGGGGCGGTAGATGCCAGCGAGCAAGATGGGTTTAGAAAAGGGAAGGCATATTCTGCCAACTAGGATTTCAAAAGTGGGTGGGCTTGGGGGGCAATTTAACAGGGTAAAATGTAAGGTGTCTGCAATATGAAATAACACCTCTCCTCTCTTTGACCTATCTCCTAGAAATGGAGAGGGGGGCGGGGGGGGGGGGCGGGGGTTTTGAGTTGGTTTGTATGTATTTACCATGGGTTGCAAACTCCAGTCCTCAAGGATAACCACCAGGTGTTGGGGATATCCCTGCTTCAGCACACATTATGCCATTGGCTCTACCACCTGTGCTGAAGCAGGGATATCCCCAATGCCCCTATCTTGCCCCCTTTCTTGCTATACTGGGAAAGGTACCTCCTGGTAGTGTCTCCTCCAGGGGTAATGAAACAGCGGTCTAAATCTGCCATGCTGCCCAATATAAAGTAGAAGTTACCCGTTGCGGCTTCCTGTTGAGCCGCGTGACGCTGGGCATGTAAGGGCACAGAAGTACTGGCGCTACCTTTCTCTGTATGCTTCTCGGAGACCCGGACGCCATGCTTCCCACCCATAGGGGGGCGCTCCTTTAAACTATTACCCGTGTCCCTGTTATGTCCTCATTCTCACAGCCAGCGCTTGTTTTAGTCTGACCTAAAACCTGGTCCTTTTCTGAGAATTGTGTGCGCAGGGGGTCAGGGACACGTGTACAAGGTCCAGTCTGGGCTGGAAGCGTGTTCATTGCTCCGCCATTTGTTTCAGCACGTAATGAAACCGGCGCGGTAACGTGTGTTCTGAACACTTGCGCTGTCTTCAGTCTGCCATCAAAGGGTGTGTGAGGGTTTCTGGCTTTTGGAACCAAAGGGGTTAAAACATAAGGGAAATAGTTTTGAATTGAAATCACACATTTCTTATATAAAAAAAACATAAGTGTAGGATTTTATTGAAGCAGTGACTCCCATTTAGCGGGTCAATTTTGTTTTTAGTGTAGTTGTCCCCCTTACAAGAATACACCCGTAAAGTAATGGTTTTGCTAATTTGCCTTCTCTTAATTAATGTTTCCCTCTTATGGGTGCGCTGAAGGCGATAATGTCGTCGGTTACAGTTTGACTGGTTACTAATGTGGACAAACCCAAGACGAGAACTCGCCTCGCGTTTTGTAGACGCTAATACTTTGGCGAGAGATTGCAGAGACCTTTCGGTGACCAGGGGAAAGTGGCGTTTAAACGATTATTTCAAAACGACTTGTGCGCTGGCTGCGTTTACCCTGCGGCGCACAGTCCTTGGGTTACGGTCGCCCGCGCAAGTCCTTTCCTTGGAAGTGCTGTTAATAAAATGACCGTTGCTGTTTGTGAATGCGTGGTCCCCCGGTGGCTATCTGACCGCTTGCCCGCCCCGGTCAGGGATACCACCTGTAAGTCGGTGACATCACTGCACATTAGTGAGCAGTACCGTTACTCCCTGCTGTTACTGCGGTCCCTTATTACTGCGGTTTCAGCACGCACATATTCTAGGGACCAGTCTTCTGCCGTGGGCGTGGCCGAAACCACGTTGACGCATTCTTCTTTCAAATCTGCAAAAATTGCCCCCTCCCCCCCCTCCCCTGAGATGGGAACAGTGTTAATTTCAGCGTCGGGGACCCCCTGCTTCCCAAGATGCATCAGCTGGTATCCGAACGGTCCTTCGTCACCCCAGCTAATAGCGAGCCGCAGGGAATGAGGTCACGGCTTCCTATTGGCTATCGGGGGACCTTTAAACAGATGTTTTCCCGGTCCAGCTGTGGCTGCTATGGACATCACCTTTAGAGGCAAGTTTCTGAGCTGAAATTAACGTCGTTCATCTCCAAAGACCCTCTGTTTCAAAACTAGTCCCAAAACCAGCGTTGGCGCCACGTATGTTTGTGGTGTACCTGTGTAATGGGAGGTTACTGTTCCATGTGCGGTGTTATGATGTGTGGATTTGTGTATTGTCTGAAGCTGGGGGTCCACATTCCCCTTGCACCTCCTCACATATCTGATATCTGTACTTATTTCAACAGACAAAATTATCTTGTTCCGATGGTCAATAAAAAGCCTCCATTGGCCATTTCCCCCCCCCCCCCACGTTCACTGGCAGGAAAATAGTCCTGTTATTTCAGGAACCGGAATACCTTGGAAGTCCTGTTGGTCATACCAAAAAAATTACAAATGGGATTGCAAACAGGCGAGCTTCTCTTTGGTCATTGCATGGCGCTGCCGCACTGTGGCAACCCTACTACCGAAGCAGGAAGACTTGCTGTCCCCAGCACCGCAGGCAAAAGTCCAGTGGTGGGGACAGTGTGCTGCGCTTGGAGGGAGGAGGGGGGGGGGGGGGGGGGGGGGGGGGGGGGGGGGGTTGGGCATGCGTCCGTGCTACTGAAGGGAACCCCCGGCAGCATTAATCTTTCGGGGCGCCGCACCCATAGCGGTAAGCTTTATGATAACGGTATAACCAGCTGGTTCTCTCCCGGGGCCGGGGGTTCTTCCCCACTGTTTGGAAAGCTTTTCTGGTAGACCTGTGAGGTTTTCCTGATTGAAAGTATAGATGTTGAATGCTGTACTGAAATGATCGCACTTTTTGTATTGGTGTTTGAGAGGGGGTAACCTCCAAGACGTGTGCAGCCGTTAAATCCACCCCCCCCCCCCTCTTCTTTCCAGGTGCTCTCGGGGTGCGCCATCATCGTGCGAGGTCAGCCCCGCGGTGGCCCTCCGCCCGAGAGGCAGATCAACCTCAGCAACATCCGCGCGGGGAACCTCGCCCGCCGAGCTGCCATTTCTCAGCAAGACTCAAAGGACACCCCCGATGAGGTGAGCATTGTGCCGCGGGGCGAATAATGGCGGGCTACTTGGGCAAACACTTATACTGAAACCCGGAATACAGCACTGACCAGATTCCTGAATGTATGTGCATCCGATATGTGTCACCTTTAGCCTCATGTCCATTTCACATGTGTTCCCAAGAGCATTTGCGTGCGGCCTTGTGCGAATCGCCTATCCTATCCCTTTGAACGCCTCCCTTTGAGCTTGGTCACTGATCCGGCACTAAGAAGCTGGTAGTGGTTGCTAACCAGACACAATCTGATTTGGGGGATTAAGTGAGAACCCCCTCACTCCACTTCTCACCCCCCCCCCCCCCCCCAGCAAAGATGGCCAATACGTGACTTTATCTGCATGTCTTCCACATGTCCGCAGACCTGCTTCACTTGCCCTATTGTTACACAAATAACACAATAAGGTTGAGCCGTTGGAAGAGTGCGGATGGACGAGGCAGTGTAGAGCGGGTGTCGGGGATAGGGTAGGTGGGCTGTATGGTCAGTTTGCCCATTTTCTAAGCTGGAAGTGTCACTGGGGCCTACTCCGTGATATGGTTACAGGACCCGTTCAAATTACTATTTGTTTTTTCTTTTAAAGTGCACTGATTTAAACTGTCCCAGAATTTGTTGGTCACTTGAGCATCTCTGACCATTCGTACTTCCCCCAAACCATTCATCGCATGTAACAGTAAAGTACTCGGCGGCTCTGTCCTTGTGAAAGCCGTGTGCTGGACACATGGACCTGTAACACCCAGTGAAAGCCGTGTGCTGGACACATGGACCTGTAACACCCAGTGAAAGCCGTGTGCTGGACACATGGACCTGTAACACCCAGTCCCATCTGCTAACCATGGGGCGCGCAAACTTTTTTTGCTGCGCCCCCTCTGCCCGTTCTGCTCCAGGGGTGCGACCCCCTTACCTCGCGTTACCCGCAACGTCATTTGACACACGTTGCCATGGACATGAGTCCTGACGCCAGCAGAGTGAAGGTAAGTTTAGAGTTGCAGGGGCTTCACGCGATCCCCGGGCATTTAATTTAAATGCCCTGGGGAAAGAGAGCGGGACCCCTGCAATGCTGCCCTTGCGCCCCCCCCCCCCCCTCCCCACTTTGCGCAGCGCTGTGCAAACCAATTATTCAGCCATGTAGCACCTTCACTCATTAAGCATCCTAATGTAAAACCCGTTACATATCCTGTAACACGCGGGCTGCTCCTCACGGCAAGGTGAGGAGAGGAGGCACGGGCCGTCTCAAAGCAGATTTAGGAAATGTCTTTATTCATCTTGCCCCATCCACGTACACAGCGCGTCACCGCAGTAATACACAGCGCGTCACCGCAGTAATCGCGTCACCGCAGTAATACACAGCGCGTCACCGCAGTAATACACAGCATATAATATAACACATAGTGGGATGAAGCGCTTGAGACATGAGTAACTTTAGGAAAAGGAGTCCCTGTCCCCAGGAGCTTACAATCTAATTGGTAAGTAGGGAGAACTTAGACAGTAGGAGGGTGTTCTGGTAAGTGCGCCTGCATTGTGCCAATGTCTGTGAATCGGAGATGTACAGTGTGTCCGTGTAGAATTTATTTATAAAATGTTTTACCTGGAAGTAAAAGTTGTCTTTTGTTTTCACGTGTGTCCTGGGCACAGAGTTATAACAATACATGGTTACAGTAAAAGAACAGTTTATAAAGTCAGTTACAGACATATCATGGGCAGATAGCGTTGGAAAATTGGGTGCAGGGGATAAGGGGGCTGGTGAGTTTCAGATTGAAATAGAGCAGCTTTAACATCACCAAACGTCAGGAAATGTCTCGCACCCTTTAACTGCCATTTGGCTGTGCCACAGGCTGTTCGCCTTTTGGGTAAACGGAAGGGTTCAGATTGAATGCAGCTGCGATTATTAACATTCTAGAGGGTGGGGCTGATGACACTCGGCAGTAAGCAAACGCAGATATGAACCCCTAGCATCATGCTGGTTCTGTGCAGAGGGGAGCATCTCTTGGGGGAACCCCATCAGGCGTCCAGAAGTGGGTATGTGTGAAATCGTCTAACAGAAAGAAAGGCAGTGTAGGCTCTCCCAGTAACCATCAGGGGGAGGGAAGATAGCTTCAGATCTTTAACCGTTTGGCTGCTGGAGGCTTGTGCGGGGCAGTGTTTCTGCCTTGTCCGTCCCTCCCGGCTTTCCGATCTCATGCGCGTCTTCTCACAAAGCTGTTATACTGCTGTGCAAATTCTGCTAACAAGCCCCCTGTGCCAGAGAAGCTGCAAAGATCAGAGCGTGAGGCGAGACGCGAAATCAAACACCCCCTGGCAGGTAAAAGTATCCCCAAGTTCTTCAGGAAAAGCGCAGCTTTGTACGACCAGCAAGTACAACCCCTCTAATCCCGCACTGCTAATCTAAAATCAATTTGGCTCAATCAGGCAAAGGAGGCAATTAACGGCTTTAATTTGTTACATGAGCAGCTCCCGGCACCTGTCTCATGGCTGGGGGATACTCTGCATCTTGTGAGCATTCGTTCTTTGTATAGTTACAATATATACACGGTGTTAAGGACTTAATACAGTGACAAATTTAGTTAACACATCCCAGATACGCTGCGGGAGGTACGTGTTCATTAAACGAGAAATAGGAGTTTTTCCTTCGTAGCTCGTCAATGTGTTAAACTGGTGTCATCTAATCTGAAACCCTGAGATTACTATAAAGTGTTAGCTCAGTGTGTGTTCAAAATATCCTTCTGCTCCAGCGCACACCACTGATTACCTGTGTGGATTTCCCATCAGGCCCGTGGTTGTGCGCAGTTGATACCATGCACCTCCTCCCTGCTGCCTCTGAACTGGTTTGCGTAGCCGCGGAATGTGACGTTACACGTTTCACTGGCGGGTGGTGGCGAGTAGAAAGACGGTTTCCCTCCCGTGTAAATGTGGGGCAGAGTACGGGTGACTGGGCCATGGGTCACTCTAAGACGGCCTTTTGAAGGTCCTATTTATATTTGTGTTGGGTATTTGGGCATCTCTGCACGCCCCACGCCTTCCTCCCTATACATATATAAACATACACAAGCTTTTAAAGAATAGACACACACAAGTAGTATTTGGGTTGGGGGGGATATTGTTGCTTTTGTTGGTAATATGTAGACTTTATGAATCTGCCGAGTTCACGTGTAATATATATCGCAGTTCTGCGTACACGCAGTGTTCCCCGTACACGCAGTGTTCCCCGTACACGCAGTGTTCCCCGTACACGCAGTGTTCCCCGTACACGCAGTGTTCCCCATACACTACAGTCCCAGGCTAGAAACAGTGAGCGCGTTACTTTTGCCTCTGTGAGAAGTGACTCTTCCCAGCAGTCGCTGTCACCTCCTAACTGCCCTGAAACCGGAGACGTCGTCGGAAAGCCAGACGCGGGCGGACGTGGTGCCTGCTGAAAATGTATCTCTCCCAACCCCCCCCCCCCCACATGTGTGTATCTGCCTCTCCCTGTGTGTCTGCCGCTCTCTCCCCACCCCCCAAACCAGCCTCGCACACCCCAGTGTCCCAAAAACTTAATGATAAATATTGTCGGTACTTGTCCCCCTGGATTTGCCTGACACATTGTTGCTGTTAGTGATGTCGGTTTGTGGTATCCATGCCTTGGTGTACGCGGGACACTGCATGGTGTCGCCAGGCAATGTAGCGACACAGCACATACTTATAACACTAGTTATATAGCACAGTCTCTCCTCTGTTAAACAGCTGTCCCTGCATTGGGCCTCCAGTGCCGGGGCACTACTCCAGTCCTCAAGCCCCCCAACAAGTCAGGTTTTCAGGATATCCCTGCTTCAGCACAGGTGGCTCAGTCTACGACTGAGCCTCTGACCTATCTCTGCTGAAGCAGGGATAGCCTGAACCTGAGAACCTGTCCTGTTGGCGGCCTGGCGTTGAGCGCCCCGGCTCCAGTGTTTGATGTTGACAGCAGGATGAACCTGTTGATCGGTGACACGGGAGTGGGGCTGCAGTGCCCTCTGCTGGGTGTAAATGGAACTGATTTAGTAGGAGACTTGCCCGTCCTAGTTCCAGAAACATCAGCAGTTTTAGGAAAAGCTGTAATGTCGCTGCACGGAACCTGCCTGTGCTTTCCTGCACTGCGCGGAACCTGCCTGTGCATCCCTGTACTGCGCGGACCCTGCGCTCGCTTTCCTGTACAGCGCCGACCCCGCGCTCGCTTTCCTGTACAGCGCCGACCCCGCGCTCGCTTTCCTGTACAGCGCCGACCCCGCGCTCGCTTTCCTTCACGTGCAAATTCCTACAATTCATGGCGCTGGCGGATGCTTCCAAGTCTTTACAGAGTTAATCCCTTCTGTGATCTCGCCGTTTGGGGGGGGGGGGGGGGAAAACGTGGTCCTCGAGCCACTAACAGACCAGCTTTTCAGGATATATCCCTGCTTCAGCTTAGGTGGGTGCCTGTTGGTTTTGATGGAGCCCCCTGTGCTGAAGCAGGGATATCTTTAATACCTGACCTGTTGGTGGCCCTTGAGGACTGAACCTTGGCCCTGGGGGGCTGTGCCTTCAGCCTTACTGAAACAGCGACCCCATTTAATGAGTTCTGCTCCTCTCCCGTCCTGGAGACCCCGGGAGATTGAGGACCTGCTGAGCGCCCCGCGCCAGTGTCAGGATGTAATAATAAAACCGTGGTTCTGTGGTGTAGCAATAACACTGACGTTATCATCCAGCTAAAACCTGCAAGTATAAGCGAATATTTCCCTTTGCGTCCAGATGTAACGGATGTCGCTGCGCGGTTGGCGTGCCAGCGTTACCGCACCACACCGCACCGCGTTCTTACGGTAACGTTGTTGAGAACACAGGTTCACGCGTGCTTTTTAACGCTTTATTTTGTGCGTTACCTCGGATAAGAGCGTCGCCTTAAATCGGTATGGGATGTGCCGCCGGGGGGGGGGGGGGGGGGGGGGGGAAGTCCACCCAAAACGCAATTGTGACCGTTTGTTTTCACGCCGCCTCTTGCAGCCCTGGGCGTTCCCTGCACGAGAGTTCCTGAGGAAAAAGCTGATCGGTAAAGAAGTTTGCTTCACCGTGGAGTACAAGACACCGCAAGGCAGAGAGTACGGGATGGTCTTCCTGGGCAAAGGTGGGTAGGACATTATCGGCTTCGGTAGAAAGCGCATTCCCCCCCAAAACAAATGAAGTAATCGCATAACCCGATGCATGAATTTCATTCTTTCTCGTTTATTGAGTTATTTTCACCTGTTTTCCCCACTGACACCAGCTGTTGCCACGGCAACCGCCATCTTAATGAGGTGTGAATGGCAGCGGCCATTTTAACCTCCCAGGCATTTTAACCTTCTCGGCAACTGGTTTTGGTTAGAAGGAATCGGAGAAGGGTGGGATTGCTAACAGCAGCAAAAGAGCGTTGCACTTGAAAAGATGGGAGATTTTTTTGCTGTATGTGGTGTAGAGCGACTTGCTCTCGCCGGGCGCTGAGGTGCATGGGTGCATGGGTGCATGGGTATAGGGATGTGGGTAGTGCCTTTGAGTTAGAGGCAATACAAAGACTGCAAATAAATGATCTAGTACTTTTTCAGTTAGAGACCATCACCTTAAATCTCTCCCCCTCCCGTTGCCTCCCCTGCCCCCCACCTCGTACACCCCTCCGACCTCCCTCTCCCAACCCCCCCCCCCACCCCCTATTTTCCATGACGTGTCTCTGGGTTGGCCTGCAGAATTTGGCAGCCATTTTGCTCTCCCTAGCGGGAGCGGGGCAATAACCCCTGCCAACTAAAACAGAGGTACCCTGTCTCAGGAATATGGGGGTCCCCCGAGAGCTAAAAATGGCGTCTCGTCCACACAGATTGCTTTATTTCTTTACGGAACGCGCAATCGATGGGAGGAGGAGAGGATTGCTGCTCTAAATTATAACGAAGCTGTAAGCTGATTATTAGTATTCGTGCGGCACTATGTGGCAGTAATAAAGGGGATAGCCGCTGAGCAGTTCTCATTTAACGGTAATACTTGTTTAGATTAGGGTAATTGATTTCTTATGGATTTTCCATCAGGCCGCCTCTCGCTGTAATAAGTTTTGGGATAAGTACACGGGCGACTTATGGCAACGCTGCTCCTGCGTTTTCTTTCCTGTCTGCTTTAGACATGGAAGCCGGGACCTTGAGCCTGATAACGGGGCCATGTTGCTGGGGCCCCGAGCCTGATACTGGGGCCCTGAGCCTGATACCGAGGCCCTGTTGCTGGGGCCCCGACCCTGATACTGGGGCCCTGTTGCTGGGGCCCCGAGCCTGGTCCCCTGGCATGTGGCTGGGGCCCCCGAGCCAGGTCCCCTGGCACGTGGCTGGGGCCCCGAGCCTGGTCCCCTGGCACGTGGCTGGGGCCCCGAGCCTGGTCCCCTGGCACGTGGCTGGGGCCCCGTGCCTGGTCCCCGGTCCCGTGGCTGGGGCCCCGAGCCTGGTCCCGGGGCCCTGTGGCTGGGGCCCCGAGCCTGGTCCCGGGGCCCTGTGGCTGGGGCCCCGAGCCTGGTCCCCTGGCACGTGGCTGATGCCTGCTTCTTCATGGGGCAGTATGTGTCCTAATCTGGTGGTTATTCTGTACATGAGGCCTGTAGACTCGTACAGCATTTCAGTAATTGCTCATTTAATGCCCCAGCCCTATTTACCAGAATACTTTAGGTGTAGCCATGTGAAAGCAGTCAGCCATGTAACATGGTCGAGCACTTTAATGTTATGGGCTTGTAAACATTCTCCCAAAAAGCCAATTCAGAGAGACACCATGGCATGTCACAAGGTGTCCAATACCTTCTGCTTACAGGGGCGTTAAAAACAAAATCCTGTGTCTATGAAGTTAAGTGCTGCACTGATTTGGGCAATTAGCAGTTTTACGCTGGCGGCCATATTTATATCCCACAACAACAACAAACGGTGCCAATACAATGACATGACATGTAGTATTCCCGGAGGGCAGTGGATTACACAATTAGGCTGAAAGATAAAAGGTAATTCCCAAAAGACAAATGGGTTCCAGCAGGCTGGGATTTTGACTTTATAATAAAATGTTGTGTCCCAAATATCGGTATAAGTGCAGGCGTTCTGCACATTAATCTGGGCTCCTTTTTATAAACGTTTATCAGAACACGTGAAGCGGGGGGTTTGTCCCTTTACAGGGGCTGCGTCAGAACATGGTGCCAGGTATAGAAGCCTTTCCAGTGAGAAGGTGACACGTTGGTGTATAGCTTGGGATATAATACTGATATGGATATATACTGTGTGCATTCAATGCTTCCCTGCAGGATAACCCACGGCATGATTTCTGTCCCTCTTGGATTTGCCTGGGGGTCTTGCCCTGCTGCTGAAAGGTCCCCCGCGGTGGGAAGTTATGGGGTGTATATGATCTGCATGTAGGGGTGCCGATTTCAGCTTTATTTGTAGGGAAAGTCGTGTTATTTTTTTATTATTTCTGTATCGGTGATTTATAAAGGAAATAAAGTAGATACAGGCTAATTCCGTGTATATTGATGCATATATTGTAGTTCTATTTTTTTGGGTCATCTCTGTGCACTTTGGGTTTATGGACCAAGGCAATTTTAGAGCAAAGAAAGGGCTTGGGGAACGGTTCCTTTTTTTTTTTTTTAGGGGGTACTGCTGCATCCGGTGAAGAAGCCACCCCCCCCCATCTGCAGATTATTACAAGGTACACACCCCAATAAACTGGGGGGTGCAAGTTGAAGGAATAAAATGTGATCCACAGAGGTGCAGTATCTGATACGTGTCATAATAACCGCGGCGTTGTGTAACTCACGCCAGAGTGAGCGCACACGTGGGTGATGACTGGCGCCCAGACCAGAGGCGCAGAATAAAAATCCGGTTTTTTTTTGCTCCAATTGCCTTGGTACAAAGACCACCTCAGCGTTGCACGTCCTATAGAAGTAGATGGGGGTCTTATAAGGAGCGCGTATCGCCTGCTCTTCTCCGCTTTATCCAGTAGTGCAGTGCTGCGCAACTCCGGTCCTCAAAGGCCATCAACAGGTCAGGTTTTAAGGATATCCCTGCTTCAGCACCGGTTGCTCAATCAGTCTCTGCTTCCACTGAGCCACCTATGCTGAAGCAGGGATTTCCTTAAAACCTGACCTGTTGGTGGCCCTTGAGGATTGCAGTTGGCCAGTCCTGCAGTGTTGCCCGATAATCGGTGGTATTTTCCTGCTTTGGGCGCCTCGGATCTGGATGTATAACAGTTTGGAGGATATTGGCTGTGTGGTCACATCTGTAAATATGAGACGTTGTATTACTTTGTTTTGGCCGTGTGCTATAAATCCAGATCCATATTACTTGTAGGCAGTCTCTGTGTGTATGCCTCGATCACCGCGTCCCGCCCGTATGGTGAACGCTCCTCCCCGTGGGGTCTTCACTGCACGTTCTGCTTTATGTACACACCTTTATTTCTTTCCCCAGACACATCCGGAGAGAACATCGCGGAGTCCCTCGTAGCGGAAGGATTGGCCTCTCGGCGGGAAGGTGTTAGGGCCACAACGTAAGCTTCGCACTCAGTCTTGCGCCATTGCGTGTATTAATATAAATATCCCCCTCCCCGATGCCTCCTCATACCCTGCCAGACCTCCTTATCCTGGGTACAATGTATTGGTACTTTCCTGCAGTATACCGCGGATATGGCAAAAAAAGCAGCTTAGATTTGGAGTGTTTACTTCTATCGTCAGGCGTTGTATTGCTAGTTTGACACTTATACGCATATATATATGTTGTGGTTATTTTGGGGGTTCAATATGAGCTTATAGGGGTCCTGTATGTTTTGCAGCTTACAACACTTTGGCCAAAGAGTTAAACTAAAAGACCATTTTATTCAAAAGAGATATATATATATATGTATATATGTATATATGTATTTATGTATACTCATTCACTCTCTCTCACCCTCTCTCTCTCACTCACCCTCTCTCTCTCACTCTCACCCTCTCTCTCTCACTCTCTCTCACTCTCACTCTCTCTCACTCTCACTCTCACTCTCTCTCTGTTAGCCATGTACAGGATGTAGGAGGAGCACTTCCATGCCTGGTGATCTATAGGGACAGCATGTATACAGCGTGCTTACGTACGGGACCTAGGATGGAGACTCCATGCCCGTGTGATCTCTAGGGACAGCGTGGTCATACAGCGTGCTACGTACGGGAACTAGGATGGAGATCCATGCCGTGTGATCTATGATGGACAGTGGTGTATGCATCGTGCTATGGAGGATGTCGGATAGAGACTCCATGCCGTGGGTGTTATAGGGACAGTGTGTATACAGCGTGATACGTACGGGATGTAGGATGGAGACTCCAGCCACGTGTGATCTATAGGGACAGTGTGTTATACCGCGTGCTACGTACAGGATTTGTAGGATGGAGGACTCCATGGCCCGTGTGATCTATAGGGACAGTGTGTATGAATCGTGCATGTACAGGAGTGTAGGATGGAGACTCCATGCCTGTTGATCTATAGGGACAGCGTGTCTGAATGTACAGGATGTAGGATAGAGACTCATGCCTGGTGTGATCTTATAGGGACAGCGGTGTATGCATCGTGCCATGTACAGGATGTAGGATGGAGACTCCATGCATGGTGATTCTATAGGACAGTGTGTATGATCTGCCAGACAGGATAGGATGGAGACTACATGCCTGTGTGATTATAGGGACAGTTGTGTATGATCGTGCCATGTACAGGATTGTAGCGATGGCAAGACAATGCCTCGTGTGTAAATTTTTTTTAGGGACAATGTATGGGATCGTGTACGTACAGGATGTAGGATGGTACCCAGGAACATTCTGGTTGTGGCAGCTCTCCAGGACAATTGTACATCTCTCTGCAGCAGGCGAGACTCTGTGAAGAACTTTGCTTCAGCCGCAAAAGGGCTCGGGGCTCTCGCTTGCCGTCCGCTCCCTTTGAAGGTTCGGCACTGCAAAGGCAGGTAACAACACTTAAGAAATGCAAAAAAATCACAGGAGTGAGGACCAAGGGGAACGCCACGACAACTAGGACCTAATCTGAGAGGCCAGCAACAATGAAAGCATCACTGGTAGGAATGAATAACGCATGGATCAGAGCGACCTTCCCAGAGCGCGCGCGGTCGGCGGGATTCTCCGGGGACTGGACACTTCCAGTCATTGTATACGCGCCGTTTATTAGAAGTTTATTCGGTGTTTAGATAGAACAAGCCAGCACAATCTTCTAATAATGAAATCACACACTAAACAAAATCTATAGGACCCTTGGAGATCTGTGTTACCACGCCAAGTACTGGTCGTATATCTCCGTGATCACGCTTGCGTTACTTGGTAACTGCGCTGTAGACGAGGTAAGGCAGCTATGTTCGTACATTTTCATGCAGGTTCACTTTACAATGAGGGAATCTCCTCCATGTGATGTATGTAAATGATCGTTAAGTTTCACCGACTTCCCCCACAACGGGAAGAGGTCGTGTGCCCAGGGTGGTGTTTTTACCCCTACATGGGTTGTAGTTCTTCCCCACAGATGACGCGCACTTTAACAAGAGGTTGTGGGGTTCTGCACACCATAGCCAAATGTAATGATGCATCTCAGCCGGTGTACCCAACGGGGATCTCACGACCATCAGGCATACCCGCTGTATGTAATCCTTCACAACGCACCAATTGGACATAACAGCCGCTACTTCTGTATACATCAGGGGTGGCCAACTCAGTCAAGTGCCTCCAACAGGTCAGGTCGGATATCTCTGCTTTCAGCACAGGTGGTGAGTCAGATGTACCAGATTCTGTGTTGTCGTGGCCCTTGAGTACTGGAGTTGGTCACCTTTGTTTAGACAAATGAATAAGCTACTCCGTGCTAGACAGCGGGTGTGCGCGCGGTGGTAATGAACAGGAGTACAGGAGTGGTGAATGGATGTGATTGGAATAAAATTTGTACTTTTACTACAAAATAAACAAAGAAACCCCAATGCACATCAATGACAATCTAGTAAATTACTATATACTTTCTCTATATATGTTCTTCTCATATGTATGGGTCATCAGTTCCATCGTTTGGCCCAAAACATCAATGTCCACAACCATGTCAAGGTAACCCTTCCAGCAGGCACCTACACTAGCAGTGTATACTGTCCCTATGTATGTCCTCCCCGGCATAGAGACAGGATGTAGCAAATAGCATGGGAATCTCACCTTTATTCGACAGCATGACTTGACCATATAGAAATCGGGAAGCAGCAATGCCCGCAAACACTGCCGTCCTCACGTGCTCGATAACCGCTGCAAAAGAATAAAGCACAACACTTCACAACGGTTTCACCCATCGTTCTCTGCCCCGCGCCACCACACACACGCCGTCATACAAGTGCACGGCGTGTATACACGCGCGATATACACACATCACGCAGGACTCCAGCTGGAAAGCATACAACCGCACTGGTTTATACGGCACTGCACAGAGCATATAATGCCCACACCGCAGGAACATTAGGATTGTGCCACGTTTAATGCTCATCCCTTGCATGTCACGATCAGGTACATGCAACTGAAACACGCAGTACACACGGACCCGGATTAACTAACGATATGAGGGCGTAGACACCAACTGGATCTTTTAGCAGGTACTATACATATTATAAACAAGAGCACCTTAGTACCGTTTCCTCAGGTGGTTATCGCTCCATATTACTAAACTGTGGACAGAAACAATGCAGCTGCAAATAACTCTCACAGCGTAGTGTCCAATTCTTGGGCTTCTGAACGGGGAAGTGTTTGGCGAACAAGCGTTTCCTTCCCCCTATCCTGCCCGGTCATCATCCGGAGCCGACGCCGATTAAGGGGGGGGGGTGGGATGGTTCAAGTACTGCTGATTGTGCTGCACGCCGTAGGGGGGAGGGGGGGGGGAGGAGGGGAGCGCAGCCAGAGGCAATCACCTTCTCCTAAATCTAACTTTACAAACTAAATTAAAAATACTTCTGGTGTGGATTTGGGTACAATGAAATGAAACACCCAGATAGGACGCCCTTTGTCAGGTCACTGGAATTAGTTAATGTCGATCCTAGGGACTATACTGGTATCAGCAAAAAAGAATTCGATAAAGACTGTAAATGCCTCCTAAACATACACAGGAAAAAAAAGGAAAACGTGTCATTTAACCTATTAAGCCCACCCTGTCTCAGACCCCTTCCAGCCCAGCGAACGATGCCCCTTTCGTTCATATTTAAATATCTTTTTAAAGTCAAGCCTGGAAATCTTTGCAAACATTGTAACTTCAGGATGACTTCTGTCCCTTACCCCAGTGGGGCGCAAGCTTGTTAAGGGGGGCGCGGCAGTTGGCATGGCAACTGACTTTACCCGCGGCGTCACGCCCGGACGAGGGTAAGGAGGGGGTGGGGGGCGCGAGCAGGGAGGGAAGCAGGCAGGGGGGCACAGCAGGGAAAGATTGCACACCCCTGCCTTACCCAGTGTTCAGAGTTAGGCATGAATAACACCAGATTACCCTATAGATGGGGCAAAAGATGGGGGCAGGTGGGGCGAGACACTGAATCACATCCTCCCACACTGGGTAATTAACCTGTTCCCGGCCAGAGGCCAGCATGCATTACAGGGCGCCTCTTACAAGAAAGAGCTATCGATAGGACACCAAATGAACGTATAACACACGATATACAGGGGGTATTTTTAATCCATTATTCACTTGTTTAACCAGTCGCGCTCATAGTTTAATTGGTTCTAACGAGCGATGGGTCTTTTAAACGTGGCTTGGTGATTACACTTGAAGTGTTGACTGTTTTTCTATTAAAGCAGAAAGTTTGGAGTTGGTTAAACAAAAACCCCAAAGCAGCCGGGTTTGGGGTACGGCCTGAATGATGTTACGGCGAGCATAAATAACGAAGGGAAGAGATAGGGGCTCCACGGATTTGCTCAAAAAATTTATTGCCAATAGACTTAACGTTTCGGCCACACAGGCCTCAGCAAGAAATGTTTCTTGTGAGAAAGGCCTTGTGGGCCGAAACGTTAAGTTCTATTGGCATAATAAATTAGTTATTGAGCAAATCCGTGGAGCCCCGATTCTCTTCCCTTCGTTATACCCTGGATTGATAGAGAATCCGAACCAGGAGGCACCGGTAGTTGCATCCCCTTTTTTTTGATTAGAATAGTGTGCAGCAATTTATCCTTCTATACCGGAGTATAAATGCCATAGTTACCGTGAGAAGCGCAATGCCAAGCGCTTGTACTCAGAGGGGCTCCGGAATCTCGCCACCAATACAAGGGCTTAAATGTCCAATACTTCAACGTAAGCGTGTGCTGTAGCTATGGGCAATGTGACACTTTAAATCTCACAGGATTAAGTGAAGCTCGTTTTTATTCTGCTACTCCAAAACGTTTGAATACAGGTCTTAATCCAGGTAATTGACACAAGCGAGCGTGGTTGTCAGACAAGTGGTGAGTCTGGGAAGTGCCATTTGTGAAAAATAAACCTGTTTGTTCAAAGGCAGAAGTGTGCCCTGTAAGCGTTGCTTGTACAAGCACTGGCTGAGCGGGGAGGTCAGAATGAAGTAGCCAGGTGAGCCAAGAGGTCCTTTATCTGCTCTGCCTTGTACAACAATGTTAAAAAGTATTTCCACCATAGTTAAAGGGTCAGTCCCTCGTAGGACTGAAGTGTACTAATGGCAGTGACATGGTTAAGGGGTCAGTCCCTCCTAGGGGCGCAGTGTACTAATGGCAGTGAGATGGTTAAAGGGTCAGTCCCCTCTAGGGGCAAAGTGTACAATGGCAGTGACATGGTTAAGGGGTCAGTCCCTCCTAGGGGCACAGTGTAACTAATGGCAGGTGACTGGTATCACACGGGTGTTGCCAATAGATTGTTATTTTTTTTAGAAAAGGTAGTTTTGTTTCTGTAGGATTCTATGGGAAGCTTCGTGTAGCCAAATCGATAGCCTTGGCGAGTCATCAACGCATGCGCCTTCCTCCAGCATGGCGTCTTTATAAATATGGGATGAAGTATCCCGAGAACCTGGTGGTTAAGGGACAGAGGCTCCATCTCTTACTGGGAACACAAACTTTACCGTCCAAAACTCCAGCCAGCACTTCTGCTTATCCATATGAAAAGACGACTAGATTAATTCCTACTTAATTTTTAAACAGCCTACAAATGTGCCTTTTACCTGGCGCAGGGCTAAGGGCAGAAAACTGACCCCCCCCCCTGCACCCAAAAGGCCCTCTTACCATTGACCGGTTCTGGTGCATGGAGTCTACAACAAGTTTCTGGTGTTCTCGATGGCGTATTTGAGGTCTCGGACGGTGTGAGAGCCAGTCACTTCAGCCCAGAGTTCCATTCTCGCCGCTCTCGCTTGTTCCTCTATTTCCACCAACCTGCTCTGTTCGGGTGCCTGGACAAGGAAACACAAGGACCTTTTAATAGACGGCATTTATATCGTGTCACACACAGCCCTGTACATACCATTCTGTGCACACAGTACCTTGGCCACACAGTTAGAATCAACTACAAAAGGATTTAAAAGGAGTCTGAGTTTATTTGAGGCACCAATGATCTAGTTTAGGCTAATAAACTCATTACTATCATTAGGTCCTTTGGATCTGCATCTTTCGGGCAAGCTAGTGCATTAAGCCAGCTAGTAATGCAAAGACTCCGTCTGTACGTCTAGCAGCACAGCACGAAGATTGTAAGCTCCCCGGGCAGGGATTCCGTCCCCTTCGTGTGTACGTTCTGTAACACTCGCTTATCCCCAATGATAGTGTTGTATAGTACAGCGGTGTGCAGGACTGTTGGGTATTAGTCCTCATTCTATAAATAAAACCGCAAAAACGTGGACAAAGCAACAGTCCTGTTGGTGGCCAACTCCAGACCTCAAGGGCCACCAACAGGCCTGGGTTTGGGAATATCCTGCTTCAGCACAGATGGCCAATGACCGAGTTCTTGGAAAGGGAAGCCAACACCCACTGGCCATGACCTGCAAGAGTTTGTAAGGTGTTCTGGCCTTAACCGCCCCCTGCCCCTATATGCACCATCGGATTTTGCCAGACCAAGGTTGGGCCAAAGCAACCAAAGGGTAAGAGATTGGTGCAATGCATTAAAACTGATGGGCGATACTGGGAGGGGCGCGGTGTTGGAAATATTTGCCCACCACGATATTCGAGGCTATCGTGATACTTATTATTTGTCACCCTGCCGGTTACAGGATCAGTCCCTGCTAACAAGACACCGTAGTAACCCAGTACTTTGGGGTGGTTTTAGCATCGCCTAATCCTCCTGTGAACAGAAGGTGTAAAGTGCTGTATATACATGGCGCTGTTTACGCACCGCGCCACTAGGATGGGGGGTTTTCACTTATCGCTTCATCTAATCAGGGTGATTATGTGTGAGGGAAGCCAGCTACATTATTGCATTAGTCTGCTTAGTGACCCGCTCCTCTACACAGCCTGTTCTACAAGTAAAATGTCAGATTGTGAACGTGTTAAAAGCCAAAATATTAGTGTTTCAAATACCCCAAGACAAGGAGCACTTTCCCCGTTAAATGGCAGCGCGGTGGAAGGGTAGCGAGCTCTAATTAACGGTGCTGTAACTCCGTGCTTCCTTGGGTGGGAAAGGCCATTGCTGCCGCGTGATTACCCAGCCAGTTATTCCGTGGTACAAAGCCAAGCGTGCACACGATTCATTTCCAGCTAAGTGAGGGGGTATTGATCAATGGTGGGGATTTGAAAAGCTTCTGGAGTCACAGAGGCAGGGAACATAAAGTGAGGCTGAGAACCGGGGCGGCCAATTGCAGTCCCCAAGGGCTACCAACAGGTTCTAGGAATATCCTGCTTCAGCGAAGGGGTCAATCAGTCCGCTTCAGCAAGGTGGTCCAGTTCTTGACCGAGCCACTGATTGAGCCTCTGGATAAGCAGGGATATCCTGAAAGCCTGACCTGTTGATGGCCCCTGACGGGAGCTGGCCGCCGTGACTCTGTACATTAGATGTAGTAGTGCTGCTCACGTTGGGGGAATCTGCTCCTCACAGAATAAATAGGCTGCTGACAATTTTAGCAACTTGCAGGTTTCTGCCCTATTTTAATAAGATGTTCCAATAAATTTCCATTCAAAGTTTGAACCACAAAATAATTCCACTCAAATCTTTTACGCCAGCAGGTGCAGAAAACCGACGCGCTTCACCCGGGGATCCCCGGAGGGACTGCACACGTTGTACAAACGTCAAACTGAATGGTGCGACAAGCTGCCCTAGGGGAGGGGTGCCAAACTGGGGGGTACGGGACCGCGCCCCGCGGGTTAGAAGGCCGCGTCTTCCCCACATTTAAACGGAGAGCGCACGGGGGCCTTGGCTCTTACCTTCTCTCCGGCTTCTCCTCCTGCAATCGCCTGAAACAGGACGCCGCAAAGATGAGGCCACAGAGCAGGTAAGAGGGCGCGACTTAAAGCTTGCGCACCCCCGCCTAAGTTACAGCAATTATTAGTAAACGTGGCCACGGTGTTCACTACGCACTTTAACTACAGCTAAAACTTCCATCTGTGAGAATATGGTTAAAAAACCCTTTACCTTCTAAACTATTTAAAACCAGACAGAACATGAAACAGACAGAGCTCAGTGTACATCCAAAGACACGGCGGTGAGAGTGAGAGTGAGAGTGAGGAAGTGAGAGGAGAGTGAGAGTGAGAGTGAGAGTGAGAGTTGAGGGGAGGTGAGAGTGGAGAGTGAGAGTGGAGTGAGAGTGAGTGAGAGTGAGAGTGAGAGTGAGAGTGAGAGTGAGAGTGAGAGTGAGAGTGAGGAAGAGTGAGAGCGAGAGAGAGGGAGAGGAGAGAGAGAGAGAGAGAGTGAGAGTAGTGAGAGGTGAGAGTGAGGTGAGAGTGAGAGTGAGAGTGAGAGTGAGAGCGTTGAGAGTGAGAGTTGAGGAGTGAGAGTGAAGAGTGAAGACCGTGCGTGTGCTTCCCTGCACTGCACGGAACCTGCGTGTGCTTCCCTGCACTGCACGGAACCTGCGTGTTTGGGCTTCCTTTATTGCGGCGGAACCTGCGTGTGCTTCCCTGTACTAAAGACGCAGTGAGGGGAAGCCTAAGAACACGTTGAGACTGGGAAAATCGCTTGTGCTAGGAGGGGGAAAGGAGGGACGGCGGAGAATCCACTTGCCACTGTGCACGTCCCTGGGCCTGTATGCGCAAGTGAAAGGAGGAGCGAAACCGGATGCCTGCTCAGGTAGGTCTCTAAAATCTACCTCGTACATAAAAAAGGCTAAGAAAAGGACGCGGGAGAGGGGGGGGGAAGAAGAAAAAGAAGAAGGCTGAATAACCTCCATGAAATGACTTCCCTGTACTCGGCGGAAGGACCCTGGGGCCCTATGCTTCTCTGACACAGGGGAAAAAAGCGCCGGACCTGCCTGTGCTTCCCTGTACTTGCCTCTCAACCTGCCTTTGCTTTCCTTACTGCGCGGAACTGCCTTGTCTTCCCTGGTAACTCTGCGGGACCCTGCTCGTCGCTTGGTTCACCTGTACGTCGCGGATCCTTGCGTTGTGCTTCCCTGTACTGCGCGGAACCTGCCTGTGCTTCCCTGTACTGCGCGGAACCTGCCTGTGCTTCCCTGTACTGCGCGGAACCTGCCTGTGCTTTCCTGCACTGCGCGGAACCTGCCTGTGCATCCCTGTACTGCGCGGAACCTGCCTGTGCTTTCCTGCACTGCGCGGGAACCTGCCTGTGCTTCCCTGTACTGCGCGGACCCTGCGCTCGCTTTCCTGTACTGCGCGGAACCTGCCTGTGCATCCCTGTACTGCGCGGACCCTGCTCTCGCGTTTCCGCTTTCCCTGTACAGCGCCCTACCCCCCTCGCTTTCCTTTACCGCGACCCGGCGCTCGCTTCCTGTTACAGCGCGCGACCCCGGCTCATCTTTTCCTTCACGTTCAATTCCTACAATTCATGGCGCTGGCGGATGCTTCCAAGTCTTTACGAGTTAATCCCTTCTGTGATCTCGCCGTTTGGGGGGGGGGGGGGGCAAAACGTGGTCCTCGGCCACTAACAGACCCGCTTTCAGGATATATCCCTGCTTCAGCTTAGGTGGGTGCCTGTTGGTTTTGGGGATGGAGCCCCCTGTGCGTGAAGCAGGATAATCTTTATACCTGACCTGTTGTGGCCCTTGAGGACTGAACCTTGGCCCTGGGGGCTGTGCCTTCAGCCTTACGGAACAGCGACCCCATTTAATGAGTTCTGCTCCTCTCCCGTCCTGGAGACCCCGGGAGATTGAGGACTGCTGAGCGCCCCGCGCCAGTGTCAGGATTGTAATAATAAAACCGTGGTTCTGTGTGTGTAGCAATAACACTGACGTTATCATCCACTAAAACCTGCAAGTATAAGCGAATATTCCCTTTGCGTCCAGATGTACGAGATGTCCGCTGCCGGTTGGCGTGCCAGCGTTACCGCACCACAACCGCCCCACCGCGTTCTTACGGTACGTTGTTTGAGAACACAGTTCACGCGTGCTTTTTAATAACGCTTTATTTTGTGGCGTTACCTCGGATAAGAGCGTCGCCTAAATCGGTAGGGATGTCCGCCGGGGGGGGGGGGGGGGGGGGGGAAGTCCACCCAAACGCATTGTGACCGTTTGTTTTCACGCCGCCTCTTGCAGCCCTGGCGTTCCCTGCCACGAGAGTTCCTGAGGAAAGCTGATCGGTAAAGAAGTTTGCTTCACCGTGGAGTACAAGACACCGCAAGGCCGAGAGTACGGGATGGTCTTCCTGGGCAAAGGTGGTAGGACATTGATCGGCTTCGGTAAAAAAAGCGCATTCCCCCCCAAAACAAATGAGTAATCGCATAACCCGATGCATGAATTTCATTCTTTCTCTTTTATTGATTTATTTTCACCTGTTTTCCCCACTGACACCAAGCTGTTGCCACGGCAACCGCCATCTTAATGAGGTGTGAATGGCAGCGGCCATTTTAACCTCCCAGGCATTTACCTTCTCGGCAACTGGTTTTGGTTAGAAGGAATCGGAGAAGGGGTGGAATTGCTAACAGCAGCAAAAGAGCGTTGCACTTGAAAATGTGGGAGATTTTTTTGCTGTTGTGTTGTAGAGCGACTTGCTCTCGCGGGCGCTGAGGTGCATGGTGCATGGGTGCTGGGTATAGGGATGTGGGTAGTGCCTTTGAGTTGAGGCAATACAAAGACTGCAAATAAATGATCTAGTACTTTTTCAGTTAGAGACCATCACCTTAAATCTCTCCCCCTCCCTCCCTCCCCTCTGCCCCCCCCTCGTCCCCCCCCTCCTCCCTCTCCCCCCCACCCACCCCCCCCCCCACACCCCCTATTTTCCATGACGTGTCTCTGGGTTGGCCTGCAGAATTTGGCAGCCATTTTGCTCTCCCTAGCGGGAGCGGGGCATAACCCCTGCCAACTAAAAAGAGGTACCCTGTCTCAGGAATATGGGGGTCCCCCAGAGCTAAAAATGGCGTCTCGTCCACACAGATTGCTTTATTTCTTTCGGAACGCGCAATCGATGGGGAGGAGAGATTGCTGCTCTAAATTATAACGAAGCTGTAAGCTGATTATTAGTATTCGTGCGGCACTTATGGCAGTAATAAAGGGATAGCCGCTGAGCAGTTCTCATTTAACGGTAATACTTGTTTAGATTAGGGTAATTGTTTCTTATGGATTTTCCATCAGGCGCGCCTCTTTCGCTGTAATAAGTTTTGGGATAAGTACACGGGCGACTTATGGCACGCTGCTCCTGCGTTTTCTTTCCTGTCTGCTTTAGACATGAAAGCCGGGACCTGAGACCTGATAACGGGCCATGTTGCTGGGGGCCCCGACCTGATACGGGGCCCTGAGCCTGATACCGAGGCCCTGTTGCTGGGGCCCCGACCCTGAACTGGGCCCTGTTGCTGGGGCCCCGAGCCTGGTCCCCTGGCATGTGGCTGGGGCCCCGAGCCAGGTCCCCCTGGCACGTGGCTGGGCCCCAGCCTGGTCCCCTGGCACGTGGCTGGGGCCCCGCTCGACGTGCTGGGTCCCGGCCTGCCCCGTGTGGCTGGGGCCCCGAGCCTGTCCCGGGCCCTGTGGCTGGGCCCCGAGCCTGGTCCCGGGGCCCTGTGGCTGGGGCCCCGGCCTGGTCCCCTGGCACGTGGCTGATGCCTGCTTCTTCATGGGGCATTATGTGTCCTAATCTGGTGGTTATCTGTACATGAGCCTGTAGACTCGTACAGCATTCAGTATTGCTCATTTAATGCCCCAGCCCTATTTACCAGAATACTTTAGGTGTAGCCATGTGAAAGCATCAGCCATGTACATGGTGGAGCACTTTAATGTTATGGGCTTGTAAACATTCTCCCAAAAGCCAATTCAGAGAGACACCATGGCATGTCACAAGGTGTCCCAATACCTTCTGCTTACAGGGCGTTAAAACAAAATCCTGTGTCTATGAAGTTAAGTGCTGCACTGATTTGGGCAATATCAGTTTTTACGCTGGCGGCCATATTTACCACACAACAACAAAACGGTGCCAATACAATGACATGGACATGTAGTTCCCGGAGGGCAGTGGATTACACATTAGGCTGAAGATAAAAGGTAATTCCCAAAAGACAAATGGGTTCCAGCAGGCTGGGATTTTGACTTTATAATAAAATGTTGTGTCCCAAATACGGTATAAGTGCAGGCGTTCTGCACATTAATCGGGCTCCTTTTTTAAAACGTTATCAGAACACGTGAAGCGGGGGGTTTGTCCCTTTACAGGGCTGCGTCAGAACATGTGCCAGGTATAGAAGCCTTTCCAGTGAGAAGGTGACACGTTGGTGTATAGCTTGGGATATAATACTGATATGATATATACTGTGTGCATTCAATGCTTCCCTGCAGGATAACCCACGGCATGATTTCTGTCCCTCTTGGATTTGCCTGGGGTCTGCCCTGCTGCTGAAAGGTCCCCCGCGGTGGGAATTTATGGGGTGTATATGATCTGCATTTAGGGGTGCCGATTTCAGCTTTATTTGTAGGGAAAGTCGTGTTATTTTTTTATTATTTCTGTATCGGTGATTTATAAAGGAAATAAAGAGATACAGGCTAATTCCGTGTATATTGATGCAATATTGTAGTTCTATTTTTTTTGGGTCATCTCTGTGCACTTTGGTTTTATGGACCAAGGCAATTTTAAGAGCAAGAAAGGGCTGGGGAACGGTTCCTTTTTTTTTTTTTAGGGGGTACTGGCTGCATCCGGTGAAGAAGCCACCCCCCCCATCTGCAGATTATTACAAGGTACACACCCCAATAAACTGGGGGTGCAGTTGAAGGAATAAAATGTGATCCACAGAGGTGCAGTAATCTGAATACGTGTCATAATAACCGCGGCTTTGTGTAACTCACGCCAGAGTGAGCGCACACGTGGGTGATGACTGGCGCCCAGACCAAGGCGCAGAATAAAAATCCGGTTTTTTTTTGCTCCAATTGCCTTGGTACAAAAGACCACCTCAGCGTTGCACGTCCTATAGAAGTAGATGGGGTCTTATAAGGAGCGCGTATCGCCTGCTCTTCTCCGCTTTATCCAGTAGTGCATTGCTGCGCAACTCCGGTCCTCAAAGGCCATCAACAGGTCAGGTTTTAAGGATATCCCTGCTTCAGCACCGGTTGCTCAATCAGTCTCTGCTTCCACTGAGCCACCTATGCTGAAGCAGGGATTTCCTTAAAACCTGACCTGTTGGTGGCCCTTGAGGATTGCAGTTGGCCAGTCCTGCAGTGTTGCCCGATAATCGGTGGTATTCTTGCTTTGGGCGCCTCGGATCTGGATGTATAACGTTTGGAGGATATTGGCTGTGTGGTCACATCTGTAATAATGAGACGTTGTATTACTTTGTTTTGTGCCGTGTGCTTATAACCCAGATCCATATTACTTGTAGGCAGTCCTCTGTGTGTATGCCTCGTCACCGCGTCCCGCCCGTATGGTAAACGCTCCTCCCCGTTGTCTTCACTGCACGTTCTGCTTTATGTACACACCTTTATTTCTTTCCCCAGACACATCCGGAGAGAACATCGCGGAGTCCCTCGTACGGAAGGATTGGCCTCTCTGCGGGAAGGTGTTAGGCCACAACGTAAGCTTCGCACTCAGTCTTGCGCCATTGCGTGTATTAATATAAATATCCCCCTCCCCGATGCCTCCTCATACCCTGCCAACCTCCTTATCCTGGGTACAATGTATTGGTACTTTCCTGCAGTATACCCGGATATGCAAAAAAAGCAGCTTAGATTTGGAGTGTTTACTTCTATCGTCAGGCGTTTGTATTGCTAGTTTGACACTTATACGCATATATATATGTTGTGGTTATTTTGGGGGTTCAATATGAGCTTATAGGGGTCCTGTATGTTTTTTGCAGCTTACAACACTTTGGCCAAAGAGTTAAACTAAAAGCCATTTTATTCAAAAGAGATATATATATATATGTAATATGTATATATGTATTTTGTATAAATCATTCACTCCTCTCTCCCCTCTCTCTCTCAACTCAGCCTCACTCACCCTCTCTCTCTCACTCTCACTCACCCTCTCTCTCTCACTCTCTCTCACTCTCACTCTCTCTCACTCTCCACTCTCACTCTCTCTCACTCCACTCTCTCTCTCACTCTCACCTCTCTCCTCATCACTCTCACCTCTCACTCTCACTCTCACTCTCTCCTCAACTCACTCTCACTCTCACTCTCACTCTCACTCTCACTCTCACTCTCACTCTCTCTCTCTCTCTCTCTCTCTCTCTTCTCCTCTCTCTCTCCGTCTGCTCTTCTCATCTCAGCGTCCTCTCTCTCTCTCACTCTCACTCTCACTCTCACTCTCACTCTCACTCTCACTCTCACTCTCACTCTCACTCTCACTCTCACTCTCACTCTCACTCTCACTCTCACTCTCACTCTCACTCTCACTCTCACTCTCACTCTGTACCGTGTCTTTGGATGTAGCACTGAGCTCTGTCTGTTTCATGTTCTGTCTGGTTTTAAATAGTTTAGAAGGTAAAGGGTTTTTTAACCATATTCTCACAGATGGAAGTTTTAGCTGTAGTTAAAGTGCGTAGTGAACACCGTGGCCACGTTTACTAAATATTGCTGTAACTTAAGGCTGGGGTGCGCAAGCTTTAAGTCGCGCCCTCTTACCTGCTCTGTGGCCTCATCTTTGCGGCGTCCTGTTATCAGGCGATGCAGGAGGAGAAGCCGGAGAGAAGGTAAGAGCCAGAGGCCCCCGTGCGCTCTCCGTTTAAATGTGGGGAAGAGCGCGGCCTCTAACCGCGGGGCGCGGTCCCGTACCCCCCAGTTTGTGCACCCCTCCCCTAGGGCAGCTTGTCGCACCATTCAGTTGACGTTTGTACAACGTGTGCAGTCCCTCCGGGGGATCCCCTGGTGAGAAGCGCGTCGGTTCTGCACTGCTGGCGTAAAAGATTTGAGTGGAATTATTTTGTGGTTCAAACTGTTGAATGGAAATTTATTGGAACATCTTAAATTAAAATAGGGCAGAAACCTGCAAGTTGCTTAAAATGTCAGCAGCCTATTTATTCTGTGAGGAGCAGAGTCCCCCAACGTGAGCAGCACTACTACATCTAATGTACAGAGTCACGGCGGCCAGCTCCCGTCAGGGGCCATCAACAGGTCAGGCTTTCAGGATATCCCTGCTTCATCACAGGAGGCTCAATCAGTGGCTCGGTCAAAGACTGGACCACCTGTGCTGAAGCAGGGACTGATTGAGCCCCTTCGCTGAAGCAGGGATATTCCTAATGACCTGTTGGTAGCCCTTGGGGACTGCAATTGGCCGCCCCGGTTCTCAGCCTCACTTTATGTTCCCTCTGTGACTCCAGAAGCCTTTTCAAATCCCCACCATTGATCAATACCGCCCTCACTTAGCTGGAAATGAATCGTGTGCACGCTTGGCTTTGTACCACGGAATAACTGGCTGGGTAATCAGCGCGGCAGGCAAATGGCCTTTCCCACCCAGAGGAAGCACGGAGTTACAGCAGCCGTTTAATTAGAGCTCGCTGACCCTTCCACCGCGCTGCCATTTAACGGGGAAAGTGCTCCTTGTCTTGGGGTTATTTGAAAACACTAATATTTTGGCTTTTAACACGTTCACAATCTGACATTTTACTTGTAGAACAGGCTGTGTAGAGGAGCGGGTCACTAAGCAGACTAATGCAATAATGTAGCTGGCTTCCTCACACATAATCACCCTGATTAGATGAAGCGATGAAGTGAAAACCCCCCATCCTAGTGCGCGGTGCGTAAACAGCGCCATGTATATACAGCACTTTACACTTCTGTTCACAGGAGGGATTAGGCGATGCTAAAACCACCCCAAAGTACTGGGTTACTACGGGTGTCTTGTTAGCAGGGACTGATCCTGTAACCGGCAGGGTGGTACAAAATAATAAGTATCACGATAGCCTCGAATATCGTGGTGGGCAAATATTTCCAACACCGCGCCCCTCCCAAGGTATCGCCCATCAGGATTTTAATGCATTGCACCAATCTCTTACCCTTTGGTTGCTTTGGCCCAACCTTGGTCTGGCAAAAATCCGATGGTGCTATAGGGGCAGGGGGCGGTTAAGGCCAGGACACCTTACAACTCTTGCAGGTCATGGCCAGTGGGTGTTGGCTTCCCTTTCCAAGAATCTGTCATTGGCCATCTGTGCTGAAGCAGGGATATTCCCAAAACCAGGCCTGTTGGTGGCCCTTGAGGTCTGGAGTTGGCCACCAACAGGACTGTTGCTTTGTCCACGTTTTTGCGGTTTTATTTATAGAATGAGGACTAAATACCCAACAGTCTGCACACCGCTGTACTATACAACACTATCATTGGGGATAAGCGAGTGTTACAGAAACGTACACACGAAGGGGACGGAATCCCTGCCCGGGGAGCTTACAATCTTCGTGCTGTGCTGCTAGACGTACAGACAGGAGTCTTTGCATTACTCGCTGGCTTTATGCACATAGCTTGCCCGAAAGATGCAGATCCAAAGGACCTAATGATAGTAATGAGTTTAATAGCCTAAAACTAGATCATTGGTGCCTCAAATAAACTCAGACTCCTTTTAAATCCTTTTGTAGTTGGATTCTAAGCTGTGGAGCAAGGTACTGTGTGCACAGAATGGTATGTACAGGGCTGTGTGTGACACGATATAAATGCCGTCTATTAAAAGGTCCTTGTGTTTCCTTGTCAGGCCCGAACAGAGCAGGTTGGTGGAAATAGAGGAACAAGCGAGAGCGGCGAAGATGGGACTCTGGGCTGAAGTGACTGGCTCTCACACCGTCCGAGACCTCAAATACGCCATCGAGAACACCAGAAACTTTGTAGACTCCATGCACCAGAAGCCGGTCAATGGTAAGAGGGCCTTTTGGGTGCAGGGGGGGTCAGTTTTCTGCCCTTAGCCCTGCGCCAGGTAAAAGGCACATTTGTAGGCTGTTTAAAATTAAGTAGGAATTAATGCTAGTCGTCTTTTCATATGGATAAAGCAGAAGTGCTGGCTGGAGTTTTGGACGGTAAAGTTTGTGTTCCCAGTAAGAGATGGAGCCTCTGTCCCTTAACCACCAGGTTCTCGGGATACTTCATCCCATATTTATAAAGACGCCATGCTGGAGGAAGGCGCATGCGTTGGATGACTCGCCAAGGCTATCGATTTGGCTACAACGAAGCTTCCCATAGAATCCTACAGAAACAAAACTACCTGTTCTAAAAAAAAATAACAATCTAATTGGCAACACCCAGGTGTGATACCATGTCACTGCCATTAGTACACTGTGCCCCTAGGAGGGACTGACCCCTTAACCATGTCACTGCCATTAGTACACTTTGCCCCTAGGAGGGACTGACCCTTTAACCATCTCACTGCCATTAGTACACTGCGCCCCTAGGAGGGACTGACCCCTTAACCATGTCACTGCCATTAGTACACTTCAGTCCTACGAGGGACTGACCCTTTAACTATGGTGGAAATACTTTTTTAACATTGTTGTACAAGGCAGAGCAGATAAAGGACCTCTTGGCTCACCTGGCTACTTCAGTCTGACCTCCCCGCTCAGCCAGTGCTTGTACAAGCAACGCGTACAGGGCACACTTCTGCCTTTGAACAAACAGGGTTTATTTTTCACAAATGGCACTTCCCAGACCTCACCACTTGTCTGACAAACACGCTCGCTTGTGTCAATTACCTGGATTAAGACCTGTATTCAAACGTTTTGGAGTAGCAGATAAAAACGAGCTTCACTTAATCCTGTGAGATTTAAAGTGTCACATTGCCCATAGCTACAGACACGGCTTACGTTGAAGTATTGGACATTTAAGCCCTTGTATTGGTGGCGAGATTCCGGAGCGCCCTCTGAGTACAGCGCTTGGCATTGCGCTTCTCACGGGTAACTATGGCATTTATACTCGCTGTATAGAAGGATAAATTGCTGCACACTATTCTAATCAGAAAAAAGGGGATGCAACTACCGGTGCTCCTGGTTCAGGATTCTCTATCAATCCAGGGTATAACGAAGGGAAGAGAATCGGGGCTCCACGGATTTGCTCAATAAACTAATTTATTGCCAATAGACTTAACGTTTCGGCCACACAGGCCTTTCTCACAAGCAGACATTTCTTGCTGAGGCCTGTGTGGCCGAAACGTTAAGTCTATTGGCAATAAATTAGTTTATTGAGCAAATCCGTGGAGCCCCGATTCTCTTCCCTTCGTTATTTATGCTCGCCGTAACATCATTCAGCCGTACCCTCAAACCCGGCTGCTTTGGGGTTTTTGTTTAACCAACTCCAAACTTTCTGCTTTAATAGAAAAACAGTCAACACTTCAAGTGTAATCACCAAGCAGCGTTTAAAAGACCCATCGCTCGTTAGACCAAATTAAACTAATGGCGCGACTGGTTAAAACAAAGTGAATAATGGATTAAAAATACTCCCCTGTATATCAGTGTGTATATACGTTCATTTGGTGTCCTATCGATAGCTCTTTCTTTGTAAGAGGCGCCTGTAATGCATTGCTGGCCTCTGGCCGGGAACAGGTTAATTACCCAGTGTGGGAGAGATGTGAGTCAGTGTCTCGCCCCACCTGCCCCCATCTTTTGCCCCATCGATAAGGTAATCTGGTTTATTCATGCCTAACTCTGAACACTGGGTAAGGCAGGGGTGTGCAATCTTTCCCTGCTGTGCCCCCCTGCCTGCTTCCCTCCCTGCTCGCGCCCCCCACCCCCTCCCTTACCCTCTGTCCGGCGTGACGCCGCGGGGTAAAGTCACGTTGCCATGCCAACTGCCGCGCCCCCCCTTAACAAGCTTGCGCCCCACTGGGGTAAGGGACAGAAGTCATCCTGAAGTTACAATGTTTGCAAAGATTTCCAGGCTTGACTTTTAAAAAGGATATTTAAATATGAACGAAAGGGGCAGTCGTTCCTGGGCTGGAAGGGGTCTGAGGACAGGGGTGGGCTTAATAGGTTAAATGGACACGTTTTCCTTTTTTCCGTGGTAGTAGTGTTAAGGAGCATTTACAGTCTTTATCGAATGTCTTTTGCTGATGACCAGTATAGTCCCTAGGATCGACATTAACTAATTCCAGTGACCTGACTAAGGGCGTCCTATCTGGGTGTTTCATTTCATTGTACCCAAATCCGACACCCAGAAGTATTTTTAATTTAGTTTGTAAAGTTAGATTTAGGAGAAGGTGATTGCCTCTGGCTGCGCTCCCCTCCCTCGCCTCCCCCCCTCCCCCCTACGGCGTGCAGCACAATCAGCAAGTACTTGAACCATCCCACCCCCCCCCTTATCGGCGTCGGCTCCCGGATGATGACCGGGCAGGATAAGGGGGAAGGAAACGCTTGTTCGCCAAACACTTCCCCGTTCAGAAGCCTCCAAGAAATTGGACACTACGCCTGTGAGAGTTAGTTGCAGCTGCATTGTTTCTGTCCACAGTTTAGTAATTATTGAGCGATAACACCTGAGGAAACGGGTACTATAGGTGCTCTTGTTTATAATATGTATAGTACCTGCTAAATAGATCCAGTTGGTGGCTACGCCCTCATATCGTTAGTTAATCCGGGTCCCGTGTGTGACTGCGTGTTTCAGTTGCATGTACCTGATCGTGGACATGCAAGTGATGAGCATTAAACGTGGCACATCCTAATGTGTCCTGCGGTGTGGGCATTATATGCTCTGTGCAGTGCCAGTATAAACCAGTGGCGGTTGTATGCTTTCCCAGCTGGAGTCCTGCGTGATGTGTGTATATGCAGCGCGTGTATACACGCCGTGCATTGTATGAAGGCGTGTGTGTGTGGGCGCGGGCAGGAGACGATGGGTGAAACCGTTGTGACAGTGTTGCGTTATTCTTTTGCAGCGGTTATCGAGCACGTGAGGGACGGCAGTGTGGTGCGGGCATTGCTGCTTCCCGATTTCTATATGGTCACAGTCATGCTGTCTGGAATAAAGGTGAGATTCCCATGCTATTGGCTACATCCTGTCTCTATGCAGGGGAGGACATACATAGGGGACAGTATAACACTGCTAGTGTAGGTGCCTGCTGGAAGGGTTACCTTGACATGGTTGTGGACATGATGTTTTGGCCAAACGATGGAACTGAATGACCCATACATATGAGAAGAACATATATAGAGAAAGTATATAGTAATTTACTAGATTTGTCATTGGATGTGCATTGGGGTTTCTTTGTTTATTGTAGTAAAAGTACAAATTTTATTCCAATCACATCCATTCACTCACTCGTACTCCTGTTCATTACCGGCGCGCACACCCGTGCTGTCCGAACGGGTAGCTTATTCATTTGTCTAAAACAAAGGTGACCAACTCCAGTACTCAAGGGCCACCGACAGACCAGGAATCTGGTACATCTGACTCAGCCACCTGTGCTGAAGCAGAGATATCCTGACCTTGACCTGTTGGAGGCACTTGACTGGAGTTGGCCACCCCTGATGTATACAGAAGTAGCGGCTGTTATTGTCCAATTGGTGCGTTGGTGAAGGATTACATACAGCGGGTATGCCTGATTGGTCCGTGAGATCCCCGTTGGGTACACACGGCTGAGATGCATCATTACATTTGGCTAATGTGTGGCAAACCCCACAACCTCATTGTTAAAGTGCGCGTCAGTCTGTGGGGAAGAACTACACCCAGTGAGGGGTAAAAACACACACCCTGGGCACACAGACCTCTTCCCGTTAGTGGGGGGAAGTCGGGTGAAACTTAACGATCAGTTACATCCACATGGAGGAGATTCCCTCATTGTAAAGTGAACCTGCATGAAAATGTACGAACAGCCGTTACTCGTCTACAGCGCAGTTACCAAAGATAACGCAAGCGTGATCACGGAGATATACGGACCAGTACGTGGCGTGGTAAACACGATCTCCAAGGGTCCTATAGACTGTTTGTTTAGTGTGTGATTTCATTATTAGAAGATTGTGCTGGCATTGGTTCTATCTAAACACCGAATAAACTTCTAATAAACGAGCGCGTATACAATGACTGGAAGTGTCAGTCCCCGGAGATCCCGCCGACCGCGCCTCTGGGAAGCGTCGCTCTGATCCATGCGTTATTCATTCCTACCAGTGATGCTTTCATTGTGCTGGCCTCTCAGATTAGGTCCTACGTTTGTCGTGCGCGTTCCCCCTTGGGCCTCACTCCTGTGATTTTTGCATTTCTAAGTGTTGTACCTGCCTTTGCAGTGCCCGACCTTCAAAAGGGAAGCGGACGGCAGCGAGAGCCCCGAGCCCTTTGCGGCTGAAGCAAAGTTCTTCACAGAGTCTCGCCTGCTGCAGAGAGATGTACAGATTGTCCTGGAGAGCTGCCACAACCAGAATGTCCTGGGTACCATCCTACATCCTGTACGTAGCACGATGCATACATTGTCCCTAAAAAAAATTACACACAGGCATTGTCTTGCCATCCTACATCCTGTACATGGCACGATGCATACACACTGTCCCTATAGATCACACAGGCATGGAGTCTCCATCCTACATCCTGTACATGGCACGATGCATACACACTGTCCCTATAGATCACACAGGCATGGAGTCTCTATCCTACATCCTGTACATAGCACGCTGTCCCTATAGATCACACAGGCATGAGTTCTCCATCATACATCCTATCCTGTAACATGGCACGATGCATACACACTGTCCCTATAGATCACACGGGCATGGAGTCTCCATCCTACATCCCGTACGTAGCACGCTGTATACACACTGTCCCTATAGATCACACGGGCATGGAGTCTCCATCCTACATCCCGTACGTAGCACGCTGTATACACACTGTCCCTATAGATCACACGGGCATGGAGTCTCTATCCTACATCCTGTACATAGCACGATGCATACACACTGTCCCTATAGATCACACGGGCATGGAGTCTCCATCCTAGGTCCCGTACGTAGCACGCTGTATACACGCTGTCCCTAGAGATCACACGGGCATGGAGTCTCCATCCTAGGTCCCGTACGTAGCACGCTGTATACATGCTGTCCCTATAGATCACACAGGCATGGAGTCTCCATCCTACATCCTGTACATGGCACGATGCATACACAGTGTCCCTATAGATCACACGGGCATGGAGACTTCATCCTACGTCCCGTACAAAGCACGATGTATACACACTGTCCCTATAGATCACACGGGCATGGAGTCTCCATCCTACATCCCATACGTAGCACGCTGTATACACGCTGTCCCTAGAGATCACACGGGCATGGAGTCTCCATCCTACATCCCGTACAAAGCACGATGTATACACACTGTCCCTATAGATCACACGGGCATGGAGTCTCCATCCTACATCCCATACATAGCACGCTGTATACACACTGTCCCTAGAGATCACACGGGCATGAAGTCTCTATCCTACATCCTGTACATAGCACGCTGTATACACACTGTCCCTATAGATCACACGGGCATGAAGTCTCTATCCTACATCCTGTACATAGACGCTGTTAACGCTGTCCCTATAGATCATACGGCATGGAGTTCATCTACGTCAGTACGTAGCACGCTGTCTACACCTTGTCCCTATAGATCAACACGGGCATGGAGCTCCATCTACGTCCCTACTACGTAGCACGCTGTATACACGTGTCCCTATAGATCCACGGGCATGGAGTCTCATCCACGTCCCGTACGAGCCGCTGTATACACGCTGTCCCTATAGATCACAACGGGCATGGAGTCTCCATCTACGTCCCGTACGTAGCACGTGTATAACACGCTGTCCCTATAGATTCAACGGGCATGGAGTCTCCATCCTAGGTCCCGTACGTAGGACGCTGTATAAAACTGTCCCTAGATCACACGGGCATGGAGTCTCCATCTAGGTCCCGTGTAGGACGCGTTATACACGATGTCCCTATAGATCACACAGGCCTGGAGTCTCCATCCTACGTCCCGTAAGTAGCACGCTGTTATACACGCTGTCCCATAGATCACACGGACAATGGATCTCCATCCTACGTCCCGTACGTAGCACGCTGTATACACGCTGTCCCTATAGATCACCAGGGCATGGAGTCTCCATCCTACGTCCGTACGTAGCACGCTGTATAACCACTGTCCTCTATAGATCACAAGGGCATTGAGTCTCCATCCTAAGTCCCGTACGTAGCACGCTGTATACACGCTGTCCCTAAGATCACACGGGCATGGAGTCTCCATCCTACGTCCCGACATAGCACGCTGTATACACACTGTCCCTATAGATCACACGGGCCATGGAGTCTCCATCCTACATCCCTACATAGCACGCTGTTATACACACTGTCCCTAGATCACAGGGCATAAGTCTCTATCCTACATCCTGTACATAGCACGCTGATACACGTGCTCCTATAGATCACACGGGCATGAAGTCTCTATCCTACATCCGTACTAGCACGCTGTATACACGCTGTCCCTATAGATCACACGGGCATGGTCTCCATCCTACGTCCCGTACAGTAGCACGCTGTTACACGCTGTCCTATAGATCACACGGGCATGGAGTCCCATCCTACGTCCCGACGTACACCTGTATACACGCGTGTCCTATAGATCACACGGGCATGGTCTCCATCTCGTCCCGTACGTAGACGGCTGTATACACGCTGTCCCTATAGAATCACAAGGGCATGGAGTCTCCATCCTACGTCCCGTACGTAGCACGCGTATACACGCGTGCCTATAGATCACACGGGCATGGAGTCTCCATCCTAAGTCCCGTACGTAGCACGCTGTGTATACACGCTGTCCCTATAGATCACACGGGCATGGGAGTCTCCATCCTAGGTCCCGTACGAGACGCTGTATACACAGCTGTCCCTATAGATCACAACGCGGCATGAGTCTCCATCCTACGTCCCGTACGTAGGACGCTGTATACACGCTGTCCTATAGATCACAGGGCATGGAGTCTATCTACGTCACCGTACGTAGCACGCTGTAGTACAACGCTGTACCTATTAGATCACACGGTGCATGGAGTCTCCATCCACGTCCCGTACAGTAGCACGTGTATACACACTGTCCCATGATCACAAGGGCATTGAGTCTCCATCTACGTCCCTACATAGACGCTGTATACAACTGTGTCCCATTAGATCACACGGGCATGGAGTCTCCATCCTAACGTCCCGTACATAGCAGCTGTATACACGTGTCCCTCTAGATCACACAGGCATGGAGTCTCCATCCTACATCCCGTTGTAAGCACGCTGGTATACACGCTGTCCTATAGATCATCAACGGGCATGGAGTCTCCAATCCTACGCCGTAGTGCACGCTGTATACCGCTGTCCCTTATAGATACACGGGCATGAGTCTCCATCTACTCCCGTACGTAGCACGCTGTATACACGCTTTGTCCCTTATAGATCACACGGGCATGGAGTCTCCATCCTACGTCCCGTACGTAGGACGCTGTATACACGCTGTCCCTATAGATCACTCGGGCATGGAGTCTCCATCCTACGTCCCGTACGTAGCACGCTGTATACACGCTGTACCTATAGATCACAGGTGCATGGAGTCTCCATCCTACGTCCCGTACGTAGCACGCTGTATACACACTGTCCCTATAGATCACAAGGGCATTGAGTCTCCATCCTACGTCCCGTACGTAGCACGCTGTATACACGCTGTCCCTATAGATCACACGGGCATGGAGTCTCCATCCTACGTCCCGTACATAGCACGCTGTATACACGCTGTCCCTATAGATCACACGGGCATGGAGTCTCCATCCTACATCCCGTACGTAGCACGCTGTATACACGCTGTCCCTATAGATCACACGGGCATGGAGTCTCCATCCTACATCCCGTACGTAGCACGCTGTATACACACTGTCCCTATAGATCACACGGGCATGGAGTCTCCATCCTACGTCCCGTACGTAGCACGCTGTATACACACTGTCCCTATAGATCACACGGGCATGGAGTCTCCATCCTACGTCCCGTACGTAGCACGCTGTATACACGCTGTCCCTATAGATCACACGGGCATGGAGTCTCCATCCTACGTCCCGTACGTAGCACGCTGTATACACGCCGTCCCTAGAGATCACACGGGCATGGAGTCTCCATCCTACATCCCGTACGTAGCACGCTGTATACACGCTGTCCCTAGAGATCACACGGGCATGGAGTCTCCATCCTACATCCTGTACATGGCACGATGCATACACACTGTCCCTATAGATCACACGGGCATGGAGTCTCGCCGTTCTTGTAACTCAGAAAGCAGAGCCTTTAACGCTGCAATCTCAAGTAGCCAGCCAGTAAATAACCTTTACAAAAACAAAGCTTGTTAAAGCGGCAGTTCAAGCTACCGTTTAAAAAAAAAATATATTTCCCCATTCAATATGTGCATCTATACAATCCGCACACTGACAAGTGATTAGCTCAGCTGCGCATCGATCCGTTCTGCTGTAATCAATCGCTTGCTCGGGTTATTTCATTCAGTTCTTGCACAGCATTCTGGGCAATGTAGTTCCTGGAATATGATTGTCTGGGCAGTTACTAGATACAATTGGTGCACTGCTAGAGAGAGGGCGGGTCTCAAGAGCCAGAGCCTATCAGAAGGAGAAGGGGCTGTCACTTTGGAAACGCTTCCTACATTAGAAACATTAAAAATGTCTTTAAAACATATATATATATTTTTTATATATAAATGCTACAAGTATTTTCTTATAGTACAGAACTGATTTATTTAAAAGATGTAGGATATTGCTTGTTCTGCTGCTTTAAATGTACCCGTTCTAAAAGCAAAGATGGGAATGCTTTTGCTAATTAATTACACATTACCTTAGGGGCCTCTAAATGGAGGATTGATTGTCAATCAGGGGTTTTCTTTAACCTTCGCCCACCTATCCCATATTCGCCCCCCCCCCCCGAGTTTGAGGCTGAAACGCGCGTGCACGCCCGCCAGATGCTCCGGCGCACGTGCAGCCGTGACCACTGGGGCCGCCATAGCCTTACCCTGCGGCCAGGGATTTCTACCCGCAACCAAAGCGGGAATCTAGTGGTGTCCATGGCTGACGGGGGGCCCACAAAGCCGCTTCAGTGGTCGGGGGAAAAGCCCCCAAAAATGAGCAGTGGGTTTGAATTCTGGATGTGTGTGTATGGGTTTGAGTAAATATAAGATATAGAATTACACATTTCGCCCCCCTCCCGCATTTTATTCTATTGGAGCATTAAGGTACAAGCGACGCGGGTTTAAAACTGCTCACATGTAACCGGCATCCTTTGCTATTCCAGAACGGGAACATCACAGAACTGCTCCTGAAGGAAGGATTTGCCCGCTGCGTCGACTGGTCCATAGCGATATACACCCAGGGGGCCGAGAAACTCCGGGCTGCAGAACGGTAAGTCTGGGGGAAACTCTGTCGTAGACCAGGTCTGCCCAACGTCCATGTGGTGACCAGCCCAACGTCCATGTGGTGACCAGCCCAACTCTTCTGCAAGGTGTAATGATTGGCCCCGTCTTTCACTTTCCACTCGGGTGGGATTATTAAAGGGATGAGCCGTGCTACAATACTTTGTCCATCTTCATTCTTGGTTCCTGATGAGCAGGTTCCTGAGAGACTCTAGGTTGCTACAGACGGGAGAACGTTGTTTTATGGGATCGAGGCTACATTGTAGCAACAGATCACAGAATGTGACGGCAGATAAGGACCACCCGACCCACTGACCCGGTCCATTCTCCTAGCTGTTGTAACACCCCATTAAATCCTTGGCTTCCTCTCATATTTACCATATACTTGTTGCACTGTTGAATTCTCTTACTGCATCGGCTCAGAACCACCGCTGTTGGATAAAATCACTGGTGCTCAAGCTGCCTCTTCTATCCATTAACATTCAAAACATACATCTATAAACTTTATTCACTAAAATGTATAGTAGATAAAGTGCATATATCGAGACAAACGGTGGTCTAGAGCAGGGGTCTCAAACTCAGTCCTCAAGGGCCACCAACAGGCCAACTTTTATGGATATCCTTGTTTCCGCACAGATGGCTCAGTCGAAGAGACACCTGTGCTGAAGCAGTGCTATGCATAACACCTGGCCTGTTGGTGGCCCTTGAGGACTGAGTTTGAGACCCCTGCTCTAGAGGTTTGCAACCCTAAAGGGAACCATTGTTCCCTCTCTCATACCCTATTGCAAGTCAAATCAATAGATTCAAACACTCCAGAGTAGGAATATTTAGGTCCCACATTTGAAGGCCAACACTAAAAAGCTCATATTAGCACTTCCTCATCATATAACCAAGTGAAGGGGGTTAAATGCAAAAAATAAGGGGTCATGTAAAAACTGCAGCCTAAAGTGCTACACAGTAATTGGATTATGCACAGCCCAGATGCCATGCTGACATGCACACGGCATAGACATGTGGGTTAGTTACATAGATGATATTGTGTGAAGGCGTCAAGTTCACTTCTATAGCCTTCCACAGGATAACAATACATCCATTAACTTTCTGGACCTGACAATCTTCAAATTAATTTAAAACGGTCAATGTCATGAAAAGCTAATTTCTTGGAAAGAGAATATAATCGTCCACAGGTTAAAGCCTATAATAGAGGATTAGAAAGAACCTGTCAGTCTCTGCTCACAAACAAGACACCTGAGAACCAGATTAGATGAGTGGCTACCTTCAACAGACTGGGGGATATTAAGGAAATCGTGGAGGCACCGGCATGTACTCTTCAAAGACCTCCAGAATGAAACCCGGGACCTTCTGGTTCACTTCTCCCCACACAGCTCTACGGAGACCTGGCTACAGAAGCAGAGACAAGGGTGCTTCAAGTATCATAGATGCAAAGCATGTGATTTTATTAACTGCAAGACCACAGGGTTTGATTTATCTAATGACATGCAAGTGTGGCCTGAAATAAGTGGGTAAAACCCACAGCCTGCTGAGAAGGAACCTAGAACCTGTAGGTTCAAAACGGAATGAACACGACGCTCCGATATCATATCAACACGTTCCAGTGACAATACGAGCCTCCTATCCTTTCAATGAATTGATCACGTTCCGCCGAGCGCTCGAAAGTGTAACTGGGACAAACACTTCACCAAAGAGTCCAAGTGGACTTATCTCTTCCACACTTTAACCCCTAATGGCCTGAATGAGGGTTTTGTGTACATCCCCTTTCTGTAAGCTTAGGTCTTTCCTGTAAGCCCAAGTCTTTACTTGAGTTCGCACTTACAGTTCACATTGGGCTCTGTATGTATTTTAATTATTTGACCGTTTCTTACCCTTTACCCAACTTGGGCACAAGTTTTATCTAAGCTGATAGACCATGCAACATAATCAGAGGGAATAATTTGATCTTCAATTAATATTTTAATGTTCTATGCCAAGTATTTATTAGCTTATTATATTTGAAATACAAATACCATACACTTGGAACACATTTATGGAACACATTGTGTATATCAGTGTTTAGGTTGAAGCATTTATATGCTATGGGTCACATTACACATGCGCAACACTCTGCATTCTAGTTGCTATGGCAACAGAACACTAGAAAGGGGCCGTCAGACACTCTGCTTCCGCCCCGGAAGAAGCTGCTCACTGAAACGTACGTCGGGTCGTGACCCTGGTTACCCCTTTGAGGCTGTACACTGCGTGTACTCCGTGGTGCCCTAGACGTTTGTCCGCATACTTTGAGCTCCTTCACTGCTTTGGGTGCATTTTTAGATTGTTTGGATCGGGCGGGACTTCTCCATGACTTCTCCCGCAGGGGCATCAGATGATGTATATCGGATCCCCTCCAGAACCACCTCTCCACCTGTGGGCTTGGGCATCTCTGGTCTTGGATTCAGGCAGCCTATTCCACACCTACGTGAGTGCCCCTGCATGCACGTACCTGCACAGAGCAGGGCACTGCACACACAGCCTCCTGCACTGAGCAGGGCACTGCACACATCCTCCTGCACAGAGCAGGGCACTGCTCACATCCTCCTGCACTGAGCAGGGCACTGCACACAGCCTCCTGCACTGAGCAGGGCACTGCACACAGCCTCCTGCACTGAGCAGGGCACTGCACACAGCCTCCTGCACAGAGCAGGGCACTGCACTCAGCCTCCTGCACAGAGCAGGGCACTGCACTCAGCCTCCTGCACAGAGCAGGGCACTGCACACAGCCTCCTGCACAGAGCAGGGCACTGCACACAGCCTCCTGTGCTTCCACATTAACATAGACTAATTATATGCCGTGAGCAGCAGTATTCTGCAGGAGGGTTTAACCACTTGTCATCCCCAAACTTTGGTCTACTGATTTACAGTTTCATGACCAAACCATTCATCACTGCCAGTATGCACACTGATTAATAACCACTTAGTAGTGATATCAACCCCATTTGATGGTCAATTAAGCTGATCGGTGTTCACTGTACCATGCTAGCGGGCTATTTAATGCTGCCTTGTCTTACTGCAGCCCTCCCAAGGCCTGGGGGTATTAGAGATGTTCTGACACAGCTTGCTACATAGTTGCTGTGTAGCATTCTGCGACTTTAGTGCCTAATCCTTTGGGTTCAATTTAAAATAAATTACTCTGGTCAAGATAGGTCAATAAACCTGACAAGGATATTAAACCCCGTCCACTATGGCGCAGTATAAGGGCAGGAAGTACCATCATTCAGACACTCTATACCAGGTACATTAACGATCAATCGGCATTGAGTGGTTAAACAGAAAGTGACCTGCAGGGGTTAAGTTTTAACTTTGTTTTTTGGTATGTGTTTGTCACACTGTGGACCTGTTCGTTTTTTTATTTTAAGGTACACTCACGAAGTACTTCTGTGTGAATAAAAGTTAATTATTAATGCCATCATTCTACGTGCAATTCATTAGTGTGTGCTGTGCACGGTGTAAAGGCTTTCTTCTTGGGTGTACTTCAGTACACTCCCTTTTGTTCTATAAGTACCTCCTCGGTTGCACCCACCACTGCACATCCACTATACTAGGTTGAGCGAGGTTTTCTAATATGTACAGTCTATTACCCAGCATGGTAACGGGAATCTCTGCACACACTCTCGCGAGAGTCCATTATCTGCCAAAACTTTAGAACCAGCGTAGTCCCAAAGACAGACGTTGGGGCCAATATGTGCGTCAGCCCCTCAATGCAGTACCAACTGACGTGCGTTTCACACTGACGTGCTTCCGGGGGGGAGGGGCGGGGAAGGGATGCACTGGCTGTGCTCTTTAGTCCTCCAATAAGGTACCTGGATGTGTAACCCAAAGTTAGAAAATCTGAAACAAACACATTAAAACCAATATTACATCAGACATTCGTAGGCAGAAAAATCAAAGTCTTCATTAAGACCGACGTGTACTTGTTTCCAGCTTATAAATCCACTTGGCCTCGTGTCTCAGACGGGCATTATCCAAATCTCCGTGTCCTCAGTCACATGAACAATTCCCATGAACAAAACCTTGTTCATTTCCCCTATGATATTTGGAAAAATGAATTGCAATAGGAGTATAGTGTTCTGCATATCATAACCTGCTCCAGCACGCTGAACCATAACTCCAGTCCTGTTTTTCACACAACTGCAGGATATCAGATATATCACTGCACTTGTTCTACAATTGATAGACTGTCACGAATCGGTTGCCATCACCCATACCAAAAAAAGGACGTTCCTCTTTGTAGAAATGGACAGGCTTTAGTGGCCACATTTGTGCGATCCCACGACTACAGATGGGAGATGTCCTGATGTAGATTAAGGACCCAATGCACCAAGATATCACCCATATCTTCAGAAATACTCCATGTAATCGGTTCTCTCCACAAAGGGGACCGATCTTATCCTCCTGCAGGAATGGCCAATGTCTGAAGAATGCGCCTAAGGTGACTTTACCGTGCCAATGAAACGTACCACATCACCCCTGGCGTCCTACGTGTCCGGTCACTCAACAGATTCAAGTCTGTGTGCCTTGGCTCACCTTCCCAGGCCATGTGTTTTGGGGATAACAGCCAATATTCAATTCATGTTGGCTGTTTGTATGCCAATGCATGGCTTGTTCATGAAATGTGGTGATTAAATGGATAGGGTTATTACATCCTATGTAAAGCGGTAGTACCCCCTAAGATCAAAAATGAACCAACATCAACCCCACGGTAACAGACCCCGCCTTCAGGTATCCGACGCGTGGAATCCCTTTTAAAATACTTTGTAATGTTGGTTTGTAAACATGTCAAGCTGAGACATGGGAGGGATTTGAGGTCTTCCGGCTGATATTACAATAAGGACCCAATGAAACAAAGTATCACTGAATTGGCTAAGAAACCAAAACACGCGTTTGCTTTATAGATGTATTTTGTTTAGGGGAATTGAATGACTTTGTCTCCCTCTTGTGACCCTGGAGAGGGAGACAAAGTCAGCCAGTCAGTTTGAGACTTTCCTGGCTTCGGTTTAAAATCACTATTCCATCATTCAAGATGCAGCTATAAAGTCGCCCTTAGACGATGATTTCTCCTCCGGCACGTTGGCGCTGTAGATATTGGCAAACTAGGAATGTTCAATATTTGCATAGGCAAAAAATACTTGAAAATGTCAGGAAGTGAAACGGTCGAAGCTGTTGCAGTAATTCCCATGATGCCCGTGCTGTGCTAGAGATGGATTTGTTGCGGTCTCGCTGGGTACACAGACACCTAAAACAATATCATATGAGACCAGGCACAAAGGCTAACAAACTGGGGGCATGGTTGCCTTGTTCTTTCATACAGAAGTAATTTCTTGTGTGAAGCCGAACTGCAGGAATAATAATAGTCCCAGAAGTCGGTCTTCAGGGGAGGCGCAGTAATATCCGACACGGCTGTGCTCAGGAGCTCCGTTATTCCAACATCAAAGAGGAACATTCACAGTGGTCCGATAAAGGGCATCGCAGCCTGTCTAAGTGTACTAACAGTGACCATATTAGAATAGAGGCGTCTTAAGAGGGGAGACAAGTACTGTATACACAAAAATATTCGGGAACATTACAAGGAGCTTTCAAAAGAACTATTCATCCCACGGGCAGTACTAAGGACTCGGGGGCATCCCTTAAGGTTGGAGGAAAGGAGATTTCACTAGCAACAAAGGAAAGGGTTCTTTACAGTAAGGGCGGTTACAGTGTGGGATTCATTACCCATGGAGACTGTGATGGCAGATACAATAGATTTGTTCAAAAAAAGGTTGGGCGTCTTTTTAGAAAGGAAAGGTATACAGGGATATACCAAATAAGTATACATGGGAAGGATGTTGATCCAGGGAGAAAGCTGATTGTCTGCCTGACATTCTAGCTCAAAGTCCTCAGGCCCTTTACATCACACACATGCAGTTGTAACACACCATATTAAGCCAGTTCCCCTGCCTGCTGCTAGTTCTTGCAGCAACGTTATCCCAGACATTGCCCGTTACTTCCCAGGGAAATACAGCTGTTTGCTTTCTTTCCCACAGCTTTGCCAAGGAACACAAGATGAGGATATGGCGAGATTACGTGGCGCCCACAGCCAATCTGGACCAGAAGGACAAGCACTTTGTCGCAAAGGTAATTATATACCTGTCAAAACAGAGCTGTCAGCGTGACCTCCTTTCCAAGGACAGCTGGGTTTATAATTCCCATCGCTATTGATCTTCTCTAGGTGCTAACGAGGTTTCAAGGGGAGTGGGGTCAGCAGCCTTCCTCAGTGTGGGGAAAAGTAACCCTATAGGTCTGGCCTTCTCCTGTCTCTACCTGCTCCTCATCTGCTATAGACCAGGGGGCTCAACTTCAGTCCTTAAGCCCCTCCCCAACATGTCAGGTTTTCAGGATATCCCAGCTTCAGCACAGGTGGTTGTCAAAGGCTGAGCCTTGGCCACCTGTGCTGAAGCAGGGGCTGAGCCACCTGTGCAGACGCAGGGATATTCTTGACCTGGACTGTTGGGGTGGGGGGGGGGGTTGTGAGGACTGGAGTTGATCAGCCCCGCTAAAGACTATATACCAGCGGTGCACAAACTGGGGGGGGGGGGGGCGCAGATTGTCTGAGGCGGGCGCGGGGTTTACAGAGGCCCTGCGCGCTTCCCAAAGGCACTTAAATTGCGTGCCGGGGAAGTGGCGAAGGCCTCTGCAAGCTGCACTTACCCTGGCTCAGACTGCTTCTTGAGTCGCGTCGCCTGAAGTCATGTGATGTCAAGTTACCACGGCAAGAAGGGGACAGTGACGGGGGCTATACCATTCTAACCTTACAAATATCGCGGTACCAGAACGTGGCCTTTCCCCCGCCTGCCCCTTCCTCCTGCGGTTCCCCCGCCTGCCCCTTCCTCCTGCGGTTCCACCGCCCGCTCCCTTCCTCCGCTTGGTTTCCCCCGCCCCCTCAGCCCTCACCCTTACCTCCTCCGTGTCTGTTTTCCCCCCCCCCCCTTCCTCTTGCTGTTTCCCCCGCCCCTGCCGCCCTTGCCTCGTGCGTTGTTTCCCTCACCCCCCCCCCCCTCCCTCTCCCCCCCCCCTCCCGTCAGCGGAAAACACCTTGATCCTCCTTCTTTTCCCCTCCTCGGCCCAGTCCTCCTTCTTTTTCCCACCCCCCCCACTGCTCAGACTTCCCTAAATCCATCCTAGGTTCTTTTTCCACACCGCTCCTTTTCCCCCTTCCCTCCTGGCTTTTTTCCCCCGGTCCCCGTCTTGGGGGCGGCCGCGTGGGGGGTCAACAAGCACCCCTCTTCCTCTTTATTTGTTAATCCCCCCCGCTCCGGGAAACCCCACCTTTCGTTCGACCGTCTAACCCCATTTATAGCCCTCTGTCTTGTTTCCCCCCGACCTCCCCTATCCTGTCTTATCTTTATTACCCGAAGCAACCCACCCAGCCGGTCGAACCCCCTTCCTCATTGCTGTATCTGTGATTTCCCTTTATGTGCCGTCAATCCCCCCCCTGTCCTCCTGCCCCTCCCCCGTCGATAAGGCCCTTAGTCCCTCCTGCTTAGGTTCCCCACTCTCCCAGGGGGATCAGTGCCCTTCCGTGCTCCTTTTGTTTTTCCGCAGAGCTTCCCTACAATATTCGGCCACCCTTCCTCTTTGGAAATCTTCTTCCCCTCGCCCTCCCCCAACCGTTCCCCGTGAGACCCTTGTCCTGCTTGTCTTCTCTTCTTCGTCCTCGAACACCTCAGAACATGAATGGCTCCCCCAGCTTCCTCTATTAAAGATCCCGTATGCGCTCCCGGAAAATCAGGACGCGGGACAGGCGCCAGCGGATGGCGCCCGTGTAAGCGAATGCCACGCAAGGCCACCGACATTCCCTACACCACCCTCTATCCTTTGCTTTTCGCGTTCTCGCGGTGCGCGCTCCAGAGTTGTGTCCAGAGTTGAAGAAGAGAAGGTGCGTCGGTCCCCTTACCTCTTGGGGATCCCATCAAATTACTAGGGAAAGTACTCCCCCTCCACTCTCGCCCAACAAGACCATCCCCGCCCTTACATCAGCACGATCCCTGTAGGTCCACCCATCCCAGAACCCGTCCCACGCGCCTGTCCGCTCAGGATGGCGGCCCCCTCCATCGATTTCTTGTTTTCCACAGTCCCGGGGCTCCCGGGCCCACGAGACTTCCCCGTTTCCTTCTGTTAAAAGACATTTTTTTCGCTGTCCCGCGCTCTCCCTCACCCAAATAACCTCTTTGCGTTGCCAACGTTTGGCCACCGCCATACCCTCTCCCTTCCCTCACTTTCTGTTATGTTTCCACCGCCAACGCCCAGAACTGGGGCCTACGCCGCGCAGTCCTCCTCTTCGGTGTTTTTCCCAGCAAGAGTTCATTCCCCGTGATTTCAATTCCCCTCTCTCACCCTCCCCGACCCCCATCCACATCTCGCCTTAGCGTCCTCCAGATCTTGCATTTTGTCGATCCCGCCCGCCCCGCGTCGTGTACCCGCAACCCCCTCCCCCTCGGCCCCTTCCTCTCGTGCTGTTTCCTCCGCATTGCTCGTTTACTTTACAGGGTTTTATGCCTAGAAAATGACCCAAAAACCTAACACATAAAATAACTCCTGAAAACCCCTCTGCTCGTGACAGAATGTGGCTAGATATCGGGTCCCTTTTGCTTCACTTTAAATCGTGATCCGCTGTCATTCCTTTAATCTTTGTCCTCTCTTTCGTCCTGTAATTAATCGGCCCGTCGGCGTCCTGTATATCGGCCCCGGCGGCGGCGTCCTGTTCCGGGGCCGGCGGCGTCCTTAATCGGAATCCCTGCGGCGTGTCCTGTAATCGGGCCGGCGTGCTCCCTGTAATCGGGCCGGCGGCGTCCCCCCCCCCCCCCCCCCCCCGCCCAAAAACCCCCCCCCCCCCCCCCCCCCCCCCCCCCCCCCCCCCCCCCCCCCCCCCCCCTGTAATCGGGCCGTCGTGCTTCCTTCCATCTTGGCCCGTGCTGTACCGTCGGTCCCATTTCACCATCTTCCCTCTTCTTCCTTGAAGTCCTTCTTGCCCGTCTTCTTCTTCACTTCACTTCTATCCGTCTTCTTCCCTTTTACTCCGATACCCGGCTTGTCTTCTTCAACCTTTACTCTGGCAGCTGAGCATTCCGGTTGCTTCGCGTTCTCAGTTAGAACCCGGCCTATGTTTCGTCTTCCAATTGAGTACGCTCTGTCGCCTTTTTTTTTCCTTTCAACTGACATTGTACAAAGTATCCTGGAAAAGATTCATTTGGTGTAATGGATAGGGAAGGAAAGTGGTAAGGGGAGAGGCGGACGTGAACAAGAATGGGAATATAGGAGGGATATGAAGGGAAGGGATTGAAAACGGTGGTAGGAACCGAATAAGGACTGAGACGATAATGTAAAGTGATTCAAAGGGGGAATGTACGAAACTGGGTGGGGTAGGGAGTTAATAGGATGGAAGAGGGACAGAAAGGGCCTGGGCCTCATGTCTAGGAAACAAAAGTGATAGGAGTAAGAATAAAGAGGTAAGACGACAAAACAAATCTGCGAAATAAAAAAGGGCGGGGGTCCTGTAATCGGCCGTCGGCGTCCTGTAATCGGGGGCCGGCGGCGGTCCTTTAATCGGGCCGGGGGGTCCTGTAAATCGGGCCGGCGGGGTCCTGTAATCGGATAGCCGTGCGGGGTCCTTTCAAAAACTCTGCCCTTCTTCGTTCGGCTGGTACCATCTGATCCTTCCGGCGTCCTGTAATCTTATCCTTTCGGCTTCCTTTCACTGCCTCGTCGGCGTCTTTAATCTTTCCTTCTTCTTCCCGTTTAATCTTAATTATCACTATGGGGTCCTGTAATCGGGCCCGGCGATCGTGCCTGGTCATCGGGCCGGCGGGCGTCCTGTAATCGGGTGCCGGCGGCGTCCTGTAATCGGTCCGGCGGCGTCCTGTAATCGCCGGGCTCCTGTATCGCCTGCGGCGTCCTGTAAGTCGGGCCGGCGGCTGCTTTCCTGTAATCGGGCCGGCGGCGTCCTGTAATCGGGCCGGCGGCGTCCTGTAATCGGGCCGGCGGCGTCCTGTAATCGGCCCGGCGGCGTCCTGTAATCGGCCCGGCGGCGTCTGTAATCGGCCCGGCGGCGTCCTGTAATCGGGCCGGCGGCGTCCTGTAATCGGGCCGGCGGCGTCCTGTAATCGGCCGGCGGCGTCCTGTAATCGGCCCTGCTGGCCGCCGTGTAATCGGCCCGGGCGCGCCTTTAATCGGCCCTGCGGGTCCTGTAATCGGGCTCTCGGCGTCCTGTAATCGGGGCCGGCGGCGTCCTTGTAATCGTGGGCCGGCGGGGTCCCCTGTATTATTGCGGGGTCCTGTAATCGGGCTGTCCGTAATCGCCGGCGGCGTCCTGTAATCCGTCCGGCCTGCTTCTTGCTGCATCGTGGTCCGGGACGGTTCCTTCATCGCCGGCGGGTCCTGTAACATCGCCCGGTGCGGTCCTGTATCGTCCCGCGGCGTCCTTAATCGGCCGTCGCCGTGTACTCGCCCGTGGCGTCTGTAATCGGGCCGGCGGCGTCCTGTATCGGGCCGGCGGGTCCTGTAATCGGGCCGGCGGCGTCCTGTACGGCCCGGCTGGTCCTTAATCGGCCGCCGGCGGCGTCCTGTAATCGGGCCGCGGCGTCCTTGTAATCGTGCCGGCTGGCGTCCTGTAATCGGGCCGCGGGTCCTGTAATCTTCGGCGCCGGCGCGTCCTGTAATCGGGCCGGGCTGCGGTCCTGTAATCGGCCTGCGGCGTCCTGTATCGGCCCGGCGCGTCCTGTATCGGGGCCGGCGCGTCCGTAATCGGGCCTGCGCGTGCGTCCGGTTAATCGGGCCGTCGCGCCCTAGTTTCCGTTCGCCTTATGGTCCTGGTCGAATCGCCCGGCGGCGTCCTGTTAATCGGCCGGCGGCGTCCTGTAAGTGCCGGCGTCGTACGGGCGGCGGTGTCCTGTATCGCCCGGGTCGTCCTGTAATCGGCCCGTGCGGCGTCCTGTGAACGGGGCCGGCGGCGTCTGTAATCGTGCCCGGCTGCGTCCTGTACATCGTCCACGTCGGCGTCCCGGTAATCCGGGTCCCGTCTTTTCCTTTAGTAATCGTGTGACCACCTCTGCGCCTTCTGCTTCCTGTTAAGTCTTTGTCCTGCTGTTTTTCTGTTTCCTCTTTTGCTCCGTTCGCGTCCTGTAATCCGGGCCGGCGGCGTCCTGTAAATCGGGCCGGCGGGTCCTGTAATCGGGCCGTGCGTCGTCCTGTAATCGTGCCCGTCGGCGTTTCCTTTCCAAATCGTGCCTCTCGTCCTTTCATAGAGTCTGTACTTCGGCGTCCCCTTTCATCTTGTGATCCTTCTTCTTCCTTATCCTCGTCACGTAGAGTCCTTCTGCGTTCCTGTCATACTTACCCGTTTCTTCTTCCTTTATCGGGGCCGGCGGTACCCTGTAATCGGGACGCGGCGTCCTGTAATGGGATCGGCGGCGTCTGACGGCTCGCCTACTGAATCGGGCCCGCGGCGTCTTTAATCGGTGAGCCGGCCGGCGCCTGTAATCGGGCCGGCGGCGTCCTGTTAGACTCGGGCCGTGCGGCGTCCTGTATCGGCCCCTCGTGTATCGGCCCGGCGGCGTCCTGTACGAGTGCGCCTGTAGCCCGGCGGCATCCTGTTAATCGGCCCGGCGGCTGTCCTGTAATCGCGGGCCGGCGTGAGTCTGTAATCGCGCCGGCGGGTACTGTATCGGGACGGCGGCGTCCTGTAATTCGGCCGGCGGCTCCATGTAATCGGGCCGCGGGGGCGCACGATCGGGGTCCTTTAATAGGGCGGCGGCGTCCTGTAATCGGGCCGCGGCGTCCTTGTATTCGGTGCCGGCGGCGTCCTGTTATCGGGCCGGACGGCGGTAGTCCTGTAATCGGGCCGGCGGCGCCGTAATCGGCCCGATTCACTGAATGCGGGCCTGCGGCGTCACTGTTATCGGCCCGGCGGCGTCCTGTAATCGGGACCGGCGGCGTCCCTGTAACGAGGCTCGGCGGCGTCCTGTATCGTGCCGGCGGCTTCCTGTAATGGGCCGGCGGCGTCCTGTAATCGGGCCGGCGGTCGTCTGTAATCGTGCGCCGGCGGGTCCCTGTATCGTGGCCGGCTGTCGTCTGTATTTCGCGCGTCCTGTTAAATGCAGGCGCTGTCGGAATCGGTGATCCTTATCGGCCGGAGCGTCTCCTGTAATCGGCCGGCGGCGCCTGTACGGCGGATCATACGGACGGTGTCCTAATCGGCCGGCGCGCGTCTGTAATCGGCCGGCGGCGTCCTGTACTCGGGCGGCGGCGCCTGTCATGGGAACGGCGCGGGTCCTGTAATCGAGGTGCGCTGTGTCCTTTCTGGCTGGGGGGGTGGTCCCTGGTAATAGGAACGGGTCCGATTGCGGGGATCCTATGTAATCGCGTGGGGAAGGCCTGGGAGGGTCCTGTAATGGGCCCGGAGGCCGCGTTGGCGCGAGTGTCCTGTATCTGTAATCGGGCCCCGTCGCGCGGCCGCGTAATACGGTAATCCGAGCGGGTCCTGTAATCGGTCCCGGCGGGGCTCGCGTAATCGGGCCGCGGCGTCCTGTAATCGGCCCTGCTCCTGACGCCGCGTCCTGTAATCGGGCCGTCGTTAATGGCACGGGCCGTCCTGATTCATCGCGGCGGCGGCCGCCGTATCGGGGCCGGCGGTCGTCTGTAATCGGCCGCGGCGTCCTGTAATCGGGCCGGCGGCGTCCTGTAATCGGGCCGGCGGGGTCCTGTAATCGGCCCGGCGGCGTCCTGTAATCGGCCCGGCGGGGTCCTGTAATCGGGCCGGCGGCGTCCTGTAATCGGGCCGGCGGGGTCCTGTAATCGGGCCGGCGGGGTCCTGTATCTGGGGATGGGACGGGGTCCTGTAATCGGGCCGGTGGCGTCCTGTATCAGGGGATGGGACGGATAGGCTGCAGGAAAAACGTGTGTGTGCTGTTGTGATTATATAAAGTATTATGTATGGATCGATTGCGACAGGACTTTTTATCACCTTCAAATAAACATTATATATATTTTCCCCATAATGTTGCATTATTTCCTTTTTTTGTATTGATTTCTGACCCCTTGGAGTGCAGTATATTGATTTCTGACCCCTTGGAGTGCAGTATATTGATTTCTGACCCCTTGGAGTGCAGTATATTGATTTCTGAGATCTAGAACACGTATTTCTTTGCCCGCTGTGAAGTCGCCGTTGCAGCCTTAGACGAGATGCATTAAACAGGGCGCATGTGATGTGTAAATCTTCACAAGAACTTGATGACTTGCGTAAAAGAAACGAGATGTTGCATGTTAGAATGCGCTGCGCGGGTCAGCCTCGCTTCAGTTTGCTGCACATGGCGCAGGCGGCTTGATCCGCACACGTGTGCGTCCGTGTAAATCCAGGGAACATGCAGGCACGCAACTACATTCTAATCTCTACCTCCGGTCACCATAAAAGCGTGGGCGATTAACCCTTTAGGTGTCAGAGGAGTTGGATACATGCAGGGTTGGTTTGCGTACCCTCTAAGTACAGAGAAGGGGAAGATGTATCCCTTACGTTTCAGGCTTTCAAAGCGAATTCCTCAGTCCTCTTGCAGTCTTTGAGTCGCGGATACGGTCCCTGGTGTATGAGTATGCAAGTAAGCGCGTCGCAGGGCCGCCTGTGACTTCTCCGGCACAGCCTCAGAGGCTTAGCCAGCTGCATGTAGTCTGGCAGTGCGCGGGGAGCGGCCTTGCGTTTCTGCATGGGGGGGGGGGTGGTGTCAGGGCGTGACCCTGGGGGTGAGGGTTGGCATCAAGATGGGAGAAGAGTCATTGATGTGCCAGGCAGGGGAAAGGTCGCCAGCATAACCAGGCCTCTGCTTCACTCACATCTGGGCCTTTGTGATAGTTAATATCTTTAGTATAAAGCTTTACTTTATAGATTAACAGCTACAGTTGCCAGCTTTATCTTACTGATTGCATGATAATACAGAGGACCAGTGTTTCTGTAGGGGGGTGTCTGTCTCGGGGGGGGGGGGGGGGGGGGGGGGGTGTGATGAAGAAATTTTTTCTCTCCAAACCCGTGTAGATCTCTGGGATCCTGCAGAAGGGGCTGTGTACTGTACACGGGTTAACAAGGTTTACTGAAGTGTCATTAAATAGTTTTTGGAAGCGGTGTGAGATTGTCGATAGCTCTTCATAGGTCCAGGGGGCAGGATGTCCTTGCCAGTCGCTGGGCACGCCCGTGCCATATTTGGGACAGGCTGCCAAGTGTACCCCCCCCCCCCCCACTTTTTTTAATGTGCAATATTCAATGTTTTCTTAAGCTGGACTTGGGTAGCACGTGACTTGCATGCTCATTGCAATCGTTCTTTGTGTGACAGCCTGTAAGGGAGATTTAAATAAAGACCCTATACATAAACCTATAACATCCGGCGTGACCGGCATCCCGACCTCCCACGGTTTATTTTTTACCTTTTTATGAGTTCATCTCTGGAAACCACTTGTACTGTTCATGAGTATCAAAGATCCCCGGCGTCTTATTAAAAATAAATAATTGACATAGCCGACACCAATTATCAGTTTATATACAGGGTGATGCTTCCTGCCAGCAGAATAAAGCACAGCGTAGGAGGTGGTAGACAACGAAGCTCCCACTAGATGGCAGTGTTGACCCACTGCAGCTTCATCCTTTGCACACACTGCGACATATGGATTCGGGACTTGCCCGTCTCTAAAGTAACATTTTCTATTGAATTTCTCCGGAAATGGCTGATTAGCTTTCTTCGAAAGTAAACCAAAGTGTGGGGAAGAGGGAGGGAGGGAGGGGGGTGGGGGTGGTGGTGAGGGGGGTGGGTTAGAAAGGTATAAAATCATGCTTGCACCATGATGGTCAGAGCAGTTTTAAGAATAAACATGAAATGAATCCATAGGAATACCCCTGCTGCCCGGGATTGTCACTGCTTTGTGTTGGTGGTGTCCCCACCTGGCAGTGAAAGAGTGTCGCCTAGGGGGTGACATGTCGTCCCATTTGGATGATTGGCGTGTTGTGACGCTGCGCTGTGACCGGGGCAGTTACTTCTTGGTCGGGGACATGCAGCTAGAAGAGCATTTTTGTGTTTTTTTGCGTGGGTTTCTGCAGGCTGTTACCAGCAGCCTCCTGTGTGAATGCACTTTTGTAATAAAATGGGTTAATGTGCAGCTTTGGGCAGGGACCCTGTCTGATGGTTTAGGAACTGCGGGGTTTCTGGAAAGGAAGGCAATTTTTAAACGACCTTGACAGCAAGATAACGCCTGACCCGTGAAGGGTTTCTCTGCTCCCTGGGTCATTGGGTTGCTGATGCGGGGGCAGATAGTGTAGACTGTTTGCAAGCTTCTTGGCGATCCTAAGGGTAATGAAGAACTTGCGAAGTGTCCTGTTGGATCCAGGTGACGGAGCACACCCTGAACGTGTTCGTGGCAGACAAGAAGTACGATCAGACAATGGTAGCATTTTAAAAATACATTTTTAATGTATTATAATGTAACAAGCATTTTTGTTTCTATAGCAACGATTTACAGTCACATCCCCGCCCTCTTCTGTACCAGGTTCTGGCACACCCCTTTATGAGCCCCGCCCTCTCTCTAGCAGTGCACCAATTGTATCTAGTGACTGCCTGGTCACATGATCTTCCCCACAGAACTTTGCATCTTTGGTCCTCTTCTGCTGCACTGACGGCCATTTAGTGAACCCCCAAACGTAATCTTAGCTGATCGATCACAGGAGAACGGATCGCTTGGCTAATTATTTTTTGTATGGATTGTATTGATGCATATATTAAAGGGGGGGAAAAAATCAAATAAAACCTGCAGCTTGCCCTGCTGCTTTAAAGCAGTGTTATTATTAAAGCTGCACAGAGGGGACTGAGCTGAGGCAATGTCAGCGATCTGGTTACTGGGTTACAAAAACACAATAACTTCAGAAATGGGTTAAATGTGTCCATATCCGACGTATAGCGACTGACCTATCGACGTGTGTTTGTAAAGGGAAAGCCCCCTCCCCCCCCTGGTGTGGAGATGTGATGGGAACGCAGGCTGATTTCCACCCAGTTGGAGTAACTGCTACAGCCCCAGAGGGGTTTCTTGCTTTGTTTGTTTCTCAGAGTTAATGCTTTGTCACAGTTTTCCAGTCAAGCTGTAATTTCACATTTAATGCCCCGTTAATTCCACCTCCCCTGCCTCCTTACCTGCACATGCGAGCGATGCACAGGGTGCCTGGCTGGTGTGCAAGCTGCACTGCAGGGGCTCAGCCCAATTCCTCTGCGCTGAAGGGTTGAGCTTTAGGGCGCGAGAGAAGCCTGCTTTCAGTCGGACTCTGAGCACTGCGCAGCGTGCAGTGTGTAATCCAACAACTCTGCTGCCAGTACAAACCCTCTGGCACAGGGGCGGGCAACTCCAGTCCTCGGGGCCACCAGCTCTGGTTTTTGCAATATCCCTGCTTCAGCATAGGTGGCTCAATCAGTGGCTGTCGACTGTTCTGTAGCAGAGATCCTGAAAACCTGACCCTGGGGACTGGAGTTGGGCAGTCAATGACTGAGCCACTGATTAAGCCACTTGTGCTGAAGCAGGGATATCCTGAGAACCTGACCTATTGATGGCCCTTGCGAACTGGAGTTGCCCACCTCTGCTCTAGCAGTAGGGTGTTGGAGGAACTAAACGACACTTTAAAGTTAACCCCTGCCGTTCATGTCCCTCTGCCTGTCCAGTTTTCCCTGTCTCTGTGGGGAACACATGAACCATTAATTTTTGGGATTGACCTTTGCTTTGATATATTGCGCTTAATCCCATTCATTTGAAGGGCACGCAATGCATTCTGCTACCGTTTCAAGCCCATTGTGGCAGTGAAGATGTTAAACCCGTGAAATGCATTACCAAAACAGTGCATGTGATACTCCACTACTTTGGGAATCATTTCTAGGACAAATCATGTCTACAGGTATCTGCATCGTTGCAGTTGGAAAAAAGACCTGTCCATAGTTTAACCATAGGAAGGCAAAGGAAAAACATCAGTGAAATATCATTCAGTGATCTCGTGGGGAAAAAATACATTCCTTCCTGTCCCCAATATTGGCAATATGATTTCTCCCTAGATCAACATCCTTCCCATGTTTATTTGGTATATCCCTGTGTATCTCTGTTACGTTGTATCTGCCATCAGTCTCCATGGGTAAGGAGTCCCACACTGTAACTGCCCTTACTGTAAAGAACCCTTTCCTTTGTTGCTGGTGAAATCTCCTTTCCTCCAACCTTAAGGGATGGCCCCGAGTCCTTTGTACTGCCCGGGGGATGAATAGTTCTTTTAAAATCTCCTTGTACTGTCCTCGAATATATTTGCATCTAGTTATCATATCCCCTCTTAGACGCCTCTTTTCTAATGTAAATAAATGTAATTTAGCTAGCCTCTCGAGCCACATTTTTAAGAGGTTGGATATATATTTATATATACCTTGTTCTTTTCCTTTGCGAGATGGGAAGGCAGCGCCGCTGTAAGATCTGCCTTCAGTCGGCTTTCAGTGTAAGGAATTGATGGTGCCACAGAACGCTCGGGGGACCTCAGATTGTGGGACTAAATGCAGTGCGGCTTTAGAAATGTCCCTTCACGAGGAGGCCCATCGCCTGGAAACGCAGCACGCGGTGTCCTGCGCACACGCATGTGTTAGCCTTTTGAAATAATAACGGCGAGATTACCAACTAATTTCAAAGAGGGCCTCAAAGGCTTTCTGATGTTTGTCACCAGATATGCACAAGGTGGGAGCGACACGCTCGGCAGCAGTGAGAATCCATGTGCCCGTTAACAGTGGTTTTTTTTTTTTTGTTTAATTTCTAGTTTTCTATGCAGGGTTTATATTTCTGACAGTTACAGAAAACGGCTCATCTGAGCTCTAATGCTACAGTCATTGTCTTGCATAATTCAGCCCACCAATTTCTTTGATCCTTCAAACTTTCAGCCCATTTCCCCCAAGGAAAAGTAAATATTCTTCCCCTCTCCCCCCCCCCCCCCCCACCCCTGTGCAAATTGCCTTTATAATACTGATCATGCCCGCTTGTACATTCCCGCCGTCCTTTCCTCTGGATCATAAAACTGAAGCTATTTAGGGAGGGTCAGGCTGTGCCCATCTGCCGGCGTTTCTTTTCCACATTGTGATGTAGATCAGATTGCTTGCAGTCCTGAGCGTGTGGATTTAGGAGAGGCATTGGGCTTTGTGCTGTGCCTGCATTAAACCTGCCAAGACATTGAAGGTTCTGTGAGAGTTTATCCCTCCACGTCCCTGGAAGCCCCTCTTCAGCTGCCTCCAGTTCCGAGTGGGAGGCAGGCTTCTGAAATCCCCTTCCATCTGGCATAAAAACAGCGTGGCCGAATCAAACGCAACTTTATCTTTTAGTCGGAAGATTCACCCTTACTTGAAAGCCAAGAACCAATATATTGAGGATGGTGCAAGCAAGGGATTCTGGGAGTGAAGCCGCCACTCAGCCACAGGCTCTCCCCTTATACCGGGGCAAGTTTAAAACAGATCAAATCAATAGCTTGCACTTTTTTATTTAAATGCAGCATAGCACTTTTGCCCGCTCTTTCATACGTATTTAACTGCAAATTAATTCTAGGGGGGACCGGTAACATCTCAAATTATGAAACCATTCAAGAAACTGGGGCTTGAAGCTTCCCCAACAATGAGAAGTCCCTCTGCACGCAGGAACAACATAGTATGCATATATTTGCAGGGAAAGCACTGCGGTTCAGGGGAGCATTAGACTGCGGGTTTTCTCTCTACCCGATTCACTTAATATCAAACCAGGCTGGAGGATGAGCACTAAAGAACAGAGGAGAGCCTCAGCTGCCTTCCCACCCTGGGGAGAGACCAGGAGTGCCCCCTATCAGCCGTGGTAGATGGTTATCCAGGAGGTGGGCAACTCCCAGCCCTCATATGCCACCAATAGGCCAGGTATTAAGGAAATCCCTGCTTCAGCAGAGAAGGCTCAGCCGAAGTCCTTGGGGACTGGGTTTGCCCCACTCCTGTGCTAATCTGTCGGCACCTGTTCACTAAAACACAACCCCCGTAGCACGTGCATCATTTCCAGATGAATTATATGCTAGCCAAGCAGTTCTGCCACGTCCCTTTCTAAAAGCAATTTCTTGTTGGTGTTTTATCTGCTTTTCTGTAATGATGCTTGTACCAATGCACCATTACTAAACCTATTATAAGGCAGGTAATGTTGTGTGCAATCACTTTTGCAGCCCTTCTATTAGCGTTCTCTTAAAATGATTCCGATTTTCCTCCCCCACTACGCTCCGTGTAATGCGCTTAGATCCCCTTGCTTTGGTATGTTACTGGCGGTCAGACCCTTTTCAGCCATAAAAGGAAACAAAAACGGGCTCTTTCCAACGTGTAATAGGGGCAAATGTGTGCTACACCGCAATCAGCTGCCCTTCTTGCATCCATTACAACCCGTGTAACATTGATGGTCGTATTAACTATATTTAAAAGACACACTTATGGGTAATCTTAAAAACCTGTTGGGAGAAGAGATGTCCTAGCGTATAAACGCCGGGCTTCACTTCCAGCGCCGCTCTGTGACCAAATGATCTGATCATTTGTTAAAGGTCCAATCTCATCCTCTCAGCAGAGTTTGATTCAGCGCACAAATATCTGCGGTGTTTCTGGAGTATATTTATGGCGCAGAGAGAACCTCTTATTGATTTGAACATGTATGGTTTCTAGAGAGAGCAGGAAACGGAGAGATAGTCTTTGGATTTATTGTGTTCTTTTCCAACTTTAATTATTATCTTTTAGTAGTTTAATAAACCTTTGTTCACATTTACACCACCTCATGCGCACTCCTCTTGGTTTGATGGCAGAGTAAATTCTAACCTGGTTTATCCATCTTCCCCCCCCTCCCCCCCCCCCCCCCTCCCCCCCCCCCCCCCCCCCCCCATCCCCCTCTTGGGCAACTTCGTGCCACGGACGCCAAGATTAGATTGTAACGTCCTGAAGCATCACCCAGTGCCTCATATTCTGAGCACAGTCTCAAATTCAGGACCCCAATTCCACCGGCTCCGGACAATACATGAGTATGCCAAAGTAACCGGTAAAGGGCTTGTTTGCCCGGTTTGGAGGTTACGGGATCAGTTGTAGTTTTCATGTCCTGGTCATGCTTTTGAATCGCCATTCTCTAGGCAGAAGCCGCTTTATCCAGGCGTGTTCATGCATACTTTACACGGCTATTTATGAAACCGTGGCGCTTTGTATTGTGCATGCGCTGTACATTCTCCTATATGGTGAGCGCGCCGTTGCCAGACAGACATCCACTCCTTACCCGTGGCCTGTCCAAGCTGGTGAATTCCTTGTGTGAACTGAACCAGTGGGAAGGTATAGAATGGGACCACGTGCTCCCAATCCTTTCTGCCTCCAAATGAAGATTAACTGCAGCAGTAAAGGTTGTTGTGGCAGAAGAGAGGTTTTTATATTGTATGTATATGAATACTCTGGGTCTCATTAAACGGAAGATATTTTTATAGTTGGTGCCGAGCTGCTACGTGTAGGTTCTGTAAGGATACAATGCACCTGTATCCCATGCGGCATCTTTTCAAGTTGTCAGTCGATATATACGAATGACCTTTCATTTGGAACATGTTCGATACGTTGGAAGGAAATTTTGCAGAATGTGTGAAACCCCTGAGCTGCTGCTTTTTATTCTGGGGGAGGGAGGTGCAAGATTGACTTCAGTTAATATAAAACCAAGCGTTGTAATCAGACATCAGTCTGTCTTCACACGCAGTTTAATTACATGTAATGCTGTGTCGAAAGGTCTCGCATTGTGCGGAGAGAAGGGAGTCAAAGAAGTTAATCATAAAGTGGGTAAAATAACCCCCCGAAAAGTTTGACTTGGGGTGAGAGGTGATACGAAAAAAGCAGTGTCCGCGTTTACATTGGTTGCGGATACCCCATGGACATCAAATCCCAAATAATGGTAAAAGGAACAGTCACATTAACCAGCAGCAGGTAAACCTGTTGTATCAAAATTGGCAGACTACCTTTGTCTTATTTTATTGCTAGGTCTGTCTAATTCAGGGGTTCTAAACTCCAGTCCTCAAGAACCCCCAACAGGTCAGGTTTTCACGATATCCCTGCTTCAGCACAGGTGGCTCAATTAGAGGCTCGGTCTTGGAATTGGCCACCTGTGCTGAAGTAGGGATATCCTGAAAACCTGGCCTGTTTGGGGTTCTTGGGGACTGGAGTTCAGGGCAGTGGTACCAAACGCCCGCCTCCAAGAACCCCCCACCAGGTGCAGATTTAAAGATACCCCTGCTGGGTCTCCGGTGGCGTCATTAAAATGACGGCGCTACCTGCGCTGAAGAGAGATCTTTAAACTGATATTTATTTCTTTTCACTGCTTGGAGACATGAATTATATATTGTATAATAAATGTAATCATTAACTTGTTTTTGATATTTTCATTCTGGTGCACCTGGGGTAGTATTAATCACGTCAAAGGGCTCGACTAAAAACCACTTAATGGGATATATATTGGGGCACCCTGCCGCCTGCCCCTGATGAGACTTCTTCACAATGAATGCCCCGGCTGGAGAAGTCGGAGGAGAGATGATGCTTTGTGTGAGTTGAAGGCATTAAACCCTATAGGGTGTTAATTACCAAGTTAGTCCCAGAATATGCTTTACTTAGATCTACATTTTTATGGTAATTTTAGTTCTCATCAGTCATTCCTGGACATTTAACACCGTCTTTGAGAGCTTCCGACTATAACACATGTCAGAGGGACCCCGGAAAACACTGTTCTAGCACTGAAGGAGTTAATAGAAGTGTCTGCCATTGTTAGAACAGCGCACCCCTTTCATTGTTGGGGTTCATGGCAGCTCCATATAGTTTTTTTTTTTTTCATGTTTATTTTGTGAATAAACATAAAATCCCAATAAAACGAGAGAGAAAAAACCCAGGAATTTGACCGGAAATTAGTATCGTGGGATCCACGTGGAAGGCGATGGGATACAGCAGGAAGGGCGCACATAGGTATACTTCGTTCTTTTAAGCACCCCGTGCACTGCGCAGGGAGACACACACCTCCACGAGGAGTCTCGGGTAACATCGCCTCTACTAAAGGGTACAATCCTGGCACGGAAATGGTGCAGAATAAGGGTGTCGCGCATTTCCCAGTATTAATAGAGTTGGATTTATGCGAGACTGCCAGCTTCAATCGTCCGACCGTGAACGGTACAACCCAACCCAAAGCTGAATCGCACGAGGGCCCAATAACCTTCTTTGGTTTTCTAACACCATCTGCTGTGACGGGTTTCTGGTTCCTTTCCCATAACCCCCTGCGTGGCTCGTTCTGGCTATTGCTGCTCCCTACTGAACAAAGCCAGCGACCTCAGACTGAGGATTCTGCCATGTTCTGTCCCAGACAGCAAGGCATTATAGAGGAACTTTTCTCCGCTCGTAAGGGCAAGACCGTTTAATAATACAGGGGGTCTTCGGGGCATAACCCCATTTATTTCAGCTCTAGGTACTACAGAGCCTGTAGGGGGAATGTAAGGATTTCTGTTCACTTATTCTAAAAAATAATCCCTTGTGCGTGTGTCTGTGTATTCACTCTGGCTGCTCGGTATGTGCTGCTTTCTGCTGTTGTTCCAGCCTTCCTGTGGCCCCCAGGATGCCTATAAGATGTCTCCTGCAGAACAAGCTGTGCCCTGACGGGCACTAAGCGTTCAGTAATTTACAATAAACCAATATCTGGTCCCAGCGTTAATGTCGTTAAATGACGCACCCTGTGAACCCTCATTAATCACAGCGCTGGCGCTGCAGTGCGCTCCGTTTCTCACTCCGGGATGTCTGGCCTTTTACTGAAGGGAGAATGGTACCGTTAGCCCGGCCGGGAAGTGTATAGAACACAGGTGCTGTTGTGACGGGGGCCCCAGTCTTGTTCTGGCACAATGCGGATCAGTGCCTGCACAGCGCCTGCGTTTCTCATTTGTTAGATTGGTGGAAGACCCTTTTGCCCCGGTCTCTACCCGATCTGATCCCCCCCCTCCCCCCCCCCCCCCCCCCCCCCCCCAAACGCACGTTCCCTCTACCAGATGTTATGTTTGCGGTGCTCACCTTCTGCTTGGAGGTTGCTCAATGTTTCCACTCTTTCAAAGATGTGCGGTTCTCTTAAATGAACCTACCTCTTGGTCAGCGGTCCGAAAGGCCACGGCACTAGTGGTAGTGACGGCGTTCCACTACTGGTGTCACTTTCACGCCCAGAGAGCTACGACATTCCCATTACTTACACTTGTCACTTTGGGGTGAAGCCATTCCTCCTTTGTATTTGCAGCGTCGTCATTGCTAAGATCTTTTGTGACTAGTTTACTGCTTTGCCCCCATATAAAATCACACTCCCTACCTCGGCCTTTTTCTCTCCCCCCCCCCCCCCCCCCCATCAACTTTGACCACTGCTCGTAGCATCTTGTGCTACTTCGGAAGGCGCTGCACTTCTGCAGCGGAATCTTTCCTGACCCTCTATACTGGGGGAAATGTAACCCACTGCCCGTGTTTCTCTGGCAGCCAAAGCGTTAACCCGGTCATGCACCGATCCCTTCCTTCCTATTGCGAGTAGAACTGCGTATTAGAACCGCTCGGGTTAATGCTGGTCTCCCATTCTTTATTTGACACCGAAGTCCCTGTCCAATGAAAGCCTCACTCAACTGACTGCTGAATAGCTTCATAAACCAAATACTGCCTTAATTACACGTCCTAATTTGCACATGCCTGAAGAATTGGCGGGCAGTGGCATAGTCCGAAGGCTTGCTGGCATGACGGCTCCCCCCGGCACTCGTTCTGCATTGTAAGCACCAGCTGGGCAGAGTCCAGCGCAGCTGCATTACCTGGAAGGCCTCTTGCTGGCTCGGTGAGACATTTCCCTGCGTGATGGTGTTCTGCGTGATGGTGTTCTGCGTGATGGTGTTCTGCGTGAGATCCTGCCCTGTCGGTCAAGACGCCCGCGACTTTCCGTGGGCATGTGCGTTTATAAAACGTCCTGTGAATCAGAGCAGTCCTGCGACCCTCCATGGCGTTCGCCGCAGACATAAGGGACCCTCGTTACTGCTCATAGAAGCGCAGTTGAGATTTTATATTTATATATTTGTCTGACTAATAGTCACCATTATCGTACAAATAAATTCAGCCCAGCGGTCTTCTCTCCGAGACTGGTTTGTGATGAGTTGCTGCATCGTTTGGAAGGAAAGAGGTTAAATGGTGCTCGTGTTGCAGCACAGGGGGGAGCGGGGGGTTAACGAGGGTTTAGCGTGATCCTTCATCCTGCGGCAGGGACGGGATCTGGCGCTTGGTATTCTGGTTATGTAGAGGAGCACTTAACTGGTTAAACCTCTAACGATTTGTAGGCTAAACCGGCAGCCTGGTGGCGATGGCACCGACTTGGAAGTGGGTGTGAATCCCAATGTCTGCTTTCCCTGTGACCTTGGGCAAGGTCGCTTTAACTTCCTGTTTCCCAAGGCACCATACAGATTGCAAGCTCATGGGGGCAGCAACCCTGTGCCCGCTAAATTCTATACACCGCATTGTGTGCATTGTCCAGCGCCATCAGAAATATACACCACTAAGCGTGTAACCCTTTTGCTGCCAGAGACGAGCAATGCAGTGAAAGGGTTAAACCACAATAATGATGAATATAGAGCTAATTTCTCCTGTTTCGAGTAAAGCTGATTGCAGCTGTGCCCGTGGCTGTGCCCGTGGCTTCCTCGGGATCAGCAGGACTAATATAATGGATTTGCTGGCTAGCACTTTCAGATTTGATGCAGAAACCTTTTCATTACTTAAACTTTCCTTTTTAATTCCATACATTGCCTGCGCTTTCTCTGCAGGATCGATGGAGGGCAGGCATCTATTTATTACATTACAGGGCAGCAAAATAGCTCTAATGGCCTCTTCCTATGGCGGCGACGGGGAGTGCATTCATTAAAACAATTTGTTTTTGTTCGTGTTTGTAAGCACAAGAAATAGGTTTGTTTACAAAACTATTGGACGTTCGAATTTTGGAAGACCAAGCTTTGCAGCGGGGGCTCCTATTCCCCCACTGTGTAATATCGTGCTAGATCATTTCAAATTAAAGTTTTTATCAACTCCACGTTTTTTTTTCTGTCTCCCTCCTCCCTTCTCCTCTCCTCCTCCCCCCTTCTCCTCTCCTCCTCCCCCCTTCTCCTCTTCTCCTCTCCTCTTCTCCTCTCCCCCTTCTCCTCTCCTCTTCTCCTCTCCCCCTTCTCTCCCCCTTCTCCTCTCCCCCCTTCTCCTCTCCCCCTTCTCCTCTCCCCCCTTCTCCTCTCCCCCCTTCTCCTCTCCCCCCTTCTCCTCCTCCCACACACACACACACACACACACACCCACACCCACAACCCCCCACCCTCTCCCCCCCGGTTGCAGGACTGCTGTATGCCTTTGTGGGGCCCAGAGTATTTAAGTTCCTTTCAGGCATCTCCTCTACAACCAGGTGCTTTGTCCAGGTCCTGTCCATGCCAGTGGTTGGTTTGGGACGTGCTGCTGTCCATATGGGGACTTGCGAGAAGGTTTGCCAATGTTGGAGATGCTGGTGAAAGGCTGTTTTCTAGGAGACTGGTTTTCTGTGGTTTTGTAGATGGGGGATTTCCAACCTGAATACGCGTTAAAGCCACAACGTGAGACTTCTGGACACCTGACCAGCCAGTGTTACTAGAACGCTGGGAAGACGCCGCTTACGTGCGGGAGAGTAACTCCATGCGAATGAGCAAGAAATCCTGCCCCTGTATCATTACTGCAGGGGTGGGAGCCTTGTAATGGTTCTCAAAATGTGCGTGTATATAACTGACATGGGGAAACAGCCTGAAATCTATATCTGTGTACATCTCCTCATCACATTTTAGTTGATTCCTTTAGGAATGTGTGGGTTGTTCCGAAATAACAAATTACATTTTATTTAATTAGTTTTTGATTCCTTGGCTATCCTCCCATGTTGGAAAGGGAAATAATTATTTGCGGTTGAATGTGTATATTAATATAAGGTGTGTGTATATTTAGATTAATAGGAGATGGGGTTTAGGAGCTGGAGATTAATTTGTAAAGCCACGTATTCCCCGCACAGAAGGCTGTGGGTTTCTGTGACTGGATTTCAGCACATCCCATCAATATAAAAAGCAGCCTCCTGCTTCTTCAAACAATGTAAAGTCTGCCGGCTCTGATTCAGCACGCGTTACATGTGGGGGCCGCGCCGGAGACGTAAATATTTATGGGGGGGGGGGGGGGACTGCCATTGGAATAGTAGCGATAGAAGGTGACCTTGAATATTCCCGGTGTCCTTCAGTGCCAAACTGAAGCCGACGCACAATGTTTCCTTTAAACCAGACACGGTTCCATTGAAGCTTTGCCGCCTGTGGTATCCATCATAAAGCCCCATGTTGTAATAAGTAATCTATGGCAGTGCGCGGCATATAGATGTTGAGGATGTGAGTTTGTGTTGCTGCTGCTGCAGCTGCTTCCCCTGATTTACGGAGGCACCAGGTCATAGCGCTCTGCATTCCCTTAATGTTATCTGCGTGTTTATGCCTGCTACAAATTAACATGATTCACGGCGCGCTCTCTCTGCACGTGCGCGCCTTGCCTGGCTTCTTAATGACATGGAGTGGGAACAGATAATGATCCATCTGGAATGTCCTAGTAACCGAGGCTCTGGTGGTTGATATGGTAATATCCAGTTCAGTCCTGCTGTCGCCGTCCTGGTGACCTAAGGTGAGTTATCGTCTCACCTTGTGCGTCGCACAGTAAATTCTGCGCGGGTTGCTAGGTACAACGTCTAACTGCACAAATCACTAGACTAAAGGATACCGGCTTTTGCTCATGGTAGAGCGAGGGCGGCCAACTCCAGTCCTCAAGGGCCACCAACAGGTCAGGTTTTAAGGATTTCCCTGCTTCAGCACAGGTGGCTCAGTCTTCCACTGAGCTGCTGATTGAACCACCTGTGCTGAAGCAGGGATATGCTTAAAAATACTAATTCAGGCTGCAATAAATGACCATGCTTGACCATTTAATGCCAACATGACCCAGCCAGGCCATTCGTAGCCACACGAGTTCTTCACATACACGAGCTTTGAAAACGTCAGAACCTGCAGCGAGTCTCTCCGTATCGCCGCGGCTTACGCTCCGCTACTGGCCCTTTGCACATCACCTCGAAGACACTGCGCTGCAGCAGGCACATCAGGCGCTGACTTCTGTGCTGCTGGGGTTGCCTTTTTCCTTTTGAATGCCTTCCAGATTGCTGTGTGCCTTTCCCACGGGCCTCGAGTCACGTGACTCGCCTTGATGTTTCAATCCAGCTGTAACTGAGCTTGGCATTTAAAACTGGCCAGGCATTTATTTCTGTTTATTTAATCCTTTTTTGGGGGATGTCGAGGGGGGGAGAAGACACTTGTGGTTAAACCTAAGCACCCAGTAATGCTAACGAGAGTTGGAGGCAAGCTCAGTATCTAACTTGGTTTCCAAATCTACCAAAACCAGCCCCCCTGCATCTGCCCAATGGAAATGCCTGGAAACTCGCGTTGGCAGAAATAACGGTTGCATGAAAGCGCCCGACTTTTGGCCGAGAGTATTGGAGAGGGTCGAGCAGCATCTGGTGCATGAAGAACCAGCCGTTGCTTCATGACTTGGTCAGCATGGTTAGAGTCTGTCTTCATTTTTCATCGAGTTTTTTTGGTTGGAGAAACCTTTCGGTACGCTGCAGTGGACCAGCTTGCTGACCGTGACCAGTCCTGTCCCGGGAAGGCTCTTGGTGTGGTCCTTGGGCCATCGGCTCCCACTAATTTCACTGCAGTTGCTCAGGAAGCCAAGTGAACCATTTCAGGATGAAACTCACTGAGATTATGCAACACAATTGGCCCGCCAGTGCTCCGGCACAGGGAACGGAAGGACCCGGCGTCCAGAAGTATGAATAATGCAATTTGTGTGATCCCCAGCACAACAAGAAATAAAATTTCCCCCCCCCCCCCCTTAAAAGCAAGGTTTGGTCATTCTGATCTTAAAAAAAAAAACAAAGTTGTGATTTGTTTAGAGACACACTTTCCGTAAAAGTAGTCATTAATAGTCGCTTGTACATAGCTTATACATAACCCTTCCTTTATACCGGCGACGTTTAGAACGCTCTGCGCATGCAGGTACTGTGACATTTCGGAAGAATGATCATTTGTGGCTGCTATGTTGGGCGGGGAAGTTTACGCTTCTCTAGAACCGGCATAGCACCAAACTCGTGTGCCACTCCAGGAGAAGGCGCGAGGTTTGGCATGGTAAAGCCGGTAATGATTCTCTTGCATGGCACTGCAGTAACCACGCATCCCTGCACCGTTCAGCTAGCGATCAGCCATCGATGCCATCGAAGATCAGTGAATCGTTCTCCCCCTCGGAGGAAAGGGACTTTCTCCAGTATATTCTTCCATTACAGACTTCTTGCCTGCTACACGTGGACTTTATTGCAGGACAGAACACGGGAGGATATGGTCAGAAGAGCAGAACGTTTAGTCACGGTGCACCTCCTGTTGGATCCGGTTTTGTGGAAACACAGAAGTGTAGCATTCACCAGGGGTGCGCAATCCCAGTCCTCAAGCCCTGCCCCAACAGGTCAGGTTTTCAGGATATCCTTGCTTCAACACAGGTGGCTCAACCTGACCTGTTGGGCGGGGGCCTGGACTGGAGTTGAGCACTTTAAATCCTTACGTGTCAGTCTTTGATGGAATAATCTTGGTCACACGTTGATCTGATGACGTGTGTGTGTGTGTGTGTGTGTGTGTACACAGTATAACAGGCAACACATTTCCCATTGGCTCCCCTGTTGAGATGACTGCTTGGATAAGTGGTGATTGTCTGCACTAAACATATGGCCCATAGGTGCTTGGGCGGTTTATACCCTCCATGGGCTACATCATGGGCCCTTGTGACTAGTATACCATATACCGCCGCCTTCCCTGGTTCTGCCCACTTTAAATGTGTCATGGTTTGCCCAAGGAGACATGGGGGCCTCTTGTGCCGGACTAGGCCCTTTCACACCGGTAGAGCCCCAGTTAGTAACCAGTAAGAGGTTAGGCCGCACGTTAAAACGGCAATTCCCCCCCCAAATTGCCATGGAGCTTACCAGAGACTAAGTAATGAAAAGCCCCCTTTATGGAAGTCCCAATATGTTGCTGTCCAATTCCGTGAAGATTTGTGTATGGTTATTAACAGTGTTCGACAAACCTATACATTTGCTCGGCCCAGGCGAGTGGATTTAACATCGTGGCGAGCTCCTATTGGCCCAAGCAGCACACGTGTGGTACTAGGTGGCGAGTAGATTTTTTTTGTTCGGCGAGTAGATTTTTTGGTGATTTGTCGACCACTGGTTATTAACGTGACAATGCTGGGTGGGAATTTTGTTAAACATTTATAATAAAGTGTATCCTATAATATGAACAAAGGAGCCCCCGGTTCTGGACTGGGCTATTTTCAGCTCCAGAGACCCACCGGTTCCAGAGCATGTGTGTACTTGCCGGCGCTCATGGGAAATCCAACATGTCGACCAATCGGAAGCCATAACAGCCGATGTGCAGCTTTGGTATTGGCCTGTGGAACACGAAAGATGAGGCGGCCATATTGTATCCCCGTGAGCCCTGGTGATTGTGTGACTCTTGAACTGGGGGATCTTTGGCACGAACCAAACAACCCCCTCCCCCCCACACACTTTTTCCCCTACCGGTGTCTCCCCGGTTCTAATTGGCAGGAATGCTACTGTAACAACTTGACACAAATCTTTGAGATGGCTTAATCCACGTTTTAGGACGTCTATAAAGTGGGATTTTCATGTCACACATTTGTAAGTCTCTAGAAAGCTTCGCTGATGGGAAGAGCCACCTGTCCTCACCATCCGATTATTTCTCCTGGAATTGAAAACCCTCTCGCAGACGGGGAACTGGAGTAGAAAAATACTACATGATACACAGAGGCGGGAAATGACTTTCTTGGGTCTCTGACACTGACAAACCACTTGATTTTCGTGCATCTGTAATCTGTTTCCAAACCAGGCGACTGTCGGATCACTGGGACGCGTTCTGCTTTTTGGGCGCGGGATTTGTGTCCGTTTAATTGGACTGGATTTTTTTTTTTTCCAGCTCTCGGTTTTGCTGCTTTCTCTAAAGGGGAAAAGGTGAAATGATTTCTGGGCCCAGACCTGGAATTACACGCATTATAAACGGAACGGGACACCGCGACACACAGGGCTGTAAATGAAGCAGCAGGCGAAATGGTTTCATGTTTGTTTCAAGTTAAGTAACACTACTATTGCTCATTTGTGTCATTCAGGTGTTGGTCCCCCGTGTGTCTGAGACACAAACAAACAGTGACGCACAAAACCTGCACCCTGCTGTGCCCAGTCTCATTGTGTGGCATTGATTGATCAATCTGCAGGGATCGTAACACCTTAAGTGCCTGGAAGCCCTGCTGGCATCGGAGATTAATCATGCATCTTGGTCTATTTTGTTTTACCACAACAGAAGGGGGGTGGGGGGGAGAGTGTGTGTGTGTGTGTGTGTGTGTGTGTGTGCGTGCTGATGCGTGTATAGAAGTTGGGTGCAGCGTGTGCGTGTATAGAAGTTGGGTGCAGCGTGTGCGTGCTGATGTGTGTATAGAAGTTGGGTGCAGTGTGTACACTGCAGCACTTGGTGGCAGAATAAACTGACTGAACATGGCCAATCTCTCCTAAAAGGCCGGGTCCTTTCAGCGGGTTATCTGCAACTCACACATGATTCATTAGTTCATGATTCAGTGCGGGCGCGAGCTTCCCCCCCCTCCTTACCTTGCAGGGTCTGGGTATGCTTCTCTCATTTACAGCAGATGGGTGATAAAATACAGACTTGTCAGGCTTATTCCGAACACTGCTCCAGTGTGCATCATTGTGTACATGTGTACACTCACCCGCTCCATCACCGGCCGGGCAAAGGGTATCCATAAACTAGTCTATTAATGATCCGCTCGCCAGCGCCCGCCTCTGCTTGTACACCAACAGAACGCATTTGTCCGCGGCCCTGCACGTGCCAGCTACACTTAGAGGCGCAGTTCCATCTGGGACCGAACTGACCCTACACGGTTTGGTTTATTAAATCTTGGGGGTTGATGCTTTCTGAAAACATAATAAAAGTATTGTATTTGTGTTTTTGCAACTAACTAATTTAGATTGCAAGCTCTTGGGGAGAGGGAGGCAAGTTGCCATCACCCCAGGGGTAACAATCGGGCTTAGAGCGTCTCCTTCATTTCAGCGGCGCAGCTAGAATACGCAGAAAATACTGCGCAGGATAGCACTCCCGGGCCTCTGTATTAAGGGACCTGCTAGGGCGGATTAAACCGAAGAGATGCATAACCAGGGACCCGTCACCATTAGCTGTGTTCTGGTGTTACTGTTCCGAACATTAGCAGCGCAGACCCGAAAAAACTCGCGTTCCTGTCCCTGATTAGGTCAGTCTCTCAGATCTGTCCCATGCAGTCTCGCGCACTTCAACGCAGTCTCGCGCACTTCAATGCAGTCTCGCGCACTTCAATGCAGTCTCGCTGATTAAACCAACACGGTAACCTGGCCATAACGTGCTACTTTCTGTGGTCATGAACCCCCCAAGTGCAGGGGATGGTCAACTCCAGACCTCGGGCCACCAGCAGGTCGGGTTTTCAGGATATCCCTGCTTCAGCACAGGTTGAGCCACCTGAGGCAATCAGATATGAGTAACGCCCGGTGTGCTGCATGATTCTGTACTGGGATTCTGACATTGCAAAGCGTCGCGTGACTCAGGAAAGGGCTGTGCACTGTGGCACGTAGCAGAGGCTAGACTGGGCGCTTGCATCTCGGCTCAGAGGGGCTAGCAGGGGTCTCAAACTCCATTCTCCACGGCCACCAACTGGCCAGTTTGTATGGATATCCCTGCTTCAGCACAGGTAGCTCAATCCGTGGCTCAGCCGAAGAAGCACCATACAACCTGGCCGGTTGGTGGCTGTTGAGGATGGAGTCTTAGATCCCTGGGCTACAGGTTACTTTCAGAAGTTCCGGTAATCTAATGCAACCATGGACCTAACCGCTTCCGTAAACAAATGCAACCGTCCAAAAAGCAAAGAATTTGACGGCTTTTGTTTTGAAACCGGCTCGCAATCTCTGTGTAATTACTCGGCAAATTGCGGAACACCGTAATACCCCAAAAAGCCGGAGGAAACCGAGGCCCTCGCCGGTCTGGGGTCGCGGTTTAAATGCTCTACAAATACTTTTCAGGAACCCGTTTTATAAAGGCATATATCGCCCCGATGTAACCCCTTAAACATGGCGCTGGGTAAACCTGCCCGCTGTGCTATGTTGTGTCATTTAGAAGCTATAACTACAAGGCGCCTCCGTTTCCCAGACGTGGTACCTTCGGTGGAGATAAAACCCTGGCTTTAATTAGTGTTGATGGAAAGGGATATATATATATCGGCTAACAGGCTAATCTTATAAGCTAAAATCTGCCGGCTGTGTTATTCTTATCCGTCTATTTAGCAATTCTAAAACAGCGGCTAATTAAGGCAACCGCTTGCAAACAGTCCAGTTCCAATATTTAAAATTGATTGGCCGACTTCCTGAAAAAGTGTGTGTGCGCGTGTGTGCGTGTGTGTGCGCGCATGTGCGCGTCCGTCCGGGCTAAGGAAGAATATTATCCTAGACGTGAATGTCCCTTTGTGTTTAGCAAACCCAAACTGGATGAGATAATTGACTAGCATTGTACTGACGTGTAAGCTATTGGGAGCACTATTTTAATTTGCATGATTACATCTCTGTGCCACTCACCCCCCCGCAGGACGGAGCGCATGTTGGTAAATATTACCTTATTCTTTGGAGTGTTTTTTTTTTGTTCCCGAGGTTGTGCTAAATCAGGGGGTGGGCAATGCCAGACCTCAAGGGCCACCAACAGGTCAGGTTTTCAGGCTAGCCCTGCTTCAGCACCTGTGCTGAAGCAAGGATATCCTGAAACCTGACCTGTTGGTTGCCCTTGAGGTCTGGCATTGCCCCACCCCTGCACGAGGGGTATCTTAAATCCCATGTACATCTTCCTTTTAGCCCACACAAGCCACCCTCCAAGCTGTAATCTGTGGGGTCCCCGAAGCGGTACCATGTTATTTTCAGCCCTGGGGGACCCCCCCTGGTTCCCAAGATTTCGGGGAAAGCCGCGGATTGCATTCCCTCACCTGGGGACACAACATGGCGGTATGAATCTCTCGCATCAGATGGGCCAATAGGAAGCGGTCACCTCTTATTGGCCGTGGCACGCGGGGCATTTAAATATCGGCAAGTACCTGCACTATGTTAACCGGGAACTAGGGCGTCCCCGTGGCTGAAATGAACGCGGCTCGTCTCCAGGGACCCTCTGATTCCCGTCCTGCTAATAAAAGGGGGGAAACGCTTCGTGTTCAGGGGACGGGTGCCACCCTCCCCCCCAACCCCCCACGCACGCACTTACATTCATCCTCTGCTAACACACTCGGCCAAATGGCCAGTGACCTGGCTACTTGCCGGGAATGGCTTTCAGCCTGGGGGGTTGCGGCTTCCTTGCATATTGTGAATTTAGTGCGAGGAAATGCACAGCCGTCTGTGCCGCGTAAAACATTCATATTTTAGGTTGCCAGCCTTTCTAAACAAGGCTCGGTGACTTATTCATTTTTCATTGTGCACTTGTTCAGCTAAACGTCTTCCGATAAATCACCGGGTAACGAGGTTCTCACGGAGCCGGCGCTGCCTGGCGACAGACTGAGCAGTGGCAGACTTCTGTGGCGTTCACCCGGTTCCCTGTAGGTTTGGAGGCCGCGCGTACGCGAGTAATTCCGGCATCGCAGCAGCGATCGTGTTGGGTGCGCGTAGCGCCCTAATGTGGTTCAGATAACCAAATACTATTCCTTTCAGAGCAGGGGTGGGTTATCAACAGGTCCGGTTTTCAGGATATCCCTGCTACAGCAGCAGGGCCTGATTGAGCCACCTGTGCTGAAGCAGGGCCTGATTTAACCACCTGTGCTGTAGCAGGGATATCCTGAAAGCCTGACCTGTTGGTATCCTTTGAGGACTGGCGTTGCTCACCCCTGCTATAGAAAAACTCCATCCTGAAATAGATAACAACCCCACACGGTTGCTTAGTGATACGGAGAACCTCCACCCGTGCCTGGTAAACGGTGATCCCCACAGATCGGCACATTGCCGGCTGGTAAATGTTTGGGTCCTCTCCGCACAGACACACGAACACCTTGACGCGTTTCTTTTATTGGCCAGACATGGCAGGCGGCATGATTTGCGTCGTCGCAGACTTGTCACAGGGATATCCCCGCAGTCTGTTACTTGTCACGGGCTTGTTTCTTCCTTTCCGTGGAACGCGGCCGGTGTTGGAACTGGCAGGCGTGGGTACGCACAGAATCGGAGGCGCGTTTCCTGCGTCACATTGCAGTAACGGAATATCCGTGTCCCCCCTCGCTTATCTCTGCCCCAGGCCTTGTGTGAGAGGAGGTGGTCAGGCAGGGGTGCGCAAACTCGTTCCCCCGCGCCGCCTGCTCGCACCCCCCCCGCGCCTGCTCGCCCCCCACCCCTTACCTTGTGTCCGGCGTCAAATGAAGCCGCAGGGGTCATGTGACGTCACGTTGCCATGGAGACAATGTCACCCGGTGCCGTCGGAGACGAGGTAAGAGAACGTAGAGGCTTATAATTTAAATGATTTGGGGAGGAGTGTGGAGCCTCTACATTTTGTTTTTTTGGTTAGGGTTAGGTGTGTGACAGCTAGACGCCGGTAGTGACTTCTCATGGCAAAACGGCCACGACCAAATGGCCTAAACGGGCACTCCTTGGCTGTATGATAGGTTTGTATACGGCCATTACCGGCATATCACCATATCGGTGGTAAAGAAGAATCCAGCCCCACAGTCTGGCAGCGCTGCGGGGATATTATCCGGCACGGCGTGGCAGCGCTGCGGGGATATTATCCGGCACGGCGTGGCAGCGCTGCGGGGATATTATCCGGCACGGCGTGGCAGGGCTGCGGGGGGGATGGGATATATCCGCAAGGACATGGCAGAGGATGCGGCCGGATAGTATCCGGCAGCGCGTCCGGGCAGCAGCTGCGGGGTATTACAGGCACGGCCTGCGCTGCGGGGGGGATATTATCCGGCACGGCTGCGCTGCGGGATATATCCGGACGGTCGTGGCAATCGAGGGGTTGTCGGTAGGGGTATTATCCGGCACGGCGTAGGCAGCGCTCGGGGAGATATTATCCGGCACGGAGTGGCAGCTCTGCGGGGATATTATCGGCGAACGAGTGGCAGCAGCTGCGGGGGATATTATCCGGCACGGCGTGGCGAGAGCTGGGGGGATATTATCCGGCACGGCGTTCGGCAGCTATGCGGGAATTACCACGGTATACTGGCCAGGCGATGCGCGGGGTGATATTACCGCATGGCCACACCCCAGGGCAAGTGAGCGGGGGATATATCCGGACGAGCGTGGCTGAGTGCTGCGGGGATATTATCCGGCAGGCTGTGCAGGCGATCGGGCAGGATTTACGGCGGCTCGCTGGCGGGGATATTACCGGCACGGAGTCTGGCAGCGCTGCGGGGGATTTATCCGGCCACGGCGTCTTTTGGCAGCGGCGCGGGGATATTATCCGGCACGGCCGATGGCAGCGCTGAGGGGTAATTGTGTTATCCCCCCCCGGCACGGCGTAGGCAGCGCTGCGGGGGCATTATCCGGTCACGTGGCCGTTGCGACAGCCCTGCGGGGGATATATCCGGCACGGCGACGTGGCAGTGCTGGGTGGCTTTATCCGGCTCGGCGTGGAAGCCTCGGACGGGGGTATTATCCGGCACGCGTGGCAGGGCTGCGGGGTGATATTCTCCCAAAAACAAACGCACGGTCAATATACATCTTGTTTTTCCCGGTTCTCTCCCAGGCAGTACGTCGCGGGGGTATATTATCCGGCACGGAGCCCCATTGTGCATAGGGTTGCGGTGTGGGGGGATATTATCGCACGGCGTTGGCCATTGCTGGCTGGGGATAGGATATTATCCTAGGAAGGCGTGTGGCAGCGTTGCGGGCGATATTATTCCGTGCAGCGTGCAGCGTGCGGGATATTATCAGCACGGCGTCTGTGCACAGCGTGCGGGGGATATTACCGGACGGCTGTGGCAGCGCTTGACGGGGATATTATCAGGAGTTTTGGCAGCCGCGATTGGGGATTTATCAGCAAGGCGTGTCCACGGCAGCGCTGCGGGGGGGGAGATTATACACGAACGGACGTCGGCAGGGCTGCGGGGCGGAATTAGCCGGCACGGCCGTTGGCAGCGCTGCGGGGATATTATCAGGAACAGGCGTGGCATGGCTTGAGGGGGATTTATCACGGCACGGAGTCCCTGTATCTTGGCAGCGATGCTGGCGCGATATTACAGGCACGTCGGGAGGCTGCGGGGATATTATCAGGGCTACGGCGTTGTTCTGGCAGCGCTGCTGGGTCGTCATATAGGGAACGGCGTTGTTGCGCAGCGCGCGGGGAATATTATCAGAACGGCGTGGCAGCGCGCGGGGGGGTGGATATTATCGGCACTGTGTCGTACCCTGGCAGCGCTGCGGGGGATATTATACGGTACACGGCCGTGGCAGCGATGAGGGGATAGTAAGCCGGCACGGAGTCTGGCAGCGCGTGCGGGGGATTATCCGGCACGGGTTGTGCAGCGCTGAGGGGGTATTATCCGGCTAAGGCGTTTTTGGCAAGACGATGAATGGGCCCTTTCGTTTGGTATTTATCCGGGCAACAGGCAGGCAGCGCTGCGGGGATATTATACGGCATGGCGTTGGCCGCTAGCTGCGGGGATATTATCCGGCAACGGTGCTGTTTGTGGCAGCGACTGCGGGGATATTATCCGGACGGCGTTTAGTGTGCAGCGCTGCGGGGATATATACGCGTTGGGTAGGGCTGCGGGGGATATTATCCGGCGTGGTAGGGCTGCGGGGGATATTATCCGGCGTGGTTTTAGGGTATCTGCGGGGTTACTTGAGAACCCGTATCACGGGTGGTAGGGGCTGCGGGGGGATATTATCCGTGCGTTTGGTAGTGGTCCTCTCGCGGGGGGATATTATCAGGGCGTGGTGTAGGGCTGCGGGGGATATTATCCGGTATATCGGCAGACTGCAGGGGGGGGATAGTTATCCCGGTTCTGCGCGGTGGTGGTTATCCGGCGTTGCGGGGATATTATCCGGCGCGGCGGCGGCGCTGTTCTCTGCCATACAATGTTGTGCCAGTCCAAAGAGCTGATTTGTAAAAAATAAGTTGAATGTGTGGTAAATGGTATTTGTATAACTGAGAATCTGGTTCTAACCCCGGCGGCTCCCGGCCGAGGCACACGGCGGCTCCCGGCCGAGGCACACGGCGGCTCCCGAGCCGAGGGACAACACGGCGGGCCCCGGCCGAGCATGGCACACGGCGGCTCAAGCGAAGGCACACGGCGGCTTCCGGCCGAGGCATAACGGGGCTTACGGCTCGATGTGTCACACGGGCCGGTATTGCCCGGGCCGCGGGCACACGGCGGCTGTATCCGGCGAGGCACATCGGCGGTCCCGGGCCGATGGCACACGGCGGCTCCAGCTATGAGGCACACGGCGGCTACCGGCCGCTGGCACACGGCGGGGGCTCCCGGCCGAGGCACACGGCGGCTCCCGGCCGAGGCACACGGCGGCTCCCGGCCGAGGCACACGGCGGCTCCCGGCCGAGGCACACGGCGGCTCCCGGCCGAGGCACACGGCGGCTCCCGGCCGAGGCACACGCAGAATTACAACGGTCTCTGTTCTGGGACTTTAAACATTTACCTTCATTATACGCAAGGACTTAGTTTGTGTTTCTGTATCTTGCATGTGTAAAACGCAGACCAGGCGCAGAGCGTTACGGTTATTACCATCCAGCACCGGGCGTATAATCCTGCTGAGATAAATGCATCTATGCCTAAATGTAGCAGTGAGAGAAAGGGGGGTCCCTGTCCCCTAAAGCTTACACTCTAATCACAGTGTTGCGTCCTGGCTGCGGAAGGGTTAAGCAGATAGACGGCGCTCGCCATGTGTAATAGGACACACTCCGCCGCGCTTTGTTATTTTTTTCCAGCCTGTAATCTTTTAATGCTGATTTAATACAATAAGCTGTTTCATAAGCTTATATAGTAGACATCAAACTCCAACAGTCATTGTGAGAAAATATGGCTCAGCGTAATTGGTAATCAATGCGGCGATCTACAGCACAAAAAACATGGTTCCTCCGGCCCAGCCAAACAAGTGTATGTATACTATCTCTCACACCCCCTCACCCCCCCCCACCCCCCCCCCCCCCCCCCCATGACCGTGCACAAAACTAAAAAAGAAATAAATGTCGAAAAATAACGAGAAAAAAATCACCAGGCACACAAAAGCAAAACAAACAAATGATAATGAAAAACGTAAAAAATAAAACACACTCTCCCCCCACTCTATCACCCCCCCCCCCCCCCCGCCCCCCCATGCGTGTCTGGTATAATGGTTCGTCTCGGGCCCCAGCCAAGCGTATGTATACTATCTCATCTCCTCCCCGCCCATGGTGTCCTCGGTATAATGGTCTCTGGTCTCCGGCCCAGCCAAGCTGTATGTATACCTATCTCCTCTTCCCCCGCCCCATGCGTGTCCTGGTATAATGGTCTCTGGTCTCGGGCTCAGCCAAGCTGTATGTATACCTATTCCCCTTTTTTACCCCGCCCCATGCGTGTTCCGGTATATATGTATGGCCTGGCCTCAGCCAAGCTGTATGTATACCTACGCGCCCCCCCCATGTGTGTTCTCGTATAATGGTCTCCGGCTATGTATATACCTAACCCCCATGCCTCCACCCCCCCCCCCCCCTCCAAAAAAAGTTGTGTTTTGGTATAACATCTAAATGAAATAGCCTTGACGATGGGTTTGGGGCACGGCGATGGGTTTGGGGCACGGCGATGGCTTTGGGGCACGGCGATGGCTTTGGGGCACGGCGATGGCTTTGGGGCACGGCGATGGGTTTCAGAGTAAATGCTCAGTTTATTATTGGTGACAGTGACATTTCAAATGGAACAATATAGTAACTTAGAAAAACAATTACAATACCCCCTCCCTCCCCTTATGCCGCCCTCGCCCTTTACCTTGCCCTCGCATCCCTCCCGTGCCATATCCTCCCGACCTCCCCTCCCATTGACACCTTTCCTCCCCTATGCCCTAACCTCCCTTTGCCTCACGTCCCCTTGTGCCCTCAGCGCACTGATCCATCCTGTCTAGCCCCGACCCCCCCCCTCCCCCCCCCCCGCCGTCCCCCTCCCCCTCCCACCCTCCCCACCCCCCCCCCATCCCTGCACGCATCTGTTACTATCTTAGTCTCTCATTCAGGTCAATGTGTGGTAATCATTACATGCACAGGGCTCTGGGAGGAGTCTCCAGTTAACCTCACGGACACTTCATATTTTCAAGGCTTCTCTGAACAGAGATAAAAAAAAATACAGCGCTGGGAAGCGCGACGCAGATCTACAGACGCCAAGTCACAAATGCAAAAACAAAAATGGTGGGCCGGCGAGCTGGCGCGGAACGGTTATTTAATATCCCGGATACCCGAAAAGATGAAATGAGTGTAAACCAGGGTTGGCCAACTCGTTCAGATTGAGCCTGAGCCACCTGTGCTGAAGCAGGTGATATCCTGAAAACCTGACCTGTTGGTGGCCCTTGAGGACAGGTAGTTGCCCTCACCCTGATTTACAGAATTGGTAAAATGACTTTACATACTCATCCATTAATCAGGGGGCGCACACTGGGGGGGGGGTTAGGGGCGGGGCGCAGGAGTGTAGACGTCCGACGCGCTCTCCCCCAGACATTTAAATCAAAGCCGGAGACCGCGCGAGGCCTCTGTAATACACTTACCTTCCAGAGACGCGTCGTCCTGGTAAACTGCGTCAAATGAGCCGTGGGTCACGTTACAATGTGTGACGTGACGTCACATGACCCCGCCGTATCATTTGTACGCCGGGGGGGTAGAGGGGGGGGCGGCGCACAAGGCACCGAGGAGAGCGCACGGGAGAAAGTTTCTCTGGGGCTTGTATCCTTACGCAGGGCTTACATATGTAGCACGACGCCTCAATGTGACGTTTCTCACTGGGCTATACGGCTGGTGAGGACCAGGGGAGGATACTTTATGTATGCACTGGTACCCCCGTGTATTTAAATTTCCACCCCCACCCCCCCCCCACTATTCAACTGGCAGCTGGGAGTTACATTATTTAGAGTCCCCCCCCCACCAGAGAGACTGCCTCCCCCATTCCCCACCCCACCAGAGAGCCCCCACTTGACGGTTTTAGTGAGTCTGAACATTTTTAGCGTGGAATTGGAGCGATGGTGACGAGTTCGTGTTTATTCTCGAGCGTGGTCCGTACGCGCGGTATTGCTGTAGTGGTCACTCTGGGGTTTATATGGGGGTGCGTTTGGGGCCCTCCGTCGAGCCTGCCCGGGTGTCGACAGGGCAACTGTTGAGATTGTTTCCCACTGCGTGAATAACTGGAACGAGCCGGGGTAAAATAGTTGGCCGGTCATATTAAATCTATAACCCTTATCAGGGTCATTTTAAAAGTGCCCAGTTTTTTCCCCGTAATGTGGATTTCAGCATTGGCAGCTGCGGTCAGCGGCTGAGCGCTGAAATATGGGAGCAGCAGCCTGTCCTTTACCCTTCGCGCTGCACGGGAATCTCAACCAAGTGCGGCTGGGTGCTTAAATTGCCCAAATGATTCTAAATTAAAGGCATAACTGATGAATCTTTTTGATTGGTTACTGCCAGTGGTCCTGAAGCCCTGTGAATTAAAGTTATATATGCAGAACGCAGGACATTATTTACACATCACTGTATTTATGGAAATAATATTTTAATGCTTCCAATTTGCAGCTGGACTTTTGAGCCGAAAGGGGGGCCCGGTGCCGAGAGGGGGGCCCGGTGCAGAGAGGGGGCCTGGTGCCGAGTACTGGGATGCAGTTTGTAAGGTACACAATGTGCTTCACACCAGCTTTTAAAGGTGGTGCTCTGGCCCAGTGGAGCCGTAGGAATGGAGACGTGCTCGGCAGGCCGTCCTGTGTTTTTGTGATGCAGAAATCCTGAGTGCATGGAGAGTCGCAGATTAACTCGGTGGCTTCTGCTGCTTCTGACACCGTGCAAACCTGTCCCCTTTTTCTCCTTCACCTGCTTTTCAGGTTAGGGCTGGGATTGGAGCGTGCTACAGTTCGCTCCAGGGCATAAATGGCACCCAAATAAGATGGCCTCACAGTAACCCTTTCTTTTCCAGAGCGCACAGAATAGCAGCTGTTTTTAAATGCCGCCAAGAATCCATTAATAAATTCTTCCTATCCTTGCTTAAAATGATTTTTTTTTAAAACGATACACCGCTTTAAAAGCACAACACTGTATATCTTGCCGGGCTCTGCTACCCGTTGCCCCCTTCTTTGCATTTATCTCTCGCCTTTTCCACCGCGTGTTTCTTTTTAAAATCTGTTCACAGGTGTGTGTGTGTGTGTGTGTGTGTGTGGTGTGTGGTGGTGTGTGTGTGTTGTCCTAGAGCCCCGCGTGATCTATAGGTTGCCATGGTAACCTCGGAGCAAAAAACTTACGGAAATAAAGATGTATTGTATTATTAAAAACCAGCATTCTGCGTTATAACGTGCGTGCGATGGGATAAACGCGTGTATGTTGGGATAAACGCGCGTGTGCGATGGGATAAACGCGCGTGGATGCGATGGATAACGCGCGTGCGATGGGATAAACGCGGCGATGCGATGGATAAACGCGGTGCGATGGGATAAACGCGCGCTGCGATGGGATAACTGCGCGTGGCTGGATAACGCGCGTGCGATGGGGATAAACATAAACGCGTGCGAGGGATAAACGCGCGTGCGATGGGATAAACGCGTGTGCGGGTGGCCACGTTAAAGCGCGCTTTGATCAGCCTGCAGGTTGTTACATTGTATAATTATTATTATACAGAAATGCTACAGTGGAACTGTGTGTGTGTGTGTGTGTGTTTGTTGTGTGTGTGTGTGTGGGTGTGTGTTGTGTGTGTGTGTGGTGGGTGGTGTGTGTTTTCTGCATACATAAAGTTGTGGTGTCTATGTGATGTATGTATAGTTTTAGCAATACGATACCGTTTGGAAACGAAATCCGCAGGCAGCACTCCAGAATTTAACAAAGTGTATTGAAAAAATAACCACACAACCAACGTTTCGGTCACGAATGGGACCTTTGTCAAGGTGGTGCGACAAAGTCCCATTCGGGGACCGAAACTATTGGTGTTTGTGGTTATTTTTTTCAATACACTTGTTTGTTCAATTCTGGAGTGCTGCCTGCTGATTTCGTTTCCAAACGGTATCGTATTGCTTATTCTTCATTATAGGATCTGCACCCACACCAGTGACTATTACTACGGAGTGCTTTTTGTTCTTTTTCTATGTATAGTTTTCTATGTTTTTAGATCTCTTCAGGTTTTAGAATAATTGGCGGCTGCCGCTGCCTCAGACAGAGAGCTGCTTTTGCTGCCTACGTGACTTATTGTGAAATGAGACTGAAGAACGGGACTGAGGAATGAGCGTCTCGGAGTGCTCTGACCTCCAGTTTCCTTTTGATGCTTTTTAGGCAATAAGTAAATATTCTAAATTATTGATAATAATTTAGGAATGTAATGCATATGTTGAGCGCTGTTTTTAGAGATTCACTTGATAAGAATGCAAAGGCAGTGTTTCTAACCTTAACTAAGCCTGTCCTGTTGGAGAACCAATAAAGAAGAGCATAGAAGAAGCCCCTGCCCATGCAAGCTCATTCTGAGCGCACACCGCTATCGCACAAAGGGGAGCAGCTAGAGGAAATACTGTCTTGTCACCCCATCTCACTAACAGAGAGCTTAAAACCACTTGAAAAAAAATAATAACCGTGTCTACCTTACGTACTCTTTCGTCTAAAAAAGGCCCTGGTCTTGAAACCCAGTCCTGTTAGAACTGTTGGGCCTTGAATTCAGAGAGATCACACAGCACAATGTAATCTGGTCTGCTTTTAATTCTCCCGTCTTCAATACTGTTAATTCTTCCTTTTTTGTGTGTGTATTGCTCCCTTTCTATATTTTAAATCGATGTTGGCCTTTGCCTGCTGCAAAGACCTTGTACTTGTTATCTCTGTAATAACCTTACGGTTCAAACTGTTTTCTTTTCAAAATTGGAAATCAATCTAATTTACAAAAAAAACAGGTGTTTGTTTTTGTAAAAGTGGCCCAGATTTACTTAAATAGGTCACTGCTACTTGACCACGCTGGTTCGATGAGGGGCTGCACTTTTAGTGCCATATCTTGAAACCGGTGTACAATATAACCAATATACAGATCTCGGGCATAACACTGGCATGTGGTTGATTAGAATTAGATTGTCTCGCAGTCACAATTGGCTCGTTTCATTCTGCCGTTCCGGTCAAGTAATGACCTTTAAAGATTTTATTCCACCCGTCACCTAGAAGTTCATTCTTCTTGGAAATCCCCCGAATGCAGAGTCCCTGTCGCATTGCTTAAACTGCGGCGCACACTGGCTCTCGCATGCGTGAGCGAGCGCTGACCTTCCGCTGCCTTATCTTCCAGGAGTAACTGATAAGGAAATGAAATGAGCCCCAACGTGTCATTTCCCCATTACAGAAACATCCGACGAGTCGTTCGGGGAAAGCTTTCTGACGTTGGGTTCTTTTCTTCAGTCTCAAGTTCCTCCTCCGTGTAACATACATCTTGTCCCATCTACTCTGCTCAACTCCAGTCCTCAAGTCCCCCCTCCCAGCAGGCCTTGTCTTCAGGATATCCCTGCTTCAGCACAGGTGGCTCAGTCTTTGACTGAGCCTCTGATTGAGCCACCTGTGCTGAAGCTGGGATGTCCTGAAATCCTGACCTGTTGGGGGGGATGCTTGTGGACTGGAGTTGAGGTCCCCCTGCTGTAAACCCTTTTCTACTCATCAGGTTCTTTTGTGGTTAAACCAAGCGGGGGCTGTCCCATCCCTCCCGCTGGGACCCGCTGCCCTCTAACCTGGTCACGTATATAAGGTGAGGGGGGTATATTTAATGAGCGGTGTTATGCCATACTGTAAACAGCCCATTTACTGGAATAAGGTGTAGTGACTGTTGGAAGGTGTTCTGTACAATAGCACCGTTTAGTAAGCATGAGCTGGCATGTCTCTTATAAGGAACTTAAGCGGCGTTGGTGTCAGGAGTCGGACACGCTCTGATCACACCGATGGACAAACTAAACAGCATATCCGTGTCCGGCTTTCTGTAGGTGTTTGTGACGGTGAGGGGGGTAAACAGGCTCAATAAAGGTATTGCCCACTTGGTTGCCCCTGATCTGTGTTTTGGGGTGCTAGAGTGTCAGCTCTTGGACCTGGCTGTCGCAGATGCATTACTGTGACTGTGTGTAATTATGCGACAACTAATTTGTGTGTTTTTGCGAGGAGTGCCAGCGAGCAGACTGCGGGGCTGGGAGTTTCAGGGTGGGGTTTTGAAGAGACTTTTCAGATTGTGGCTACGTAGCGGGGTCCCCGAGATACGGGATACCCCAAAGATGTACCCGAGAATCAGGTGCGATTCTTGGATACATTGGAGCACAGTGCTCCGGTCACAATCCTACCCTGGAAAAGTTTTTGCGACTCACCGCCAGGAGTCCCTGCTTCAGCACAGACCTGAAAGGTAAAAAGGCATAGGGGATGAAGGTATCCCCGGAACGGTACCGGGTCCCCTAGTATAAGGCTAAGGTCCCGTTGCACGCGTCCGCACGGCTGGCTTGCTTGCCGGCGGCGCGTGCAACTCACTGTACCGCGATCTGCGGTCTACAGGAAACTTCAGTCGGAGCAGGGGGGCGTGGCCAAATGGGTCGGGGGGTGCGGCCATGACGTGGGGGGTGCGGCCATGACGTGACGTTGATGTTACAAAGTCAGCAGCTGCCCTAATGTGCTGGCATCCAGGGCAGGAAGAACAGAGCTTTACCCTACAATGTATAGTCCATCTCCATTGCTCAATACAAAGCATGCACTGTACACATCCTCTTTTGCAGCCGGAGCGGGAGGTGGGCGGGAGGGGGAGGATTGACAGGGAGGGGGGGCGTGGCTTGAGCGGAGGGACCCGCTACTCTTCCCTCCCCTCCCTCCACGGGCTGCAGGTAAGTACACACACGCAGGCACTCATTCACACACAGACACACAGACAGAGGCAGGCACTCACGCACTCAGACACACACACAGAGAAAGGCATGCACGCACTCAGGCACACACATACACACACAGACAGGCACGCACACACATATACAGACAGGCACTCGCCTGCTTTCCCTCCACACTCCTCCCCGCTCCCCGAAGCCTCTTCTCCTCCCGCAGCCTCCCCTCCCCATTGGCTCACAGCCACACCACGTGACGCGTCAACGCTAGAAAACACCATTCTGTGGTGTCTCCTAGCGGCTGACGCGCCACAGCGTGTAGTCAGCTGTGCCGCCAGGGGGGACCGGCTCGCGAGGATTCCCTTGCTGGTGGGGAACTCGCGACATGGCCGCCCGCGCCAACGAGCGCAGCGGGACCGAGGCCTAAGGGGGGATGCCCAGTTCATGCCCTAGTCACCCTGACCCTGGTATAGGGGTTCAGGGTGTGCCCCAGCTATGTGATAAAGCTGTGAGGGTTTTATTTGTGTGCCAAATGTAAAGTCAGGTTTCTACAGTGTGGCAGGGATAAGGCTTGCAAAACGGAGTCATTGATCATTCCGCATTACTAAAGAAGACGCAGGGTCAGGTGTTCAAAACACCATTTGAAAAGTGCACTATCAATAGACCACTTAAGGGAGCTTTTTAGTGGCAGCAAAGTGGACGTCCAATCTTTGTGTTCCGCTGGCCGGTCACTAATGATGCCTTTCTGCTCAGTCACTGAGCCAGATGTCCGTACGTCACGGTTATCTCTCCTGTTCTCGTTGGCAATTCGTGCTTCCCTGTCCCATTGTAACACAATATTGTGGCATGACATATTTTGAACAGAAGCGGGTGGAGTCTTGCACTGCCGGCCCTCAAATAACGGTGCGACTTGCAGGTCACGGTTTGCATTTCTCCTTGATGACCAAGCTGGAGGGTGGTCATTCAGCTTCAGACTTGCTGGTTAATGATATGTATTTTGCAGGGTCTAATACCTTCCATTTGACCATTGAGTTTTTCATGTGTGCAGCTTGCAGGATCTCTGAAGTCTCTCCAGAGATCCTATTTTGAAGAAGTCTCTACAGCTGAAGAGTTTCAAGGTTTTGAAAGCTCGTGTATATAATCTGAAGAACCCTTCTGTTTCTCAAATAGAATATGTCACCGTAGCCACACAAAGCATTCCTCAAAGGCTCGGCGGGTAGAAAGAGCAGCTTTTACTTTCACGAGGCTTTTAACGTCCATTCCTCTAAGAGCCTGCAAAATATTTCAGAGCAATTTGTTGTACCAATATAGAAGGTATTTGCCATAATCATGTACAGGCAAAGGACGGGTAATCCAGGAGTGATTTCATATCGGCGGTTAAAACAACAACAAGCGAGTGTATTAGTGAGTGCGGCAGGAAGGGGGCCCAGTACGGCGTGTTCTGGAATAGAACACACGCGGTCAGTATTTATAAACGCCTACCAAACCCTTCCGACACCGGAAGGTTGTGCAGTATTTATTTCTTATTTACCAACCTTTTCCCTTCCGAAACATGGGGGATATTTTAAAGGACCTACTTTCTATTTTGTATGATGTGTAATTAACCTTTAAGTTAAACCTGCTCTTAAAAAATAATATATTTGCTTTCGAGGCTCTGGAGAGAGCTCCATATTAACCTGCCGCACACTTAATACTTTAAAAGCTTATATTTCCAGGGGGTGTTTCCAGTGTTTGAACTTTCTGGTAGCAAATGTGCTGTATGGACGGTTTGGGGGATGTGTTGTAAAGCTAACTACGGTCCTTAATTACATGTAGCAAAACATGCAGCACCCAGTGCAAATTATTAGGAGTGATTAGGTGTGAAGGACTTAGAATCTCAACTATTGCTATCCCTTTGTCTCAGCTGGGATGGTTAGCCCCCAAATAAACCGGATCTCCCAGTATTTAGCGTGGAGGGGGATTGGGTAGATTTCCTGTGCATACACTCTGCAATACAGACGTAACCCCTCTAACGTGTGCTAATGGCTCCCCCTGTAAGGGAGAAGATTAGTCATGTATTAATGTGGCGTGTGTGGTTTCCCCTCACCCCTGCATTTCCGTGTAGACTGTTGCACCCCGAAAGTAAGATCTCTTATAGCCGCTCATTCAAGCGAAACATCCATAATTGTTCCAGTTGGACCAATTATTCGGGTTTTTTTCCCTCTTGTGAGCCAACGGACAGTAAATGATCTTTTCTGCCACATGCTATAGTAATGCAGTATTGGATATCTTGCACAAAACTCCTTTACCCTCTAAACAGCGTGCGTGTGTGTGTGTGTGCGTGTGTGTGCGTGTGTGTGCGTGTGTGTGCGTGTGTGTGTCTGTCTTACATATAACGGGGGGGAAATCTCTGCAAATGAACTCTCTACACTTCCAGTCCGCTGGAGCGGTGCCTGTTTAGGAGTGAGATTAACGTGCTTTTTCACTCATTGTGATCCATAACAGAATAACGAGCATTGGTTTTCCTGTAGGACCTCCATTTTTTTTTTCTCACTACTTTTTAGGTTGGGATGAGAAGTGGTGATCAGTAGGGGAAGTTTATTGGGAAGTCTCAGTGTTCCAGACTCCTGAAGTGTTAGGGGAGTTCGTGCACAAAGGAACATTGGGGTAAAGGGATATCTGCCCAAACGAGGTGTTGTAAGTGCAGTGCTTTGTAGTTATTGGTCAGGGGAGGTTAATGGTTGAGGGCCATGAATTGAAGCTTTAAGAGGTTTTCCTTTTTGGTGCTACAGACCTGTTCTTTTCAGGGTGATCGGCACGCGAACGACTTTCCGCTGGTTTCTCTGGCTAGAAGTCTTGGTTTGCTCTACACCATTCTGCTCATGTACTTGTGGTAATGGAATAGTTCTGGTCTAGTGACTAGAATATCCGACTGGGAGTAAGAAATGGGATTCCATCGGACAATTGACTGCCCCTTGGGTAAATGAAAGTAAATAGAGGTACAGTGATTAGTTTGACTGTAATTGAGGAGTTTCCTACTGCATGTCCTTTGGAATCCACTCAGGCGGGGTCTTTATTGGCCGGATCAGTAACGCAACATCCAGCCCCTCACAACTGGAAGATTCTACCGGAGACTCGCATCCACCACCAGTCTAAAAAATAAAGCTCTCACATTTTAATCTGGTCTGTAACTGTTACATACGCCTATAATTTATATTTTCTTTAACTGTGCATGCAATGTCTTTATAATGTATAACCTCTGTTAACTTTATGTAACCATGTATTTGTCGTCATAACTCTATGCCCAGGACATACTTGAAAACGAGAGGCAGCGCTCAATGTATTAATTATTCCCTGTTAAAAGATTTGATAAATAAAACCGATTTAATCCGGCAGTTGCTTTACTTAGTTTCTGGAGCTCTCTGGTCTGATAGATTTTTACCGACGGCAAATTACCTGCCATGCCCTCATCTACCGATTGTGTCTGTCCATTTAAAGACACTAGAACACCTCGTATCTGGTTTAGCCTCGCGTGATGTGACTGAGATAATCGGATTTGTGGAAGATACTTTAAGCGTCTCTAGAAACCTCCGCTAATGATATTCTCATGTTGGTCACAGCGCCTGAATATCCGACCACTTATACGGTAAGCCTTTGTTTGGCAATGTGGTGTCAGCCCCCATTTTGTTATATATATATATATATATTTTTTAGACCTCCGTTGGCCTGTTAGGTCGAGCTGAAAACCACTTGCTGATGGAGTCCTCTCTTGTAGGACCTATATGGATTATATAGGATGGTTTTATGGGGTAATAAATTTGCACCTGCATATGACACCATTTCCATAATTTACATCTGTTTCATGTTCTGTAGTGTTAAAAAAAAAAAAATAACGTTCTGTTCACATTCTTGAAGAGATATACAGGCATACCCCGCATTAACATACGCAATGGGACCGGAGCATGTATGTAAAGCGAAAATGTACTTAAAGTGAAGCACTACTTTTTCCCACTTATCGATGCATGTACTGTACTGCAATCGTCATATACGTGCATAACTGATATAAATAACACGTGTGTAACAGCCTCTATAGTCTCCCCGCTTGCGCACAGCTTCGGTACAGGTAGGGAGCCGGTATTGCTGTTCAGGACGTGCTGACTGGCGCATGCGCGAGCTGCCGTTTGCCTATTGGGCGATATGTACTTACTCGCGAGTGTACTTAAAGTGAGTGTACTTAAAGCGGGGTATGCCTGTACCCTGTAAAACGTTGGAGCAGTAATGGCTCTGTGCATCTTGATCTACCTATGCACAAATTAGTGCTACTCAAACTCTTCCAAGGAGTAGTCACCTTGATTCCTAACGGTCACGCTGTCCACAATTCTTATGCCTTCTGTCTGTCGGTTTACCCTTCTCTCTTTCCATATCTTGTGCATCGCCACCATTACACACTCGTAGTGGCTGGTTTGCTGAAGTACCTTGTGGTGAGTGGACAACTGTTCACGAAGGTATCGCTATTTACAAAGCATTCTGCTACTCGTTCGGTGGTACAAGACTGTGCGGAAGCGTTTTGGGATTACTTGCACAGTGTTGTTCTTCCCCATGAGATGTGGCATTCATTTGATCTCCAGTTTTATTCCTTGTTGACAAAATAAATATGTTCTGCTTTTCTAAGCATCTTCTGGAACTCTTGAGGGATTAAAAACCGTTGTTACAAATGGTACCTTCACGGGCGAACTCTGGCCTGCAGAGATGGCATGGTACAATTCAGGCACAGCACTCGAGTATTCTATCCTGTCGTACATACAGCATTGGATGAAAGGATGGGGGGACCCGCCAAACAGGGGTCATTCCCAGAAGGGCCAGTGGCTAGTTCCCTCTATAGAGGGCATTGTGAAGTGGCCTTGCAGGTTAATCGCCTGGCTGTTCACTTGCGATTGCATGTGCTTTGGGATTGCATGTGCTTTGGGATATCGGTGTAAAACCCGGCATTTAGTTTCGCCTGGGCAAATTCCCCTCGGCCTAAAACTCCCACCCTTACTGGAAGGAAAACAGTGAACTGTGGACCCCTGATGAAGCTGGTAAGCTGCTTCTCTGTCTGAGCAAAGCGGAGCTCCATTCAGATGAAGAGCAAGGAAAGCTCCATTAACTTGAGTGAAGCTCACCTTTCCTCTCTCTGAGAACCTGCTTCATTGCATATTACAGGGGTGGCCAATTGCAGTCCTCAATGGCCACCAGCAGGCCAGGTTTTGGGGATATCCCTGCTTCAGCACAGGTGGCTCAGTCATTCGGACTGCACCACCTGTGCTGAAGCAGGGATATCCTTAACCTGACCTGTTGGTGGCCCTTGAGGACTGGAGTTTGCCACCCCATGCATATTGTATAAGGGCCTGAGACCCTACCTTCCTGCTCGATGTAATGATCAGACCTGCATATACACAGCACCTGGATTACCTTGCCTCGCCTTCTCACTGAAACGGAACATTTGGGATCTGAACCAGTCTGCCTGCGCAGGCGTTGAGATTCCGCTGGAATTGCCAGGCAGTTCATGCCCTTGGACCCTTTGATTTGAAGTAGTTGAGTATCCTGCTTCATCTGAGCGCTTATATCTGATCTGCACAAGTCCTGCCTTTAAGTCTGTAAGCCTCCAGATAAGCGTGCCCCCAAAAATCAAAGCGCAGCAATAAACCTGCAGATCTGCGCAGGACGACCTTGGTAACATGAAGAATTATTGGCTGTTCCCACAGAACCCAGGGAAGTTGAGGAGAAAAGTTTGTTTGCTTCTCCGCGCAGCCTCTGCCTTTTGCTTTGCATGGTTACCTGCCGTGCACATGAAGCTTACCTGTGCCTCCCATGTGCCCCTTCGGGTAGGAAATGATAGAATCCTATATACGTGGGGGCCTTTTGGCATCTTTCCTTGCATCGGCTCTCGAACATGTTGGATGTTTTAGCAAGTTACGGGTGCGGGGCCCGTAGGACGGGTGCGGGGCCCGTAGGACGGGTGCGGGGCCCCTAGGACGGGCGCGGGGCCCGTAGGACGGGCGAGGTTCAATCAGGTTTTTAATAGTCTTATCTAAGGCTTTTTTTTTTTTTTTTTGGAAGCTCACACGGTAGGTGTTTGTTGGTGTGATGTCACTGAGCTGAAGCATGGGCAGGGTCTTCGAGGGGTGTATCAAGTAAGCACACATTCTGCTTTAAGCCCCCGGAGAAAATAAGATCTTTTAAAAGAAGACAAAAAGTGCTAATTTTGCATGGGGGGGGGTGGGGAGCACGATTGAGCGCGTTGGCACATGGGAGCGCGTTGGCACATGGGAGCGCGTTGGCACATGGGAGCGCGTTGGCACATGGGAGCGCGTTGGCACATGGGAGCGCGTTGGCACATTTGCGTTTCCCATTTTATATAGGATGTTTTGGCAGCCAGCTGCACATAGTCTTTTAACTACCTGGCTGGAATGGTGAATTTGTTCTGAAGATGGCTTTCCTCTGTCTAAGGCCTCGGGCATGGTGCCTCGGGCCGCGCTGAGCGCGCTTTGGGGGAGGGGCGGAGGCGGCGCTAGTCCCCCGTTCCCATTGGCTGCTTGCGGTCACGTGACCGGCCCTCCGCTCCTGTAAGTGCGAAAACTTAATTTAATATGTCGGCTGCAATTCAGCACGCCTCCGCACGCGCCCGCTGAAGCCACACACACACAAGATGCAGGAGGTAAGTGCGCGGGTCAGCACGGTATATTTTTTACTATATCCAAGGCCTAATGCGGCCATCCTGGTCCTCAAGGGCCACCAACAGGTCAAGTTTTAAGGATATCCCTGCTTCAGCACAGGTGGTTGAGTCCGACTGAGCCTAATGTAACCTTTACGATCTCGTGATGGGGCTACAAGATTTAAAAAAAATAATTCTGGTTCTGATACCGCTTGCAAGGCCCGTGACTGCATTAAATAGCAATCTGTGAAGCAATATCAGACGGAGGTCCTACTCGGATATTAAATAGATGGTGGCTGGGATTGTAATCTGTTTCCATCTAATCGGCTGTAGCAAATGTTTATTCGGATTAATTTCTCTCGCTACAGAAATGGATACCCAGTTCTTTCTCTCGCAGAAACATAAGCTGATGTATGTACGGTGTTATTGATCTCGCAGATAAACTGGGACATTAAACCCGATCATGCCGATTTGTGGGGAAAGACTCGCGATGGGAGATGGAGAACATAGGATCAGTAAAGTTGAAACCTTTTAATAAACAAAGGCAGGAGGAAATCTGCAGCCGCCATCTCTAGGTTTATTGATAAAAAGTAAAAATCAAAGCACATTGTCCGTTCGCTATTCCGCGCAAAGCCGGAGTATTACAGCAGCGTGCGAGCGTCTGGTCCTATAGCCCAGGGGGGCGTTCAACTCCGTCCTCAAACCCCCCTCCACACCCCGCCCCCCTTCCCCCAACAGGTCGGTTTTAAGGTTATCCCTGCTTCAGCACAGGTGTCTGTCTTCGACTGAGCCTCTGATTGAGCCACCTGTGCTGAAGCTGGGATAACCTGTTGGGGAAGGGGGGCGGGGGGGCTTTAGGACTGCAGTTGAGCCCCCCCTGCTTTAGTGTACCCTGTAAAGTGACAGCATTGCCCCCCTGGTTGGAAGAAGGTGCAGTGTCAATGCCAATCATTGTGACCCTGTGGAAGTCAGCGGCTCATACTCTGCGCTCCTGTATACTGTACATTGCCGTGCTCGTGTATATGGAGGTAGGAGAGGCGCTCACCCAGATTCTGTGGCACTTGTTGTGGACAATCTTGTGGTTCTCCAAACAGTCTCTGAGCAGGAGAATCACAGGGCATGCTTCGCAGCAGAAGCCCACGCTGCCATTTTTATTTTCCTCCTTTAATATGTGCATCAATACAACCCACACAATAAGTAATTAGCTAAGTTGCCGATCGATCTGTTCTCCTGTGATTGATCGGCAAAGATTCGGCTCGGGGATTCACTAAATGGCTCTCAGTGCAAATGTACAAATGGCTGTGTTTTTTTTATAAACGCTACAAGTTCTTTCTCATAGTACAGAACTGATATATAAAAAAACACATGTAGGATATCGCTTGGTCTGCAGCTTCACCTCCGGAGACTTTCACCGCCGGATGTACCGGGGGGGGAGGGGGGGGGGATATTCAAAATGTAGCTTCCGATCTGCAGACTACCGTGTTCAAAAGCCGTGCTGTGAGGGGCGCGCTCTGTGCTGGGGGGGGGGGGGGGGGGGGGGGCGCGAGGTGGGGGGGGGGGGAGGGGCGCCGGTTTAGAGGAGTACGTTAGGAATGAAATAAATCTCAGTCTGTAAAGTAGCAAACTGGTCCCATCCATTACACACAGCAAATAATTAGTATCTCACAGGACACTGCCATTTATTGGGTGTACTGTCGCAGGAATGGAAGGGACCAATTACAGACCAGTGATTTATACTTTATTGCAGCCCCACCATATGCTGCTTGGACGGGACTTCACTTTTAACCATTTGAGTGCCGGGTGGTCCAGCAACGCATTGCAAAGCACCGAAAGGGTTAAACCGGCCGTGAGCACAATACGACACCTACACCCCCATATTACAGGAAGCTGGCGTTTGCGCCCGTGTCCCTGCTTTACATTCAGGAGCTGGTGTTGCTGTACATGGCTCCTGGCGGTTTCCTTACCTCTCCCTCCCCGCGTATTATTATTATTTATCACTGCGAGGGCTTGTTGCCTGTAAAACACCCGTGGTGCCGACGCGGTGCTCCCGGGCACTGATGATCTAGTGTAGGCATTTTGCTGCTCTGTGCCAGATGGAGGCGAACGTTGCAGATGTAACTTCACTCTGAGCGTTCGGCGTCTCTGCCGGCTCCTGTGCGCTGAATGCAGAGACGCAACACCGACACAAGCAGCTTAACATAAGGACCAGAATTAGGAGAAGGGGGGGGGAGGGAAGGGGGTAGGAGGTAGGGTGCAGCATATCCTATCCATATGCGCGTTAACGTGCAGCATTATATGATGGGGTTGAGTGTCTGTCCTTCCTTGCATGTGCTTCACAGAGCAATTAGCATGTATTGTGGCTCACGTGTAAACGATAGTGTGACACATCCCCGCTGCTGTCACCTACAGTAATAACGGGAGCGGCTGTCAAGGTGATGGTGGTGAGGTGATGTATTGGATTGTCAGCTCTTTGGGGCAGGGGCTCTTTTCCTAAGTGTCTCTTATGTCTGAAGCGCTTCTTCCCATGATGGTATTTGTTATTTATATGTTTGTCACGTGCATTACTGCGGTAACGCGCTATGTACATTAATGGCACTATATAAATAGACATACATACCATATAATGGGAATATTGATGGAGGAAAACGGCCATTCTTTCTTGCTGTACATAGTTGTAACTCCCTATTTCGGTCTGGTAGCCACGATGTGCTTATTCAGCAGCGTGCTGATGTCACGATCCTGTGCGTTCCCACTGAATTGTCACCATCTTCCTATATTTGAACAAGCTCCTATATCCTCTCTGCCACGTTCTGTATCTTCCAGTGTCGGACCTCCAGTCTGAGCACCCCTTCTGTGCATGGGGGGGCATGCTGGGAAACATTGAATTAAAGCCGCTCCCCCCCCCATGTTTTTAGGCTGACTTCTAAATATTGTTTACGAATGCTTAGATTTATATATCCTTTAACGCTGCAGACTAAGCAATATCCTACATGTGGTGTTTTTTTTTTTTTTAGACTATTCTGTACTGTGAGAAAATACTTGTAGCATTTAAAAAAAAAACTGGCATTTTTAATGTTTTCTAATGTAACAAGCATTTTTGTTTCTATAGCAACCATTTACACAGTCACACCCCCTTCCTCTTCTGAAACAGGCTCTGTCTGGCACACCCTTTAATGAGCCCTGCCCTCTCTCTAGCAGAGCACCAATTGTATCTAGTGACTGCCTGGTCACATGATCTCCCCCACAGAACTTGGCATCTTTGGTTCTCTTCTGCTGCACTGATGGCCATTTAGTGAATCCCCGAGCCGAATCTTCACCGAACGATCGGCAACTTGGCTAATTACTTATCATTGTGTGCATTGTATTGATGCACGTATTAAAGGGGAACTTTTTTTTTTTTTTTTAAATAAAAATAAAAAAAAAAGTCCGCTTGGACCACCGCTGACTTATGTCATTGGTTCAGTACCCATGTGGTTTTTCTTGTGACAGGAAATGTAATTGGGCCAGCAGCTGTGAAGAGCGTTTGTTACTAATAACTCGTAATAATGCTCAGGTCCCGTTTCAACAGGTAGAAATAATTCTTGATGCTCGGTACTGCTGTAGATGGCCGCATTTACACCCGCAGGAATGTGTGGCTTTGCTCCGCAAAGTCTCCACGTCCCTTTACTCCCCTCCCCCCCCCCCACCCCCCTGGTCCCAGGTTACATTCCCCCCCCCCTGGTAGTGCGGAATATTCCTGGGGAAAGTCACTTTATCCTGTTTTCTGGTAGTCTCGAGTGATTCCGCTACCTCACATTCGAATATCTGTAAACATTTCCTTCTGGTGTGCAGGATTTGTATTCTCCTTTCCGGCCTCGCGAGTATGAAACGGGGAGCTGCACAGGCGCCGGGCGGCCTCCCGGGGGAGAGCGGCCCCTTTTCGCTCTGTTCTTTTAATGATTATACGGCAGGTGTCCTGGTGACGTTCCCGTTGTGCAAAGGGTCTCGGGCAGTGCCCTTTCCATAACCTCTCTAGGCTGTGGAGTAAACACTTCATTGACGAGCACCCCATTCAGAGAACAGAATAAAAGTGATGTTTAATTTCCAAACAAGTTTTTGTTATAAGCATGGTTACGTTTGTTTAAGGAAGGCAGGTTAACCTCCATATTTGTTTTTTTTTTTTTTTAAGTCCAAAACCCAGGGATGGCAGCTTTTAACTAGCAGGACTAAATCCATCTTCTTAAACATGTAACCTGGAGCGTGGAATACTTGCAGGAAAATGCGTTCTGTGGCTCACTTGCACCCTGAAGATCTCCCCTTTGTGAAGCCTCCGGGTCTGATTCTAGTAACACCCTGCAGTGACTCGTGGGTGGCAGGGTGTAGGAACAGCAATAACGGCTCGCAGATCAATCCTCGGAGCGTGTGTGGTCTCGGTGAGGATTAAAGGAACAATCCGAGGGAGGATCAAAAGGAATCACTGGGAGGGATAGATTTAGTAAGTTAAAAATGAGGTGATTATTAATAAGAGAATCAGGCGGGTATGTGCATCTGTAAAAAGCTGGGACAGTTACCGGTTACCCGTCACTGGGACAGTTACTGGGACCGTTACCGCTGACCTGTTACTGGGACCGTTACCGCTGACCCGTCACTGGGACATAGTACCCGAGTACCCTCACTGGGACAGTTACCGCTGACCCTTCACTGGGACAGTTACCGCTGACCCTTCACTGGGACAGTTACCGCTGACCCGTCAGGGCAGTTACGCATGACCCGTCACTGGGGCGCTGACCGCCTAGGTGACCGTCATCTGGCGTGTGACCCTTCAGGGACGTTACCGCTGACCCTTCACTTGGGACCCGTTCATCCGCTGACCACGTCACTGGGCCGCTGACGCGACCCGTCACTGGGGCCGCTGACCGCTGACCCGTCACTGGGGCCGCTGACCGCTGACCCGTCACAGGGGCCGCTTGAACCGGTCATGGGGCCGACTGACACCGTCACTGGGGTCCTCTGACCGGCATCCTGGGGCACGAGTGAGCCGTCTGACGCCTGGACCGGAACCTCACTGGGCCGCATTGACCATCACTGGGGACATGAACGGACCCGCACTGGGCCACTGACCGCTGACCCGTCACTGGGGTTGCTTCACACTGTTCAACTTCATCTCCGATCTTAAAGCAGCAAAACGTGAAATCTTATTCGTTTTTTATCTGTCCTGTAGTATTAGTGACTGTTTTTATTGAACCTTTAATGCCATTTTTAATGCGTTTTAAAGCGTCCTTTGATTCCAATTCTAACCCACCTCCCAAGCTGTTTGTGATCTTTGTAACACTTCCCTGTTTGGGATAATTTGTTGCAAATGTTTCTCAGCCCTTTGACCCGTAAAACTGCAGTTCAATATGTGCATCAATACAATCTACACACTGACAAGTGATTAGCTAATTTGCCGATCGATCCATTCTCCTGTGATCGATCGGCAAAGATTTGACTCGGGGGGGGGGGGGGGGGGGCTTTTTGGTGGGTGGCTGTGGTAACTAAATGGTGTCAAGTGCAGCAGAAGAGGACCAAAGAAGCAAAGTTCGGGGGAAGTCATGTGACCAGCAGTCAACTAGATACAATTGGTGCTCTGCTAGAGAGAGGGCAGGGCTCAAAAAGGGGTGGGAGGAGAATGGGAACTGAATTTCGAAGGGGGGGGGGCTTTGTTGTGTAATTTGTAATATGAGTGGATACATTAGAACAAAACTTGGTTCAGCTCTAAAAGCGTGGGCGAAAGTGGGGGGGCACAAGATTGTCTGGGGGGGCGCGGGTGTTGGTCCCCGCACTTCCCCAAAGGCATAAATAAATAAATGCCAGGGATTGCGTGTAGGCCTCTGTAACTGGTACTTACCTGTTTCCAACAACGCGTCTCCATGGCAATCTGCTTTTCTAATGGCAAACGTGCCGTCGCACGACCCGGCGACATCATTTGATGCGGGGGGAGGGCCGCGAACCGGGGGAGGCGGGGGAGGAGAAGAGAACGTGGGGCGCATGAAGATAAGTTTGGGCACCACTGCATTAGAATAATTACAAATGTATTGAAACTCGTAATTTTTTTTTTTTTTAAAAAAAGTTTTTTTTTTTTTAAATGCACAGTATTTTCTATATACAGAAATCGATTTATTAAAAACACACGTAGGATATTGCTTGAACTGCTACTTTAAACTGTAACAATAGCTAAGGTTACTGTGGTAATATAAGGATACATGTAGCTGCTGAGTTACACTGGCTGAAGCAAAACAATCAGGATTTTGACAGCTTTATAACACAAACACCAAAACGATTGCCAGCATAGGTAAGAATGTGGCATATACATTGCCTCATGCTTTAACATATTCATATAATATGTATGTATATGTTAAGTTGTAAGTAATTCTTTAAGCGCCAGTCTCTCTCAGCAACGCTTACTTTGTGCTCGGAGAGAGGAGGTGAGGGGTTACGGGATCCATGTGCACCCCGATAGCGTGAGAGCCATCGTTACCAGACACGTTCACGCAGGAGCACGGGAGCCATGCTGGTCCTTTCCATGCAGTAACGAGACGAGAATGGGGATGATGCATTTTAAGTGGCCCAACAATGGTTCTGTTCCAAGCTTTCGGACCCCGAGAGGTACTTGAAAAACGGGGGAATGCGGACTGATTTTAAGGAAACATTAGGGGAAAAGATAAAAAACAAGGCCCAATCCTCTTCTTTCTGCCATTCGTGGGCGTGCTCCTAGATGCAATATAAAAATCATTGCGTTTTGCCGCCCCATTAAGAATATTACAGGCGCGATTGACATTAAATTCGGACATAGCGCTGATTTCCAACGCATTTTTAATTGTACGTCTTTAATGCTTCCTTTTGTAAAACAGAAAACGCGTCATAACAACTATGATTAAAACGGGCCCTAAAGCGCGAAATAAGCCACGTAGAATTATACAGACTTAATGTGAGGTTATGCTCATGATATTTCTCAAATGCGCTCGCTGCTTTAATGGCGTGGAATGGACACCAAGAA